>CM053775.1:6733740-6756105 GCA_028658325.1 Potorous gilbertii
GATCTCCTCTTTCTCTATTTTATTCATGTAGGCATTCAAAGATATAAAACTTCCCCTAAGAACTGCTTTTGCTGCATCCCATAAGTTTTGGTAGGTTGTCTCATTATTGTCATTCTCTTGAATGAAGTTGTTGATTATTTCTGTGACTTGTTTAACTCATTCTTTAGGTTTAGATTATTTAGTTTCCTATTCATTTTTTTGTCTATCTTTCCATGGCCTTTTATTGCATATATTTTTATTGCATTACAATCTGAGAAGGATGCATTGGCAATCTCTGCCTTTCTGCAATGGATTATGAGATTTTTATGCCCTAGTACGTGGTCAGTTTTTGTATATGTGCCATGTACCTCTGAGAAAAAGGTATATTCCTTTCTATCCCCATTCAATTTTCTCCAGAGATCTATCATATCTACTTTATCCAGAATTCTGTTCACCTCCTTAACTTCTTGTTTATTTTAAGGTTAGATTCATCCAGTTCAGAGGAGAGGAAGTAGAGGTCCCCCACTAGTATAGCTTTGTTGTCTATTTTTTCCTTAACTTCTCCTCTAAGAATTTGGATGCTATACCACCAGCAGATATGTTTAGTAATCTTATTTGCTTCATTGTCTATGGTATCTTTTAGCAGGATATGGTTTCCTTCTTTATCTCTTTTGATTAGATCTATTTCTGCTTTTGCTTCTTTCTGAGGTTAGAATTACTACCACTGATTTTGTTTTTACATGAGCTGAAGCATATTATTTTCTGCTCCAAGCTTTTACCTTTATCCTGTGTGTATGCCCCTGCTTCAAATGTGTTTCTTGTCAATAACATATTGTTGGATTATGGGATTTTTTTCCAGGCCAGTTATTTTTCCAATGAGATATTTCACATTCTCTTCCATTTTTTCATTCTTTTGGTTTTGTTTTGTGATTTCTTGATTTCTTATAAACTCATTAGCCTCTCTCTGTTCCATTCTAATTTTGAAAGAACTATTTTCTTCAGTGAGCTTTTGAACCTCCTTTTCCATTTGGCTAATTCTGCTTTTTAAAGCATTCTTCTCCTCATTGGCTTTTTGAACCTCTTTTGCCAATTGAGTTAGCCTATTTTTAAAAGTGTTATTTTCTTCAGCATTTTTTGGGGTCTCCTTTAGCAAGGTGTTGACCCACTTTTCATGCTTTTCTTGCATCTCTCTCATTTCTCTTCCCAATTTTTCCTCCACCTGGGTTACTTGATTTTCAAAATCCTGTTTGAGATCTCCCATATTTTGGATGTTTGGGATACAGAAGCCTTGACTTGTATGTTTTTCCCTGATGGTAAGCATTGTTCTTCCTCATCCGAAAGGATAGGAGAAGATATCTGTTCACCAAGAAAGTAACCTTCTATAGTCTTATTTTTTTTTCCCTTTTTTGGGGATTTTGCCAACCAGTTACTTGACTTTTGGGTCCTTTGTCAAGAGTAGGGTATACTCTGGGAATCTGAAAGATCTCAGCCCCTTCAAGGTGGCATAATCAAGCGTGTACACTGGTCTGGGAGCAGAAAGAGATTTTTGTGCCCAGAATTTTAGCAGTTCCCTCTCCACAGCCACTTGGCCTCCAGTTCTGCCAAGGCAGCACTGGGGACTGAGATTCAGATAAGCTGCATGGGCAGGGCCACCATTCAGTGTGAGATAAAGATCAGCTCCCTCAGGGTTTCTACACAGGGCTGAGGTAATAATCAACTCCTCAGTGCCCCCAGGGTTTTTACACTCCAACAATGGATGCAGGCTGCTGTAGGGTCTGCTGTGGGAACTGCTGCCACCTGTTGGTGTGGCCTCTGTGGCCACTGCCTGAGGCCAGAGCTATGGGAAGGCCCTTTTCCCTTCCTGGCCAGCTGAAAAAACCCTGTCACTGACCTTTGGTGCCTGTGGGTTGAGGGATCTGCGAACCGCTGATACTGGGACTGGAGATTCCACCCCCAAGGGCTGTTTGCAAGCCCCGCCAAGGCTCTGCTCCGCGTCTGGTGCAACAGACATTTCCCGTGGGTCTTTCAGGTCACCCTGGGCTGCAAATCTCCTCCACTCTGTTGTTCACCACTTCTGCTGCTCCAGAATTTGTTGAGAGTCCCTCTCTACAGGTATTTTATGGGCTGTATGGGGAGAGTCAGCATATGTGTGCCTTTCTACTCCACCATCTTAACTCCGCCCCGCCCCAGATTATGGTTTTTAATACATTCTGCTATCCACCTCCATTTTATGGGAGAGTTCATCCCATTCACATTCATAGTTAGGATTACTATCTGTGTCTTTCCCTCCATCCTATTTCCCCCCATTTATGTTTTTAGTTCTCCCTTCCCTTCCACAATAGAGTTTTCATTTTTGAACACTACCTCCCTCAGTCTTCCCTCCCTTCTATCTGCCCCCCTCCCTTTTATTCCCCTTTTCCCCTACTACTTCTTCCCTCCCTTTTAGCCTCCCCTCCCTTTTCTTTCCTCTTTACTCTCCTACTGATTATAGAGCTAGTTAGATTTCTATACTTAACTGAGTGTGTTGTTCCCTCCTTGAACCAAATCAGAAGAGAGTAAATCTAAAATAGTGCTCATATCCCTCCCCTCTTTCCCTCTACTGTAATGTTAAAGTAATATGTTCCATTCTCCTGTCCTAGATCACAGGCAGCCTCAGTGGTTGGTGAACCCCTGTCTACACTAGTGTTTTCTCAATTCCTCTGATTATGCTGAAGCACACCTGGGGTCCTGGTGTTGGTGCTTATGGGATTCCCCCTCCCCTGGGGCTTATGATCTCCTCCTGGTTTGCTGAGCTGGGACTGCCTGGGACACTGGTCCCCTTCAGCCCCAGCAAGAGGGACCCACCTCTTTGTAATTTTCCTAGCTGCACAGGCTAAGAGACAGTTTACCCCTTCAGCTGATCCCACTATTGTAAGATTTTTCCTGGAGAACTATTCTCTGGGTTTTTCAAAGTTAACAAGGGGAGGGGGAGAGCATTTACAGACCACTCTGCCACCTTGGCTCCCGGAATTTCAAGTGTTCCACACATTTATAACCTATATTGAATTGCTTGCCTTCTCAATGACAGTGGATGGGGAAGGAGGGAGAGAATTTGGAACTCAAAGTTTTAAAAACGAATGTTAAAAATTGTTTTTACATGTAATTTCAGAAAAATAAACTACTAAGTAAAAGAAAAAAAGTAAAAAAAAAAATCACCTCATCTTTCTCTGCTGTTCTCTGGGATTCTGCATTAAGTTGAGTATATCTTTCCCTTTCTCCTTTCACTTTCACTTTCCTTCTTTCCTCAGCTATCTTTAAAGCCCCATTTTGCTTTCTTGCTCTTCTTTTTTTCTTGGAATATTTCTTGTTGCTGCCTCCCGTACAGTATTGTGAATCTCTGTCCATCATTCTTCAGGCACTCTCTCTACCAAATCTAATCCCTTAAATCTATTCATTACTTTCTATTTCATATTCATAAGGGGATGTTATTTAGGTCATACCTTTACAATCTGGTTTGCCCTGCTTTCTTCAATTTTAGTCTGAATTTTACAATAAGAACCTTATGATCTGAGTCACGATTAGCTCCAGGTCTTGTTTTAACTGATGATATGGAACTTCTTCACGTTTGGCTCCAAAAAAATCAATCTGATTTGGATATTGACCATCTGGTGATGTCCATGTGTACCCATGCCTTTTGTGTAGTTGAAAAAAAGAGTATTTGCTATGACCAGCAAGTTATCTTGACAAACTTCTATTGGTCTCTGCCCTGCATCATTTTGTACTCCAAGGCTAAACTTGCCTGTTTAATGATCTTTTGATTGCCTACTTCAGCATTTCAGTCTCCTATGATGAATGTGCCATTTTGGGGGTATTCTTTCTAGGTGTTGTAGAACTTCATGCAACTGAGCACCTTTGGGCTCTTTAGCACCAGACATTTATCAGAGCATAGACCTTTATTTCTGTGATGTCAAACTGTTTGCCTTGGATTCAAACAGATGGCATTATATCATTGAGATTTTAGCCCAAGACTGCTTTTCTTGCCCTTTTATTGACTATGAGAGCTACTTCTTGCCCACAGTAGGAAATGTAATAATCACCTGAATTGAATTTGCCTATTCCTGTCCATGTGAGATTGTTGACCCCCAAGATGTTGCTGTTTAATCTTTCCATCTCCTGCTTGACCACACACAGCTTACCTTGGTTCCCAGATCTTACATTCCAGGTTTTAGAGTAGCCTTTGAATATCCTCAGCCCAATTTCCACTTGTTCAGAGAAGGCAGGTCACTAAGCTACCTTGCCTGGAAAGACATGGTTTTTTTCTTTTCAGGCTAAACAATTCTAGTCCTTTGCACTGTGCCTCATATGGCATGCTCTCTGGTCCTCAGCATCTTGGTCACACTCTCCTGGACACGTTTCAGCTTGTCAGTGTGCTTCCTAACATAATGGGGGCTGGTGAGTGTACACAGTGTGCCCAGCCAACACCATCTTCCTGGTGGAGGAGGACCCAGGAGCCGAGTATTGATTGACTGCAGAGCTGGGACTGGTGCTGACTGCCCAAAGCAAGTTGCTTTCTTGCTCACTACTTTATATTCCCTTAATCACTATTCAAAAAAAGTAGATGACTAGACGTGTGCATATTTAAACTTTGTGTATAGTGCGTACAAAAATCCTCTGCCTGCCATCTTGGGAACTGGCATAGCCTGCTTTGTAGCACTGAATTGTCGAAATACTCCTTCTGGTGCTCCAGGATTCGTGGCAGAAAGCAGCCTCCTCCAAATACACGATGACCACTTTGATGTTATAATAATCTAGAGGAGGGCTTTTGGAGAAGTTTGGCTTAAATTCTGGAGGCCTATAGGTAGTCTGGCTTTTTGTGAGGCAGCAAGGTGCCACAGTGGATAGAGTACTGGGCATGGACTCAGGAATATTTCAGTTCAAATCTATCCTCAGGTGCTTATAAACTACATGATCTTGGGCAAGTCACTTAACTTTCATTTGCCTTAGTTTCCTCATTTGTAAAATGGGGATAATCCATCTTCCAGGACTCTTGTGAGGATTAAATGAGATAATGTTTGTAAAGAACTTAGCACAGTGCCTAGCACACAGTAGGAGGTACATAAATACTACTATTATTAATATATGCACAGTATGGAGTTCAGGAAGATCTTATATTTATGAGTGTTTATATATGTATAAATCAGCAACTACTTATTAAATGTTTAATATGTGCCAGGGCCTGTACTAGATGATGGGGATACAAAGGAATGAAATAATTCCTGCTTGCTTGGGATTTACATTCTAACAGGGGAGACAACCAAGACATGTAAAAGTTTATAGAGGATAAAGAGAGTAAATACAAAAGAGTTAAATCCAAGGTAGTTGGAGAGGGGAGGATTAAGAAAGGCATCATGCAAAAGGTGCTACCTGGGAGGGAGAGCACTCCAGGCATGGGGGACAGCCAGTACAAAGACCTAGGGATGGCAGCTGGAATGTTGAGTGTGAGGAAGACAGAAAAGGCCAGTTTAGCTGGATCACAGAGAACGTGCGGGTGGATCACAGAGTGCCCACTATAGTGAGCCTTGAAAGTTTGGGGTAAGGTTGTGAAGGACTTTAGGCAAGTTCGTATTTGATTCTAAAGGCAGTGCTAGGAAAGGTGCTGTAGTTTATTGAGTAGGAAAGTGACATGCACAGAGCTCTGATTAATGAAAATCACTTTGCTAGCAATATGGAGGCCAGAATAAGTAGGGAGAGACTTAAGAAAGGAAGACTTATTGCAGTAGGAAGCTGTTGCAATAATCTAGGTGAGAGGTGACGTAACCTGTACTAAGATGGTACTTGTGTGAGCAGAGGGGAGTCAGGGCAAGAGATGTGGTAGAAGTAGAAGTGGCCAGATTTGGCAAGGAGTGAGAGAGAAGGAGGAGTCAGTCACCCACCTGGGAGACAAGAATAATGGTGGTATCTTGAACAGAAACAGAGGAGTTTGGAAGAGAGGAAAAGATAATGAGTTCAGTTTGGGAAATGTTCAATTTAAGGTTTCTCAGGCATCTGCTTTGAAATGTTCAGCTGCCAATTGGTGATGTGGGATTGGAATTCAGAGGAAAGACTGAGGCTGATTATGTAGACCTGGAAATTATGAGTAGAGAAATGATCATTGATCCCATGAACCAAGAGAGTGTTTAGAGAAAAGAGTAGCGGGCTCAGCACAGGACCTTGGGGACAAGAGAGCCACCCTAATGGGACATGTTCCAGATGATGAACCAGCAAAAGAGACTTGGAAAGGAAAAATTAGACAAGGAGGAGGATGTAGCTAATGTAAATGTATGTGTATATGTATAGAGTTGCTTCACATTTTCCCAGTTTTATTGGAAGATGTAGTTGGGTTGGCGAATACAAATTTATCCTAGTCAGGACTTGCCCAATACTTAGATCCTAATGTGTAAAAAGAATGCAAGCCACAAAAATCTAGAGGTTCATGCTGGAGTCCCACCTGCTTCAGAAAGCCTTCCTGACTCTCATGTTCAAGACCTTGAAGGTTCCATGGCAGACAATTTCCAGTTAACTTAGATTGCTCTCTTTGTGTCATCACTCCCCAGCTAAACTGGGAGGTCCCGAGGCCAGCTTCTGCTTTAGGTATTTGATTCATTTTTACATAGTGCAGGTATAAGCAGATGGTATAAGTCTGTCAGTCGTTACTGCTGCATGTGTGGATTTGCCAACAACATTTTCATTCTCCTTTCCCAGTTTCCCTCAGCCTTTTTCAAAGGTCGTGTCAACATGTGTGCAGCATTTTGCTATGAGGTTCTCAAGTGCTGTACCTCCAAGATCAGTTCCACGAGGAATGAGGCTTCTGCACTGTTATACCTGCTGATGCGAAGCAACTTTGAGTTCACCAAGCGGAGGACCTTCTTGAGAACACACTTACAGGTCAGTACGAAAGAAATAGTACTGACTTTCAGGCTTTCCTTCCCTTCCCTTCCTTCCTTCAAATGGTCTACACTTCATGAACTTGTTAGGTTCCCCAGCTTAAACACGACCGACTCTTCATTCCATGCTTATTGGCCACAGCAGCACTGAGCTGCCCTGCCTCAAGCCACTTGAATTCAACAACCCAACTCAAAGCCTGGAAAATTAGGATCCAGGCCTTCAGGGAGGAGTATATTGGAGAATGGGTGAGGATAGTGGGGATGTCATTCTTAGCAAGGGAGTGTGGTAGGATTGGGAGGAATCCTTATCCACCATTGTGTTTCTGTACTTCACGTTTCTTGACAAAATAGGTTCTCGAGCTCTCTTCTCTTGCTTGGGTCAGTCCTATTCATTGGCCACACATCTCCTGTGTTTGCAATTCCCCAAACACCTGATCCACTGGCCAAGTTCCTCATCTGAAATACTACCTTAAAGTAATACCTCTTGAATTCAGGTGTTGAATTTTCAGTGGGTCCCCTCTGAAATGATCAGGACTGAACCATTATTAACATAGAATCAGAGGATTTTAGAGGCATTGTAGAGGTCTTCATGGCAAACTTTCTCATTTTAAAGTGGGAAAAAGTAAGGTCCAGAACTGACTTGCCCAAAGCATGCTTTCCTGTAAATTAGTTGATGAGATAAACTAGCAAGATATGAAGGGAATGCAACACAGGCCAGAAACCCTAAGTTCCAAATGCTGTTTGCAGAGAAGAGGTCCCAGGAAGCAGATGGGGAGGAAGGGAGGACCATGCTGGAAGGTGTTTGGGGGCTAGCCATGGCCCAGACGGTGGAAGAGAACTATAACTTGAGAGCTACTTACCCATTATTTCTCATGACTGCCTTGGGTCAGACTAAAAGACAACCAAGCAGAAGAAAGGCCTCGGTGCCACAGTTTGTTTTGGGGACTTTGAGAGGAGCATTTCCAGCAGTGTGATGCAAATTCGTGGGTTCATTTGTTTTTTCAAATAGTTTTTGGTTGAAATAAATGAATCAGGAAAATGGGTAGCTATAGTAGAACTCTGCAGACTCTTTAGAAGAAACCCAGTGTTTTATAGAAATTCTTTTGAATAATAGAGACA
Source organism: Potorous gilbertii (assembly GCA_028658325.1). Taxonomy (NCBI): domain Eukaryota; kingdom Metazoa; phylum Chordata; class Mammalia; order Diprotodontia; family Potoroidae; genus Potorous; species Potorous gilbertii. The sequence goes on from CM053775.1 coordinate 6,741,741, forward strand.
GCCTGGCATGGTGGAAGAGGGCCTTACACTGGGGCTCAGGACACTTAATCACCATAATATTCTGTCATGTGTTACCTTTATCCAAAAGGACAAATAATATGTTCATTAACTACTTCATAGCATTGGTAATAAGATAAGTGCACTCTAAACTGCACACTAATCTCTAAATGTAAAAGAAAACTAATGCAGGTATCCTTCTTTCCTCCAGATAATCATTGCAGTAAGCCAGCTGATAGCAGATGTGGCACTGAGTGGAGGATCAAGATTTCAAGAATCTTTATTCATTGTTAATAACTTTGCAAACAGCGACAGGCCAATGAAGGTAAGTCTTGGTAATTGGTACAATCTCTAGGTTAGAGATCTAAAACTCAATCATCACAATTACTCAGGAGATAGTTGTTTGGACTGTGCGTATCTGAAGCCCCATGGCCAACTGGCACCAGAGCCTGATTCTTCAGCCTGATTTTAAGCTTGCCCTGGAACTGGCCTGAGTTCAAATGTGCTAGTTTGGGTTGGGTTTTTTTTCCCTTCATGTCTTGCTCAGAATTCCAAAACAGTTGAACTTGGGGATATGTGGAATCATGAAACATTCCCATGGGGTTCTGTCCAGGCTAAAGAAATCAGTTTGAAAAATTCCAGCTGCTCTCCAGCTGGGAGGGAGCATTTGTACAACAGCCAGTCTTACTGGTTTCCCCAGAGAATGAATACATGCTCCAGCAAATCCCACTAGTGTGGAAAGAACTTAGACCACATAATACTCTTTCCCTTTGGTGTATTATTTACTTAATGGGCCACCCTCCTCAGTACCATTGAGGTTTTTCATATTTAAGGGGCTCCAGGTTATTTAGCAACTGATTTTTACAAAAATGGGGCTTGGGGTTGCCTCTTTTTGGTAGGAAGGGTTTTACTGAAACATTTCTAAGATGACTTAATCACCTCTTTTGGCTTGCTCCTGGCTCATCCATGGACACCGAATCCAGTAAAAGCTTACGGAATGCTTACTATGTGCCAGGCAGTAATATAAGTTATGGACAGAGGAAGGCAGAAGTCCAACAGGCCCTTTCCCCAGGAAGCTAACATTCTTCTGAGGGGATACTATATATGATCTAGTAAATAACCAAACCTCTGGCATCTCTTTGTAAATGGTGTTTGAGCTGCATAGTACACATTTGTGTTTGTAAATTAATGTAAATGAACTCTCAACTGCCTTTCTTGTGCAATCTTCAGCATATACACCAATAATAATGGGTTGTTCTAGTGGAATTTTGAGAAAGGTTCTTAACTTTTCCTTCAGCATAAATAAACAAGCAGACAAATGAAGGAAAGATGATGAATGAATAAATGTGCAGACCCGTGGGCACACACACACACACACACACACACACCCACACAGATACACACACACGTCTATTGCCAGTGAGAAATCGCTTTCATTTACCAAATTTTCAATCTGCTGTAGTCCAGATAGGATTTCTGAAGAGGGATTACTGACCTTTGAAAATTCTTTTGGACAGGAACAAGTTAGTTTTATGCAATGCATAATTGGTCATTTGGGTCAGAGAATATTCCTGTGTCAGGGCTCTGGGGGAATTCATTTAGCCTGCTTCCCATTCAGCCTTACTTACTATATAAGGTAGTCAGGGGATGAACTAAACATGCCAGGCAAGGCTGACTATAGTATTACTCCACAAGGAAATGGGAGAAACACAGCATAGTCACTACTTTTGCTGAACACTCCCATTAAAAGCTTGGGACCATTAAAGATTGACCAGATGTGTAAGAAAAAAAAGGCAATGCATCAGAAGTGGGCAGATGACACTGCAAATACACTTTGTGCATTGGCATCAGATCAGTTTTCCAATTCTGTCAAAATTAGATTCTAATGATTTTGTATCTGTCAGAATCTATCTTCAGATGTGCCAATGGGCATTTCTTTGGGTACTCCCAACACACTGGGTTATTCTGAAATTCTTCCATGTTTTGTTTTTGTTTTAAATCAGGCCACTGCTTTTCCCACAGAAGTAAAAGATCTGACCAAGAGAATCCGCACAGTTCTAATGGCCACAGCTCAGATGAAGGAACATGAGAAGGACCCAGAAATGCTGATTGATCTCCAGTATAGCTTAGCCAAATCTTATGCAAGTACTCCAGAGCTTCGGAAAACCTGGCTTGACAGCATGGCCAAGATCCATGTCAAGAATGGCGATTTTTCTGAGGTGATTGTTGGCAGCTATGGTGCAGCCCTAGCTGCAGGGGCTTCTGAAGTCCACCCTGCCTGATTCTCCTTTCTTTCTTATCCTTTTGCAGGCTGCGATGTGTTATGTCCATGTAGCAGCTCTGGTGGCAGAGTTTCTTCACCGAAAAAGTAAGCTGCCGTTGGTTTGGCATGGGAGATGTTGATATCTATGGCACCTATTTGCTAACACTGTGAAAATATGTTGGTTTTGAACAGATATGTTGAGCTTTAGGTTGAGTTGAGGTTCAGTACATTTTGTTACCAAAACAAAATGGCTTGTTCATCAGAAGGACTGCAGATAAGAGTTTTAGGCAGGGCCAGGTCGAGTGTGCAGTGTTTATTTTCCCTGGCAGACTGCCTCCAATCACATTCCTATAAAGCTTACAGCAATAGAGAGAACTTCCCTGACATCTGCCCGCCCATGGGAACACCCTGCTCTTCCGGGGCTTTGCAGTGTTTGCCCTGGTTAATCCAGGACTTTGTCTTGGTGGCAGCTTTGTTTTCTGAATGTCTTACACTCGCATCATAAAGCAGGTGCACAAGTTTGGAATCTGCCTGGCACTAGGGAGAACCAATGAAGAAATGTGGCCTTCATTTCTTCTGAGACTGGGGAGACAGCTATGCCAGGGCAAAAGCAAGCTAAGCTTTGGAGGCTTAGGAAGCAAACTTCAAGGTTTTCCTCAAGAATCAAGTATAAATCCCCACTTAGCTGAGGAATCATTGTTCAATTGTATCCCGTAACTATATAAAAGTGATACTCCACTGTATGATGAGAAATTTCAAAAACAACTAGGTAGACAGCTTGCAAATCTTTTTAACTACTATCATCCTCTTTGGTTTCATTTCACTTGGATTTTTACTTTAAAAATTAGTTAATATTGAGATTGCTTTGCCCAATTCGGATAAATACAACCTGTAGGCACTTTCTTGTTCTCCTTTTAGTGATGTTGGTACAGCTTTAAAATGGCAAAACATTTACTTGAAAAGGCCTGACTTTCACATTTTTCTTGTCAAGGGTCTGCCTGAAAAGAAAATATAAAATTATACTACATTTAAAATATTAGGCAGGACATGGTGGTGCAGGCCTGTAAGCCCTGCACCTGGGATGGTTGGAAACTCAGAGCTGCAGTGCGCTCAGGTGATGGGAATAGGTCTGGTATCAATATGGTAACCCCATGTATCAAAGGGTCACCAGCTGCCAAAGGACAGGCACAGTAGCACTGGTCAGAAACAGAGCAGGTCAAAGTTGCCATGCCCATCAGGAATGGGATCAGACCTAGGAGTTTTTGCTGCTCCTTCAGACTGCGTAAGATACAGAGATGTATTCTCTACATAAACAGACATATAATAGTGAATTTACAGTTCAATAATTCCAGATAACTAGAAAAGTGAAGAGCACCTTATATTGGAAATATTACTATAATTTGTTTTTAAAAAGACATTAAAGTTAGGCCCTACTGTCTCCTAAACTGGTGAGACTAAAATCTGAAGTAAGGGAACCCTTCAGGGCCTGACGACCTCACAAAACTATTTCTTAAATTTTAAACAGATTATTTCCCCCATGTCCTCTACAAGTGGAGGTCTTCAAAAATAAGTAGAGCAAAATTTATTTCTCTTTATCAGTCTTTCAGGATTAGAAATTTAAGTGGAGTATTGAGCAGAGTCTTGGTGAAAATAATGTGTAAGCTCACTGTGGATTTTCAGGCACCTATATTGAAGAGAGATTCCCAACATCATACACCAGGCACTGCGCAGCAAGCTTATTCAGTGCCCATAACTGCTCAGTTCAGTATTTATTATACGATGCCTTCGAGGTCCCTTAGAATTTATCTTTCTTGCCTGTCAAAGAACTCTCTCTGGGAGAAAACTGAATTATATCTTAAGAAAAAAAAATCAGCTTAAGAGAATTTTGCATATTCAGTTCTAGTTGCCGTCTGTCTTTAAGCCTCAAAGATTTGACTCAGTCCAGAATATACTGCCGTAACTTTTAGCATATAGTTGTAGTTAGCCCCTCAGGAACAAGTATTATGCTTTGTTGGTATCGTTGTTGATAGAAAGCAGTTTTGCATCTTGTTCTTAAGTTATTCAAACCAAGACTCAAACAGTAAAAGTTTCCATCATCAGCATGTTATCCAGACTTAAACCCTTCACGGATTTTCAGAGGACTAGGGGACTCTTTAAAGACTGTATGTGGGCTGGAGATGGCAGAGCATATAGGGACAAATCTGAATAGTCAACAGAGAATGTTTCACTATGAAAAGCCAGATTGCTAAACAAACTCGTCATGTTTATGTAGCACTTTAGAGTCCTAGAGTACTGAATGTCCACGATCTCCTTAACTTCAGCATAATATTGATAGCAAAAGTGATGGGAAAAGGAGGAAGGTTCATGTCAAAGAGCATATGACTCACCAGCTCAGCCATGTGTCATTTTCCATAAAAAAACCTACTGAACTGTTTTTCTCTTTACATCTTCCCTGACCTTTGTCATGCCCTGGGAGGTATGTCTCATAGGCTGCTTTGTCATTTGGGGGCTTTTTGTCATGTTGAAGTCTGTAGTTGTGATATAATTAAGGGAAGTGTATGTGCAGGAGACAGATCAGGCCTGACCACTTCAGATGTCCTCTTTCTGCTGCCTGTAGCTTTCCCCCCTTGCCTGTGCTGGGTTTTTCCCAGGGCCCTTGGTATGAAACCAGCCCTCTCTAGCAGAGAACTTAATGGTAGCGTCTGTGTGATCCATGAGCAGCTGACTCAGCCTCTTTTTGAGTCTATGCAGTCATCATAAACATCTACTTGAGGAGATTCTCTTACTGGTGTCTGACCAAAACCATAAGGGTCAGTATATGATCTTCCCTTTTTTGGAATTCTGAAAGACAGAGCTAGTCTCAAGGAAGCATCTATCTTTCATAGCAGATCCGTGTCCTGGGTGGATCCCTCTCCTCACTGGAGAGAGATGAGTCTGTCTTTGTTTCTACTTGGTAAGGCTGAGAGATGAAACACCAACAGCTTGTTTCGTTCTTGGGCACCTTTCCTTCAGCTAGGTTAGAACTTACAGTTGGGACAGAGTGGCCATGGCTGGAGTGCTTGAGGGCCTCTATCGTGGGTATCTTGTTCTGATGCATGCAGGGCACTATCATTTGGACCTAGCCCTGTCTCAAAACCCAGCAGTCCTTTGGGAATTTACACTTTTTTTATACTATTTACACTTTCACTCTCAGTCTACATCCCAGTGTTATAGCTCCAGGGTCAGCAAACTATTGCCTGAGGGACCAGTACTTTATTTTTTTAAAATGTTTTTACATTGTAATTTATATTCTTATCCCAAGGGAAAGAGACCATAGCTTGTCCAGCCCTGATTTGGCTTATAGTTGTTGGGAGGGAAAAGTCCATCTTTGGAGGAAAAAAGAATAATCCCTGTGAGTTCTTGCAAGTTGTACCTCTTCTCTCCCCCTCTGGCCTAACAGTGTCTTTCTTTGCCTGATGACAAGGTGGGATGAGGAGCTAAAGATGGGCATATGTGGCCATCCAGTAGTCACGGAGAATGGGGAAATGGGGGAGCAATTACCCTTCCTTAATTAGATCAACAAATAGAGTTTTAGGTATATAGGGATAGGAGAACTGCCAAATTAGTAACTAGAAATGATGTATATTTAGATATTTAATATTTATATTACCATTTATTGATAATTCAACAAATATTTATTAAGGGTCTGCTATACACCAAGGCCTTATACTAAACTCTGAGGATACAAAGGCAAAACCAAAAAAGTCCTTTTTCTCAAGAATTTTGCAGTTCTTCTGGGCAAGGTGATAACTGGCTGGAGTTGTCTTTTTTAATAGACTGTCTGATGTTGAAGTGATTGAAAAAGATAGAAATGTTTCCTTTTGGGGCTAGCAAACTCCAGTCATGTCTTTGGCCCCTATACAAATTTTCTGAAGGTCTCATTTTTAAGTATAAACAATCCCCAAAAGACTTCTGACAGATTAACATTGTGATTTTTCCATTCATTAACTTCTATTATTTTATCCACACAGAGTTATTCTCCAGTGGATGCTCAGCATTCAAGAAAATCACTCCCAACATTGATGAGGAAGGGGCAATGAAAGAAGATGCAGGAATGATGGATGTCCATTATAGTGAGGTAAAATGCCCACTTTTTCTCTACCAACTTCATTTATATCATTTTTGTTTAAAACTCTTATCATTTTACAAATATTTTGATCTCCTAGTTAAGGTTGAAAGCCATATCAAATGAGTGCCTAGTTGAAAAAAAATCTGTCAGTTTGAGAAGATTAAGAGCAGCTTAGGAACTAGTGAGTGTGGTTGTGGAATTGGGTGCTGTGGTGAACTTTCCAAGTTATTCCATTGACCTGCTGGGCCAGTGAAATTAGGGCAAAGTTGCTTCTGCCAAGATGGAAAGACCAGCTATGTCGACTCTTTCATGGCACCAGCTATGTCGACTCTTTCATGGCCACATGGTTGGATTGGTTGATCTGTTAATCAGCATTTCTAAAAATGCAGCACTTTCCTAACCACAAATCTCTATCTTTCTTCTAACCAGTGTAAACATATTTTGAAAAAGATTTCATGAAATGACAGAATTAAAGTTTTCTATCTTTAAGATCAAGGGAATAATGAAATCTTTCCCTAAAACTTAGCAGGATGTGGAATGCTTTAACAGTGAATAAATAGTTACTGAGCCACATAGAAGGTTCTGGGCAAGATACTTTGTGAAAGACAGAAATATAAAACATTCCCTATTGTCTCCTTGGGGAGTATGTGTACACGTAAGATAGTATAATAGAGACAGGCAGTGTGTGCTTTCGGAGTTTGAGGAACAAGGGGTGGCCATGAAGGAAGTGGGATTAGATCTGGGCCTTGAAAGTTAAGTTGAGGTTGGGGGAAGGGATCAGGCATTTATCAAGTCCTTACTATGTGCTAAGCACTTTGTAAACAGTATCTCATTTGAAAGGATTTAGACAGATGGAGAGAACAGAGGCTATACTAAAGGGAAGGGAAGGGATACAAATAGAGAAAGGAAAGCACTGACCAGTTTGGATGGACCATAGAGTCCATGTGGGTAAAAAAGTAGGAAGTAAAAGTGGAAAAGTAGATTATGGTGGGTTAGGAGAGCCAGGCTCCAGAGTTTGGACTTCTTCCTCTAAGCACTGTGGACCTACCGAAAAAGAGTGACACAGTAGAATGAATGTATTTCAGAAATGTTACTCTAGGGAGTTGAAGAGGGGAGAGCCAAGAGGCAGAGAAACAAGTAAGGAAGGTATCCCAGTAGACCAGGTGAGAAGTACTGAAAGCCTCAACTAGAGTTACAGCATTGGGAATGGAAAAGGAGGTACAGAAATGAGAACCACGGCAAAGGAAGAAATAGAAGAATTTGGGGAGGGAGGAAGAGAAATCAAAAATGACTCAAATTTTAAGCCAAGGGGCCATTCATAGAAATAGGGAAGTGAGAAAAGTAGAGCTGGTTTGGGAGGAGGAAGATGAATTTGGTTTTAGACATACTAGGTTTGAGGTGAGTACAGGACTAGAACTTGAGAGAGGCCACTGCTAGCCATGTTGATTGAGATGAGAAATTCTCTTCTGGGTGGACCATGTTTCAGTTTTCAAAATGTTTTTATACACATTATTTAACTGGAACATCACAACCATGTTGTGTAGGTATCCATTGTTAACTCCATTTTACAGATGAGGTAACTGAGGTTTAGAGAAGCTAAGAGGTCTGCTCAAGGTCACCCAAAGTCAGAGTCACTTCTAAGGTAGCATTCCTTCCATTCTACATTGGTGCCTTTGGCAAGGGAGAGCTGAAACCGTGCAAATGGAAGAGGAAAGAGAAAAGCCCTAAGGACTGAGACTTAGGAGATGGCCATACTTCTGAGGTAACAGGAAGAAGATCCAGTCAAGAAGGCAGAGGAGAGATGATCAGAGAGGTAGCAACCCTGACAATAACAATTATTCAACACACAAGACTTGTTTGGAAATATATGCAGCAATTAGGGAAAAAAAAGGCATATATGACAATCAGGTTTGCAAGGCAATGATTTGGAAAAGCAGTGTAAATTTCAGATTGCTCCTGGCCAAATCTGAAATCAGTAGATCAACGCATGGGAATAAAGAGATTTGTTTTTTTCTTAATCATTTTATTTTTTAAATTTAACATTTTATTTTTTCCCAATTACATGTGAAAACAATTTTCAACATTTATTTTTTAAAACTGAGTTCCAAATTCTCTCCCTCGTTACCCACCCCCCCTCAATGAGAAGGCAAGCAATTTGATATAGGTTGTACATGTGTGGTCACACAAAACAGATTTTCATGTTAGACATACTGTAAAAGAAAACATAGACCAAAATAAAAACCCAAGAAAATGAAGTAAAAAATAATTTCCAATCTCTATTCAGATTGTACCAGTTATTTCTCTGGGGCTGGATAGCATTTTTCATGATAGACCCTTCAGAGTTGTCTTGGATCACTGTATTGCCAAGAAAAGCTAAGTTTTCCACAGCTGATCATCTTACAATATTACCATTACTGTGTATGATGTTCTCCTGATTCCACATTGCATCAGCCCATGCAAATCTTTTTCCCAGTTTTTCTGAAAGCATCTAGCTCATCAATTCTTATATGACAATGGTATTCCATCACAATCAGCCATTTCCCAATTTCTATTCTTTGCTACCAGAAAAGAGCTGCTATAAATATGAGTATAGTTCCAAATTGCTCCACAGAATGGTTGAAATCAGTTCACAACTCTACCAATGGTGCCTTAGTATCTCAATTTTCCCATATCCCCTCCAACATTTATCATTCTCCTTTTCTATCCTATTAGCCAATCTACTAGGTACCTCAGTGTTGTTTTAATTGGCATTTTCTGATCAATAGTGATTTAGAGCATTTTTCATATGACTATAGATAGCTTTTGACTGCTTCATCTAAAAACTGACTTCGTATTTTTTGCTTATTTGTCAATTGGGGAATGTCTTATATTCTTGTACATTTGGCTCATTTCTCTATATATTTGAAAGATGAGGCCTGTAGTAGAAAAATTTGCTTTTCAGGGTGTTATTTAAAGGTATTTAGAAGAGTTTGGGAGAGAGCTCAGGCAAGTCCCTGCCTTCTTCAAGACTTATGTTTAGTCCCTACCCTGCCACTAATTGTGTGACGTTTGACAAATCATACTACTTCTGGTCATAGAAACAGAAAATCTTAGAAGGTATCCGAGAAGTCATCTGGTCAAACTTACGAATAGTTTGTACAGGCTCAGCATAAATAGGGGTACATAACTGATTGTAAGTGTCCTTGTCTGAAAAATTTTATAAGGATTGGGGGGAGAAGGTAATCAATCCAGCCTAGAAGGATAATTTTTTAAATTAACTTCTATTGATATCTTTTATTTACATCACCAAAATTTTCTCCAGTATCCTTTCCCCACTCTCCTCCCACGGCCATCCCATTTAACAGTATTTTAAAGAAAAAGAAGGGAAAAAAAGCAACAACTCACCATTACACCAAAAAAGTGAAAATGTGTGCCACCATATTCAGGGACTTCCCATTTGTACAAAGGGGTGTGGTGGGAGTGTCTTCCCATAGTTCTTCTTTGGGGCCAGGCCCGTTCTTTGTAATTTTGCAACATTCACTTTTGATTGCTCTCTGGTTTTTGTTGGTTCTCCCCCCCGCTTTTTTTTTAATACTGTTATATTCATTGTGTATATTGTTTTCTTGGCTCTGCCTACTTCACTGTGTACTGATTCATGTAGATCTTTCCAAGATTCTCTGTATTCATCATATTCATTTCTCATAGCACATTAATATTCTGTTATATTTATGTACCACAGTTTGTTTAGACATTCCCCAATGGATGAGTATTTACTTTGTTTCTAATTCTTTGATATCAAAAAATGCTGCTATAAATATTTTGGTTAGTATATGGGGACTTTGTGCTTATAAATGGTCTCCTTGAGCTAAAAGCCTAAGGAATGGAATCTCTGGGTCAGAGGGTATGGACATTTTAGTAACTTTATTTACATAATTCCAAACTGCTTTCCAAAAAGGTTGTACCAATTTACAATGCCGCCACCATTCGATGATGTGCTTGACATCCACCAACCCCTCCAACATTGACTATTCCCACGGTGGTTATCTTTCTCAATTTGCTGGGTATGTAGCAAAATCTCACAGTTGTTTTGATTTGTCATATTCTTTCATGCAACTGATATTTTTCAGTTCTTTTGAGAACTGTTCATATCCTTTGGCCACTTATCTGCTGGAGAATGGCCTTTGCTTATATATCTATATAAACACATAGATTTGTTTAGTGTTTATGTATCTTAGATACCAAACTTTTATCAGGGAATTTGGATGCATAGATTTTTTTGCCTATTCTCCTGCTTCTCTACTTTTTCTTGGTGTGTCCATTTTGTTTGCACAAAAGCTTTTCAGTGTGATATGATGTAATCTGTTGTATTTTGTATAATTACTTCCATCCCGTTTGACTAAAAGTACATCTTCTAACTACTGCTCAAAGGGCATATAAACCTGATTGACTGAGCAATGCCACCAGTAGGTCTGTATCCCAAACAGATCAGAGAAAAGGGGAAAGGATCTATTTATAGCAAACTTTTGTGGTGACCAAGAATTGGAAATTGAGGGGATGCCCATCATGGAATAGCCGAACAAGTTATGGTATATGACTGTGATGGAATACTACTGTACTGTAAGAAATGATGAGCAGGATGGTTTCAGAAATACCTAAAAAGACATATATAAACTGATGTGAAGTGAACAGAACCAGGAGAACACTGTACACAGTTACCACAATATTGTAATGGCAATCAACTGTGAAAGACTTGGCTACTTTTATTTAATTTTTTCTCAATTGCATGTAAGCAAAAATTGTTAACATGCATTTTTGAAAATTTTTAGTTCCAAATTCCTTCCCTCCTTCTCCTCCCCCCTCCTTGAGAAGGCAAGCGATTTGATATAGATTATACATGTACAGTAAGGCAGATGTTGCAAAAGAAAACACAGACAAAAATATAATAAAGAAAGCTTTAAAAAAAAGTATGTGTCAATATGCATTCAGACTCCCAGCAGTTCTTTCCCTGGAGGTGGACAGTATTTTTCATTATAAATACTTAGGAACTGTCTTGGACTGTTGAGAACAGCTGACTTGGCTACTTCGGTCAAGACAATGATCCAAGACAATTCCTGAGTATTTATAATGAAAAATGCTATCCACCTCCAGAGAGAACTTATGAATTCTGAGTGCAGATTGGAGCATAACTTTTTTTTTACTTTATTTTCTTTCTGTATTTTCCTTTGCAACATGGCTAATATGGAAATGTGTTTTGCATGACTTCATATGCATAACTGATATATTGCTTGCCTTTTCAGGGGTAAGAGAGGGGATTAAAGGGGGAGAATATGGGATTCGATTTGTAAAAAATCAATGTCAAAAACTTTTAAAAATGTAATTAAGAAATATTTAATGAAATAAAAAATATTGAAAAACAGAGACATCTACTACTTATAACTGTGAAAGCTATGTACCTAATTCTCTTCTAATTTTCTTTATGGTATAATAGTTATTATCAAGGTCTCATACCCATTTAGGATGTATTGTGGAATATGGCATAAGGTGTTGGTCTAAGCCTGATTTCTTGCTTTCCAGTTTTCCTAGTAGTTTTATAAAGTAGGAAGTTCTTTTCTAAGTATTTTGTTTTCTAACTTTTCAAACACTAGGTTACTGAATTTTATTTTTTCTGATTCTCACTTGCTGAGTCTGTTCCACTGATGTACTTGGCTATTTTTTAACCAATACTAGATGCTTTTGGTGTCTGCTCCTTTATAAGGTCTAGAAATGCTATTCTTCCTTCATCCCTACCTCTTTTTAATATTTCCCTCGACTATTTTTCCAGATGAATTTTGTTATTACTTTATCAAGGTCTTTAAAGAATCCCTTGGATAGTATGACTGGTATTGCATTGAAACTATAAATTAAATTCGGCAGTATTGTTATTTATTATATTGGCATGGACCAACCACAAGCACCGAACCTTCCTCCAGCCATTTAAGTTTTTCTTTATTTCTTTAGGGGACATGTTGTAATTTAATTTATACAAGTACTTTGTGTACTTTAGTAGATTGACCTCCAAATGTTTTATGTATTTTGTCATTATTTTGAATGAGATTGCCCTATTACTATTTACTGCCTCTTAGATTTGTTTTTATTATATATATATATATAGAATGTAGCCTGCAACTCTGCTAAAGTTATTATCTCAATTAGTATTTTTGTTGATTTTCTAAGCAAACCATTATATCATCAGCAAAATGGGATTCACCTGTCTTTACAACTTTCTTTATCTTGTCTTATGCTATTGCTAGTATTTTCAGAACTGTATCAAATAACAGTGAGGAGAACGGGTATCCTTGTTTTTACTCCTGTACTTATTGGGAAAGCTTCTGGTGTGTCCCTATTGCATATGACTCTTGCTTTTGGTTTTAGATATTTATTATGATATTACATATGCCTATACTTTGTTGTTGCTTTGTTAAATTTTCAGTTCCAAATTCTCTCTATCCCTCCACCATATTCATTATACATATGAAGTCTGTGCCTACACTTATATAGTTTTGAATATATTTGATTTTAATATGATTAATTATGTTTATTATTTTCTTAATGTTGAGCCATCCTTGCCTTCCTTGTATAAATCCAACTTGGCCATAAACAATGATTTCTTAAACGAATTGCTGTGGTCTGACAGGATTTTATTTAAAATTTTAAAATTGATATTCATTAATTATATCAGTTCTTAGTCCTGTGCTTTTTCCTTACCTAGTTTAGATATCTATATTTGTCCCATAAAAAGAGTCTGGTAGGATGCTTTCTTTCTCAATTTTTGAAAATAATTTGTGTAGTATCAGTACTAATTGTTTTTAAAAGTTATATAAAATTTTATATAGAATATGTACTGTTAGAATTACACTATATCTTTATATAGAATTTTTCTATGAATTCATCAGGGCCAAGAGGGTTTTTTCCCCTTGGGGTATTTACAGCTAGTTCTACTTTTTCTGAGATTGGATTATTTGAAGTTCTCTACTTGGTCTTCGGGTTTTGCGGTGGGTGGGGTGGTATTTTATATTTTTGAAATTATTCCTCTGTTTCTTTTGTGTTCTCATTTTTAGTACTACATACATAATAGTTCTGATAATTCTTATTTTTTCAAGGTTCCTTCCTCTTATGATTCCTATAGAAGGTATAAAACTGCAGTTTCTGTAGATTGAAAGCTTCAGAAATTTTGGAGAAATGGCACAAATTCATTACAATTCTAATCCACGCAACAAACCTCCTCCAAGAGTTCTTTTTTAAATTGTACCCCTACTTTTTTCCCCCAACATCTATTTTATGGCTCATAATGAGCTAATGCAGAAATTCTTCTAAAGTGGTTTCTGAAGGTTCCCAATAGGTAGTTTGGGATTTCCTGAGCTCATTAGCCTTTCCTACTGATATTAGGATCCATCGACGTGGTAGTTGTTTGAAGGAGAGGGTTGGGTGGTAGTATGTGAAAGTTTGTAAAAAGCTTTATATAATGATGATGGCAGCCTGGTTGCAGCTTGTTCATAAAAACTGTGAGTCAGAGGAAATGTACTCACTCAAAGGGAGTGGTTGCTTCAGTGACCAACCAAGAACTGGGATCCATTTGCTTTGTGAACATTAATTTTAATACTTTTAACAAAAGGATAAAGATTTCAGTGACACAGGGAATTCCAGGGTGAGAAAACTCCCTCCACCAAAGCAACTTGACAGTAGTCTTAGAGAGTTACCCATCATGCTGGAGGCTGTTTCAGAGGTAACACTTGAACTCAGGTCTTCTTGGCTTCCTGACCTGCAGACCAGTTCTCTGCCCACTAGACCACAGTGCCTCCCATTTGCTCAGAGAATCACATTATTCCTATGTCTTGCGGAAAGAAGCCTGCAAAAAACAAATTGCTATTTTCCATTTGAGCAATTTACTTAATGAAGATATTGTAAAATTCTGATTTGCCCATATTTTAATGCTATCATAGTATTAAGAATTCCTAACAAAAATATCCATCTTTCTGATG
>CM053775.1:6756605-6784731 GCA_028658325.1 Potorous gilbertii
CCTGGGAGGTAGGAGCTATTACTATCCCATTTCAGAGATGAAGAAATTGAAGCAAACAGAGGTTCTGTGATTTGCCCAGAGTCACACAGCTGCAAAATATCTGTAGTAAGATTTGAACTCAGACCTTCCTGACTCCAGACACAGCATTCTATCCACTGCACCACATAGTTCTTGCTAAGAACACAAAGCCAAACAAATTAACAAACAAAAAACCAGCCCTAGCCCTTAAGGATGTACATCCTAGTAGACTTTCTCAACTTCTTCCTGTTCATAAGCTGCTCACTACTTTTCTAATTACATGACAAACCAATCCCCTAGATGATACAGTGTTCAAGCTTTCATTTTAATGGTATGACATATGTCAAACTCATTGCAGTGAATAGAATTCGGTCACATTAAACTTGCAATGTTTCAAAATTCCATTTTCTATTTAACACAGGAAATTTTGTTGGAGCTCCTAGAACAGTGTGTAGATGGCTTGTGGAAAGCAGAGCGTTATGAAGTCATTTCCGAGATTTCCAAATTGATCATTCCAATTTATGAGAAACGTCGGGAATTTGAGGTAAGCAGATTGACTCATCATCAAAATATTATGAAGTCTATTTTTGGTAGAATTGTATAAAGCAAAGAAAGGAGAGGGATAATTTCAGACTTGAAAAGACTAGTTACTAGAAAAGATTCTTACACTCATTTAATTGCACGTAAATTGTGATCAATTTAAATGCCAAATTGTTATCCCAACAAGAATCTTGGTTGTAATTAATGAAGAATGCCAGGCAGCAAAATAACTCAATTACAGTCCAAAAGATCCTCGTGAAGAGCCTTGAATCTTGCCTAGAATTCAAATCCTAATTCTCTCACTACCTGTGTATGATCCTGGACAAGTCAGTTAACTCCTCTGGGACTCATTTTCCTCATCTTTAAACGAGGAACATGGACAAGCTGGCCTTTAAGGTCTCTTTTCAGAGCTGTTCATCCACCTTTGTTTCACCTGACTCTCCCACCTGTGGCTCCAAGAATCTGTAATATGCACAGTGGCTACCCCTATCAGGGCTTCAAACCTGTCAGTTTAAAAGTTAGGGGGACGCCCATCCCAAATATGCAAAGGCCCCCTGGTGAGAACAAGGTTAGAGGCCTAAGACATCAAAGACACCAAGGTCATCTCTTGCATCCCTGGCTGTCGCCAGCTGTCTTGACTTTTGTCCTGCCAGTGGACTTTCAGTGAGGCTCTGCCTCACTCCGGTTCATACACACATCAAGATGCCACCCTGTGATATCACTGATACTCTTTGAAAATAACAATGAATATCAACAAGGTCTCTCTTCCACTCCAAATCTATGATTCCATGTGTATGAAGTCCTAAAGAACGTAATGTTAATTCTTTTTATGAGACTCTTATTTAATATAGAATCTATAGCTTTACTTAGTGGTCCAGTCAATAACTTCAAGGCCTAGCCCTTTCGTTGTGTTTTCAGAAAAACATGTGAAGCATATACATATATATGCATAAATATAAGTACATATAAAACTATGAAAGGCAAGGGAGAAGAGGGCCCTCCCCCCATCCCAGAGCAGAGTTAAATTCCGTATTGTGGTATGGTAGACTCATTTCTTACTGGGATGTGGTAGGGATCTTTGTAGGTTCTCTTACGGGTGGAACAACAATTCCTAAGCCCCTGGTATCTTCATCTGTCTGTGAATGTGGCTCTAATGATCTGTAAAATTTCAGGACCAGGAGCTGTGAGGGAAGTGTAGTCAGTTTTTGCAGTTGAGTGCAGACTCAGGTACAGGAGCCACCATGGCCTCAGAGATGGTATCCACCATTGTACTTGTAAACATCTCTCTACTGACCGAGGAGGGCCCATGTAGAAGGCTGTGTGACTGCAGAGATCTGGGCTTCTGAATAATGGTGGCAGTGAGGAAGTGACCTCATCCAAATCACTTTCCAAAGAAACTTTCATTTGAATGCATTTATAAAATGGCTTTAAAAAAGACCAAACTGATATGTACGTTCCACTTTTCAGAAACTTACTCAAGTTTATCGAACCCTGCATGGAGCTTATACCAAAATTCTGGAGGTCATGCACACAAGGAAAAGGCTTTTAGGCACTTTTTTCAGAGTGGCCTTTTATGGACAAGTAAGTGGGTAGGGGTTGGCACAGTTGGAAACAAAAGGACTATATTCAGCTTTTGTGTTACCGGACCAGCAAAGTGCCTTTTGGGTCCTTTGTGGAGAGCTGTTCCAGGCCTCCTCTGGTTCCTGCACTTGGGTTTAAAAGGTACCAATACAAGATTTAAGATTTGCATTCCTTCTGCTCAGTTTCATTGTTTATTGCATTTAAATTGGAGGAGGTGTGACTTTTAAAGGAAAAAAAAAAGGTAGGACTTCAGGGGAACAAGAGGAAAAAAATCCCCTAGACAAATTTACTGTGATCTTTTGCACAGTTTCCCCTTTTTGGAAGCCTTTGCTTCTCAATGACTTTTTATATTATAAATTTTAATAATGACATGATGTGATATGATACAACAAGGTATTATTTTAGAGACTGTGATTGGGAGTTAACTCTAAGAAGAGTAGTCCCCTTGCCTTGTTGCTCCTTTGTGTTTGTCTGGTTTCACGGGCTACTGGCTAGGGTTGTTTTCCCCCCAGCTGTAGCCTTGCCCACTCTATCTGCTACCTCCCTTCCCATTCAGAACATCCCTTTCCCCGTTGCTGGGGAAGTGAGAGAGTGAAAGGGGAATGGATTCAGCTCATGGACAAAGTCTGGGTTCCTCCCCAGCTTCAGGCATGGCAGATTTGCCCATTTGACAATACTGTAGAGAACACAGGGAAGCCTCTATAGCTTGTGGGGTCCTGATCCATAAAAATGTTTTCTTTTATTTCTGCCATTCTATGGTAACTCAGAATCAGGCTCTTGCTGCTGCTTTCAGAGGGGTAGAAATGGGTTTTGCTATAATTACTTTGCCTTTTATTGTTATATTAATTTTTGGATCTTATATATTTTTAATATATAAGAATCAAAATAATTAAAAGTATCATTTTTATGAACAGGTCAAATAATGTCTGCCCATGTCATTCTTAACTGGTTCTATATTTTAACTTTGCAATAGGCTTTCTTTGAAGAAGAAGATGGAAAAGAATACATCTACAAAGAGCCAAAGCTCACAGGCCTATCGGAGATCTCCTTGAGACTCATCAAACTTTATGGTGAAAAATTTGGTACAGACAATGTCAAAATAATTCAAGATTCAGACAAGGTAATCCATGCCCTGCATTATTTTTTTTTTGGAAAGACTTTATATGTCCATTCCAAGATATCTTGATTACTTCCATTTTTCAATTGTTTGGCTGAAGACTACAGAAATCCTACATTTGAGACACGAAAGGAGGGGCAGGAACCCCTTTATCTCTCTTTCCCTGTCTGTAACATCATAATCCTACCAGGTCTCCCCTCCCCCTGTGCCCCCTTTATTTTACATGACTAAATGAAATCACAGACATGCAGGTTCATTAAGAAAGTTTAAAACATTAGCCAGATGTGCAGTGAGGTTATTCTTGTCTCCACATTTAATTCTTTGGTAGTATATAGTCACTTCATCAGTGTTAACTGAATCGAACAGTTATTTACAATGTGTTGAAAGGGAATGATATTGACATGGTTTTGACATACTCTGTATTCTTAGGCAGTCCTTAAATATGCTGATACTTTGTTCTATTTATTCCATTAGTACACAGGTAAATATGCAGCAATTTCTTTAAGAGAAAACAAAGGTTTTGCACAATTGATTTTGGTTTTCTGTGTCACAAATAATAATGTTTTTTGGAATAATATTTGTATTTGTCTCAGATGCTAAATCAACTTTGAAAGCAAGATGTTTTCAATTATTTGAGTGTTGACAACTCCTTTTTCTTGTTCTAATGTTGAATTTAAATAGGAGTAAATGGTAGGAGTGGGAACCTGTAGTCTCTTTTCATTCAGTGTGTACTAAACACTGGTCAGGATCCCCTGGAAACGAATGATCTGATTCTCATGTCATCTTTCTACGCATGATGACTGCCAGTTCCTAAGATGTGAGATGAAATTGGACAAATATGTATTAAGCACTTGCTATGTACAAAGAACGCTGGACTAGGCTCCATGGAGGATAAACAGTTTAGAAAGATGCGGAATTGGAGAATCTCACAATATTTTACATTTCAAGTGCTACACTTAGTCCATCCACACAATCTGTCACAGGAAAATGACTCAGGACTTTGCAGGGGCCTGCAGAAAGGGTGGGAGGGTTAATAACATACTTTTGCTGCAGGCCCAAGAGTACTGAACCACATTTTTTTAAAAAGCCACTATACCCTGAAGATCCAGCAGATGCTTTCTGGAAACAGGCCCAGCTCAGACTTTCATGGGTTTCTGACCTGGTTTTGAACATCTGAATTCCACAATGCCTTTGGGGCAAGGCCAGGATGAGTCAGCCCAGTCTCCAGTTTAGTATACAGCGGTAGGGAGGGGAGGTAAGATTGATTCAAGTAGTTCTATCCCTAGGAGCAGACATTCATAAACTGGGATGCCAGCCTGAGTGCATTCCTTATACACAGGCCATCATGTTCTTATAAATGGGCTGACATTGGGTTGGGGCTTATTTATGTTCCTTTTCCCCCACTACTGAGTAAGAATGTCTGTCTGACAGGTAAACATCAAAGATCTTGATCCAAAGTATGCTCACATCCAAGTCACTTATGTGAAGCCCTACTTGGAAGACAAAGAGCTATCCGAAAGAAAGACGGAGTTTGAAAAAAATCACAACATCAACAGATTTGTTTTTGAGGCTCCTTATACTTTATCTGGCAAAAAGCAAGGCTCTGTGGAGGAGCAGTGCAAACGCCGGACCATTCTGACCAGTAAGTGTCTGTCCCTGTCCTGTGAGAGCTGCCCTGTTGGTCCAATGTCCTTTGATTCATACAAGTGGCAGCTGCCATCCCTGGCTCTCTGGCAGGCCCAGCTCTAGCACAGTCATAACCCTCAAATGTTCAAAAAGCTTCCCCACCTAGGTGGCTCAAATGCAGCAACTCCCAGAGGAGTCCGGGGGTTGGGGGGAGAGGTTGTTTGACTATTATGAAAAACTATCTCTGAGAAAGTAAAACTAATTTGGCATTTTAACAGCATCAAACTCATTCCCATACGTTAAGAAGAGGATACCTATTAATTATGAACAACAAATTAACTTAAAACCCATTGATGTTGCCACTGATGAAATAAAAGAGAAAACTGCTGAGCTGCAAAAATTGTGTTCTTCTGCTGATGTGGACATGATTCAGCTCCAGCTCAAATTACAAGGCTGTGTTTCTGTCCAGGTACGTCCTGCAGTAAGTAGTTAAGGAGTACTCGGCACTATGCCAGCATTCACTGGAGCTTTCCTGGTGAGGATCATGGAAAATGTTTAAGCCTGGGGATGGGGGCGGGGAAGAGTAGAGCTGTGCATTCATTCTAATGCAATTATACTTTAAATGACTTTCTCTGCACTTTACAGTGTTGTCTAATCCAAGGGATTTGCCACAGATGCCACCTGCTAGAGCCAAGTCCTGAATTTACATACCAGAAAATCATTAACTTACTCATTAGAACATCATCTTTCCCTAAGATTTATTTTAGCAAACAAGAATCACAAGGAGAGTATAACAAGGCAAGGCCTCCAATACTTACTGTGGACCTGGCCCGGTTTCATCTTGTGGCTCCTCCCCCACACTGGCAGGCCCTTGTAGCCCTTTCAGACCATAGCTTCCCATACATCTTTTGGGGGCCTGGAGTCAGGAAGACTTCTTTCCCTGAGTTCAAATCTTGCCTCAGATGCTCCCTAGCTGTGTGAACCTTGGGCAAGTCACTTCACCCTGTTTGCCTTAGTTTCTTCATGTGTAAAAGGAGGCAGAGAAGGAAATGGCAAACTACTTCAATATCTCTGCCAAGGAAGCCCCAAATAGGGTCACAGAGTTGGTCATGATTGAATGTCGATCTCAAAGTCTCTTGTTCCTGAAAAGGAGAAAAAGCAAAAATGATTTTGAATTTAAAGTTCCTCATATTTCAACTATTACTATAATGAAGGTACATCAATAGTTTGTGGAGTAGACTGTGTTAGTGTGTTCTGGGGCTCTCTGAGCACTTGGCAGGGATCCTCAAGGGCTAAGCAGTTTTTGTAATGCTAAGGTGTTTAGAGTCCTAATATGGTAAATATAAGCAACATAAATGAATGCTCTTTGGGGGGACGTCCTGGCATGAAGAAGTCTGAGAACCACCATAGAGCACTTCTTTCTAGGAGAGGTGAAGCGCCATGATTCTTAACTCTCTCATGTCACACTTTAGGTAAATGCCGGCCCTTTGGCGTATGCCAGGGCTTTCCTGAGTGACGGTCAGGCCAGCAAGTATCCCACAAAGAAAGTGAATGAACTGAAAGACATGTTTAGGTAAGTTACTCTCGAGCTTCTTTGAGTCAGACCCTCGTCCCTCCCTTAATCATTCTCCCCAGGCTCAGGTTCCTTGGGTGGCCATGATCTCTCTGATCTTTCTCCTTCTTCAGGTCATTAATGGCCTGAATGTTCCTGACTTCTCTGGAGTGGCTCAGGAATTTTCCAGTTTAGTATTTCAGGCAGAGCAAACAGAAGTCTGTCCTAAATAAGTCCAGGTACCTGTTGTCCGTCACAATACCTGAATTTGTACACCCACACCCCCCACAACCCCCCAAGTCTAGTTCCTTTTCCTTCTCAGTTGTGCAATATCTAGTCTTTGGAGAGAGGCCCTGTGTGGGGTGGCCTCAAAGGCAGGACTGAACAGGCTTCTGTTAGAATTATTCTGATTATTTCAAAGCCAAGTGCTTTGCAACTTATAAAGAGGTAGAGAAATACTGCATGCTGCTCGCCCTATGTGTGTTACATATGAGGTAGATGATAGAGTTGCCACTGAGGCCAGGAGGAGGAGTTGGAGGATGTGTGGCTTCAAGGCCACACATGGCCTTCTAGGTCCTGGAGTGCACCCCTTTGACTGAGTCCAAATTTGACAGAACAAATGCTTTAATGAAGGGGATTTGTCCTGTGAAGTCTAGATTCAGTCAGAGGGCCACACTTGAGGAACTAAAGGGCCACACATGGTCTCTAGGCCGCACATTTCCTACCCCTGGACTAGAATTATTTTTTTAACATTCCTGCCTGGTTTTCCTTAGTCCTTGGTGAATGCAGTGACCATTACTCTCAATCAGTGAGAAATATTTATGAAAAGCCTGCATCTAGTAGTTTGAGGGGCTCCAGAAACACTGGGCAACACATACCTGAAATAACCAGAGAACATATGATGGTATCGTGGTACACCTAGATCTTTACAAGACCCAGTTCACACTGGTACCAGACCTGCTGTCATCTTTTGATATTCAAATAAAGATGTGTCTGTGGCAGAGCCACCCAAGGCCCTTCTGTCTCGATCAGGAACGTGCCACAGTACACATGAGGCCCTTCTGGCAGCTGGTCAACTCTGCCAGGACTTCATACTGACATGAGCAGCTCCTGAAAAACAGCTGACAGGATTTTGTAGTCAGGACCACCAAGGGGGCTAGAAGCCTTACAAATGAACCAGTCTAGGGTAAACAGAACCTAAGTACCTTTGAATATACCAGTCTGGAGTAAACTAAAGGAGTTTGGCAACTTTTTCTCTGGTGCTCTCTTGTTATAAGGAGGGACTTTGCCAGCTAAACAGTCTAGGGGCAACTGATGAAGGGTATCGAGGCCTTGAGTCAGTGACATGAGCATGTTTAACCTAAGATGATTTGTTTTGGGGGTGACACACGAGAGCTGTATTTATGGGAAGGGCTACCATATTAGGGAAGACTTGGTCTTTTTGATCCCAAAAGGCACCACCAGGAGTGTTGGCTGGGAGTTGCAAAAAGGCCAACTCTTTGAGGTATCCCAAAGTGGACTGGGGTGCCCCTTGGTGGCTGTGCTACAGTAGGGCTGCTACCTTTGGTAGATGGCTTGGCCTATGTGCCCTCCTCAGCTGATCTTCCTAGGTAGCAAAGTGGATAAAGAATTGGACTCAGGAGTCAAAAACACCTGAGTTCAAAAGCTGTCTCACACAACTTATTAGTTCTGTGATCCTAGGCAAGTCATTGTGCAGTCTCAGTTTCCTCAACCTAGAAAATGGTACCACTGAATTCCCAGGTTGTTGTGAGCATCAGGTAAGATAATATCTGGAAATCACTTTGAAAACCTTAAAGAGTGATATAAATGTGAGCACTTGACACCCTTTGCACCCCATGCACCTCCTTATTCCCTAAAAAATAAAACAATCCAGACTCCTTGGACTGTCATGCCAAATCTTCTCCAACTTGATCTCCCTGTTTCTGCTTACACTGACTTTCCACCCCCAACAGAATCATCTCCTTACTTCCCCCAAAATATTCCTTCATGTTCTTGTACACCCTCCTGGGGTCTAAACTTCCAATATGAAATTTAGCCTTGGGCGAGTTCACTGTGATTTTGCATTGTTATTTAATTCTCCAGCGATTGTGTAACTTTTCCCCCCAGATAGTGTGTGTTGTGGGGTCTTATAGGCAAGTCTAGCTTATAAGTCCTAGCACTCAGTTACAATTTTTTGAGTAAATGAAGGAAATAGCATCAACCAGGACTACATGCCAATAGTAAAAACCTCATGTACAAATTCTGAGATGGAGAAATCAACTGGCAAGTTTCCTAGAGGATATGAACTTGGAGCCCAGATTTTCACAGAAATCAAAGAAAAGCAGGTATGGGGCAGGGCATTCCAAGCATAAAAGAAAAACACCAGAGGAAGATCAAGACCCTGGGTCTTTTCACTAAGCAGGTCACAATTTTAAATGCATATCAAACTGTCACAGAAACTTTTTGATGCAGACCTGTGATCTCACTGGCATAGATATCAAGAGCTTAGCACAGTGCCTAGCACTTAGTAGGCATTTAATGAACACCAACTGACAGACCGACAGGAAACTTCTCCCTGTGCTGATTAGCAACTGTTTTACAACTTATCATCTTAGAGAGTTGCCTAGGGACAGTGAAAGGTTAAGTGACTAGTCTATGGTAACAGCCAATCAGAGGCAGAACCCGAATCCCCAAGTCTCTGTGCCCCCAAGATTGTCTTCCATCATGGAAAAAGTCCAGGGATAAATGAGATCTGCTCTGTTCATGTTAATCCACAGGCAATTCCTACAAGCCTGCAGCATTGCTCTTGAACTCAATGAACGACTCATTAAAGAAGATCAGATGGAGTATCACGAAGGACTCAAGTCAAACTTCCGAGACATCGTCAGAGATTTATCTGACATCACCCATGAGCAGGCAAGTACTTCAAACAAAGTCAGTTGAGTGCTGGTACATAGAGCAAGTTATTAATCTTCCCCCAATCCCTCGATTTGTCAAAATGTCATCAGACAATACTAGCTGAGTAAATCTTAGCCAATATTCTCTCAGCATGGGGAAGAGCCATTCATGAATTTTCTAACTTGTAAATGCTTTCATTGTATTTCTCTAGCATCTCATAATACACCCCTTACTCTGCACTCACACTGCTACCAACCGGATCTCTGACCTCAACTGCTGTCCATCTACATCACCACTTAAGTAACGTTCCCTCTGATTTCACTGAACAAATGGAGGCCATTCATTGAGAGCTCCCTCAGATCTCCTCCTTCACCTTTGTCTCACAGGAAGAAGTGGTCCAATACCTGTCCATCCTGTCTTCTCTAGCACACTGCCCCCTCTATCATCCTTCTCTTCCACTAATCTATCAACTGACTGCTTCCCTACTACCTACAAAATATAGCCTCTTTAAAAACCCATTTGATCTGTCCATGTCCATGAACTTTCATCTAATGTATCTTTTCTATTTTATGGCTAAACTCCTTGGTAATATTGGAGAGAGAGAGATGGGAGAGAGAGAGGATGAGAGAGAAAGAGAGAGAGAGATGGGAGAGAGAGAGAGATGGGAGAGAGATGGGAGAGAGATGGGAGAGAGAGAGATAGGAGAGGGAGAGAGAGAGAGAGATGGGAGAGCTGGTTCAAATTTGAAAGTATTCACTTAGACCTTCTCTTTAGCCAAAGGGAGCTTCATTGACACAAAAGTAGCGGGCTAGCCCTGGACAAAGGACTAGCAATTTACAGAGGGACAGGAAAAGGGTGACAAGGAATCTTATGGTCCAGGATAGGGGGGAAGTTTTATAGTATTTCAAGATAAGGGGGTATAGACTTCAGGATGCCTTCAAATAAACCAGGAGTTTCACAAAGTCAATCCTTAATATTATTTTTAATTCCTAGAGCATTGTGTGTATTCACATCAGTAAGGTCATCTAAAATGGATGCCTCTGTTTCCTTTCCATTCACTGTCTTCTTAACTCTACTTTTTGGTTTTTGACCTCATTATTCCACTGAAACTGCTCCTCTCCAAAGTTACCAATGATCTCTTAATTGCCAAATCTACTGGTCTTTTCTTCTAACACTCTCTTCTGTCCAGTTTTCAAGACATGTGCTGTCCTGGGTTTCCTCCTACCTGACTGTTCCTTCAAGGGCATGTCACTGACACTGAGAGCCCCTCCAAGCTGCTGCTTCTCTCCTGTTTCACTTAGTGATATAGTTGGCTTCCATGAGCTGATCCAGTCAATGTCTCTATGCTTGTTGTGTTTATCCTTTCTCGAAAGAGGACCATGACATCAGCAAGATGATGACATGACCTGCAGTTGACTTTGTGCAAGGTCAGGAGCCCCACTTTGTCATCCAGTGGCCAGATATCCATCAGGATGACTGGAGATGGCCCAGGATGCAATGGGAGACCCTGGCTGTTTTAGGCATAGGCCTTTTCAGGTTCTCACTTTGAGTGAAGAAATGCCCATTCAGTGAATAAGCCTCTAAAAAAGTGAGTCAAGGAACTATGTATTAATTAGAAAAAAAGAAAAAGCAATCAAACTGGGAGGGGGAGATCCTCAGTGTTGCAGGTCAATAGGGAAATAGTTACTGTTGAAATTCACTGAGATCCAGGATGGCCCAGAATATAGGCATTTATTGGAGTTTGGGTAGGGGCTATTGTAGTCCAGTGTATGAGCTTCAGAGTGAAATTGGTGGGGGGGAAGGGAAGAGGGCAGAGAAGAGAGTGTGTCACTATCTCCCTCTTCTCTCTCCCCACCTCAGTAACAGGAGGGGAGAGAAGAGGAGAGAATTCTCACCTGCCCTCAGGTAAGAGGAGGAGGAGGGAGGGTGGACTCAAAGCTAGGGAAGACGAGATCTAGAACTAGAGTTCTCTAACTCTTAGAAGCATAGAAAATCCCTCTCCCTCTAAGAAGAGAGGAAAAGAGAAAGGAGAAGAGAGGAGAGGAGAGGAAAGAAAAGAGCAGAGGAAAAGAGAAAGAGTAGAGAAGGGAAAAGAGGAGAGGATAGAAGAGAAAGGGAGAGAAGAAAAGAGAGAGGGGAGGAGGGAGGAAAGAAGAATACAAGGGAGGGAGAAGAGGAAAAGGAAAGAGTAAATGAGAGCAGAGGAAAGAAGTGGAGAGGAGAAGAGAAAAGAGAAGAAAAAAGAAGAGAAGCAGGAGAGAGGAAAGAGGAGAGGACAGGAGAAAAAGAAGAGGAGGGAAAAGAGGAAAAGGGAAAGGAGAGAAAGGAGAGTAGAGGAGACGCCAAGTTACCTGGGCAGCTTTAGGCCATCAAAATTTGCCTTCCTTTGGAGAAGACAGAGAGGATAGGCTTGGTCCCCTCCATTCAGGCATGTCTCTATAGTGATGACCGTTCAACCCCAGCCTCTTCCCAATATCACATGGTCAACTGCCTATGGGACATTTTGAACTCTATCTCATAGACATCTTCAAATCAACATGTCCCAAACTTCCTTCTTCCTAATTTTCTCCTAGGCTCACAAGCTAAATGTCACCCTCAACTCTTCACTTTCTCGCCACCCATATCCAAACAATGGCCAAGTCCTTCTGATTCCACCTTGGTAATCACTGTCCTTTGACACTACAACCACACTAGCACAGTCTTTCATCATCTAAAGCCTAGACTACTGAAATAGCATGCTGCTTTGTCTCCTGGCCTCCAGTCTCTCCTCCTTGCAATCCATCCTCCATTTCGCTGTCCAATCAATCTTCCTCAAGTGTCTGATCATAACATCACCCCGCAGACAAGCAATAAACTCCAGTGATTCCCTAACACCACCAGAATCAAATATTAAATCCTAGCCTGGCCTCTTCCACTGACACTGGCCTTCTTGTTCTTACTTGCATTTAACATGATCTCCCCAGTCCCCGCATTTTCACTGCCTGTATCCTACGCCTGGAACACTGTCTTCCTCATTTTAGCTTTTCTGGCTTCTTTCAAGTCTCAGCTAAAAGCTCACCTTCTGTACCAGGTCTTTCCTAATTCCCCTTCATGCTTTCCTGAGATTACCTCCAGTTGATCCTGGATAGAGCTTTTACTTTGTACAGTTTCTTGCTTGTTGTCCCCTCCTCATTAGATGGGGAGCTCCATGACAGCACGGCTTTTGACCTTTCTTTGTATTTCCAATTATTAGCACAATGCCTGCCACATAGTAGGCACTTAATATTAATGCTTGCTGACTGGCTGACTGACCATGTCATTTCTGATTAACGAACTGCAGTGGCTCCCTACCTCAGAGACTAATCAGTATGCATTTATTAAGTACTATTTGGCAGAAACTGTGCATCAAATGCAGACTTCTGTTTGGCATGTAAAGCCCTTTACAACCTGCCACCAACTTACCTTCTCAGCTAAATTTATTATACTTTCTCCCTTTCATGCACTCTGTAGTTGAGCCAAACTGGCCACCTTGACCTCAAGTCACCAAGCATTTCTAAAGACCAACTTCACTTACATTTGGACAAGGGAGTAGACCTTAGTCAAAATGGGACAGCACAGTGATGCTATGTGTCAGGAAGATACATCATTGCATGGAGACACATGAACCTGAGATGATGAAGTAGAATGAATGGTATTAGGGTGACCACAAAAGGAAAGAGACTAATGTTATATGTCATTGATGGAGTATACTACTAATGATATACCGAGATGAATATAAATCTTAGACTAAGTTTCAGAAAGTCAAATGTAAACAATAAATGAGTTGTAACTTTAGAGTAGCTTACGAGTAAAATATTTCAAGGTTTCAGTTTCAAAGAATGAATCTACAATGTGATGAAGATGAAGAGAGGATTAAAAACTGTCTTATGAGGAACAGTGAAGAGAGAACTTTTAGGTACCCCTCCCCAAATAACCACAGATGTCTTGTGGAAGATGCGTTTGTTATTCTGAACAGCATCAGACATGAGAGCTAG
This sequence comes from Potorous gilbertii, assembly GCA_028658325.1. Lineage (NCBI taxonomy): Eukaryota > Metazoa > Chordata > Mammalia > Diprotodontia > Potoroidae > Potorous > Potorous gilbertii. The sequence goes on from CM053775.1 coordinate 6,769,951, forward strand.
GACAGGCGAGTATATGTGACCTTAAAAGAGAAGGGGAAAAATTGGTCCAGTGCCTTTGTTTTCCAAATCTCATGTCACAAGTCATTTTGCGGGAGGAGGGGATTTCTGTGAAATTGCTATTTTAAGGTAAAATTCTTTTCTTAAATGAGGTACTATTAGAGAACCAGATCTTATTAAGTGTTCAGACAGAACAGCAGAAATAGAAAAGCTCACATCTATGTGAAGTGTTATCTTAAGAGCTGGTACAGTATGAATAGCAATTTGCATGCAGCTGCTGACCTACTCTTGAACCCATAATTATTCAAAGTGAAAGCAAATTACTCTGTGCCAAATTATTACAGGATCAAGAATGATAGTGTTGAAAACAAACAGTTTTTGTGTATTTTTTTCTCTAAACAACGAATTTTGCAAATTTATTGCCCTTTCCCGCCCATCTACCTTTGTCAACTCCTTCCCACAAAACATGGCAGAACTCCATTTGGTTAATGGAACAGATATTTTGGCCACTGACTATTTTAGGTTGAAAACCAACTCAAGACATCAGAACTTAGAGTGTTTTGTCACTGTGTGAGAATGCAGGTTTGTCCGGACTTTTATTTTCCATATACATATAGATAGTATGTATACGTACTAAATATAGAATATGATGTAGCTGTTGTCCTTCCAATATAAAATAGCATGTATTATATATATGTATGCACACACATACACAATAATTAGCATTTATATAGTGCTTTATGGTTTGCAAAGCACCTTCCATTTCTTACCTCATTTGGTCCTCACAACAGCTTTGGGAGATAGGTGTATTATCCCCATTTTACAGATGAGGAAACTGAGGCTGAGAGAGATCAAATGCTTACTAGCTGCATGACCCTAGGCCTAGTAAGCATCTGAGGTAGGATTTGAATTCAACATCATTCTATTTATGAGAAAACTGAAGCCCAGAAGCTTCTGCCACACAGGCCTCCTAACTCCAGGGCTAGTGTTCTTTCCATTATACCACATGGCCCTAATATAAAATTGGAAATGCATCCCAAAGGGAAAAACGGGCATCCTAACATTCAGGGCTGTTCTGGAGCCAGCTCTAAGTGACTTGCCAGTGAGAGCATTTACCCCTCAGAACCAGGCTAATCTGCAGACCAGGGTTTGAATGTTTTGTCAGTTGTCCTATACTTAAGGAACTGTTAATGACTAAGACTGAACATTTCTCAGAGCACCTCTGTATGACTCTCTAAACATTGCTTCATCACCAGACTGGGAGGTTAATAATAACAAGAGGCATTATTTGGGCACTTGAAAGTTTACAGTGTTTTCTGTTCCATTGTCTCATTTGAATCTCACAACACTGCTGCCAAACTGTAAGAAAAATTATATTTATAAATACAGCAAATTACTTCAAGTCATAATTTTAGGGGAAGCACAAATTCTGTTAGCCAGCAGGACTGCACGGAGAAGGTCAGGAAGGCACAACAGGTCAGCCAGCTACCCCAATACCATACGGAACTAGAACTAGAACCATGCATTCAGAGGATATTGCAAATCAGAATGAGGGTCTAAAACACAAGCTGGTGACTAAAGAGTAAGATGGGGGGATGTTGCCAATCAGAATTTTCTAAATCATTTGATAATAGCTTATGAAGCATAAGGACTTGTCAAGAATTACGCAATTAGGACTCTCTGTCTTCACTGGCTATTTCTTTTGAAAGCTCCAAAGTATTATTTCAAATCTCTATTTTATGAATGATAAGGTAAGCCCAGTTTTCCACCACATTCCTAATTTCTTCTAGTACAATACTGCACCTGTTGCCTAGAGTTTGTTACATTGGCAAGTAAAGGTTAAGCCTGAATCAGAAACCACTGGGTAGAGTTCTTGCTTAAAGTATATGTTGGAAAAATATTTGAGGGTTGTGGTATTTCCACCTTATACCAGCAACTTTCATTTGAAATTTAACCTAACTAGTTAAGAAAACTAGTCACATTTCCTTAATGAATAATGCATCTTTTTTTTTTTTACTTTTTTGCTATGCTGCCTTTGCACCCCAGCTCTGAGGACTCAAGTGGGTAATGTTACACTTTGTCATTTCTGCCTTATGCCAGTTTACCCAGCTATCAGGGATGAGTTGAAACTATGCCTACTATTTCTCATTCACCTTCTTTTTCAACAATGGCTACACTGCATCATGCCTATCATGTGAATTTCTTATGTTTTAGATGTTTCAAGAAGACACAATGCATTCTCCCTGGATGAACAATACATTACATGTATTCTGTGCAATCAGTGGGACATCAGGAGATGGAGGATATGGTTCCCCAAGATACACAGCGGAAGTATGAGAAACAACAGATGGAACATGAACCTAGGCTGCCCTTTCCCAGGCCTTTTTGGAACTGTGCAGGTGTTAGAGGGAAGGCTTGACATCCGTGGAGTATTTCTTATTACCACCAATAGCCAACACTGTCAAGCTGTCAACAGGGTGCTTACTTATTTGCAATATTTAAGAAAAGTGGAAGTGCCTGGATAATGCACCACTGTGCTTGTTTTGTATTTCTTTTTTTTTTTTTAGTTAAACCTGTGTATTAGAAAGCAGAGCTCAAACAAATGGATTCATTTTGCTCAATTATGACTCAGAATTGTAATGGTACTATGTAAAGTTGTACAATGGGATATAATAAAAGGTAAAACATTTGTAATTGGAAGTAAAGAAAATATTACTTTGCATCTTCCATTGTCGCAGTAGTCCTTGGGAAGAAGGTTAATATGATTTGCTTAAAACAAATTGAAGAAAGAAAACACTCCAAAATGGGTAGCTATTTGCATTCTTCTCTTTGAGGTGCACTTGTAACCAGGAGCCTGCACAATGACAATTCCAGAGCTGAGGGATGTGGGTAAAAAATGACTCTGAGCAAAAAGGAAAGAGCTGGGCCCCTGTATACCCACAGGAGGGGGTCTACATGGAATCTCTACATAACTCGAATCCAGAGCATGCAGTACTTGTCCCCAGCCTCTTAGGCTTGATGGGCTGGGGATGGCCCCAAAGCTGGATAAACCATTTCTCAGCACATATAGTCTGTGGCAGAACCTGAACCCGAGAGGGGCTGTGATTACCATGTGGGTAAGGGAATAAACATTTGTAGAGTCCCTAGTACAAAGCTTGTTTTTATCAAGTATTCATAGGGTACCCTTTGGTTCAAACACCAACAGAGGATGAAGAGGGCTCACTGTGGGCCCACAGCAGGGGGAGGCCGCCCCTGAAGCTAATGGTACTTTAGGCTACATCAAGAAAAGAATGAGAGAGATGACAAAGTTGCTGTCCTCTGTCCTGGTCAGACACCCGCAGAAGTACTTTGTTTAAAATGTGTCCTGGGAAGGGTGAATGGGAGGATGAGGGGTCTCAAAGCTTGACATAAGGAACACTACAGAGCCAGTCCCAGTTCTGAACAGAAACTCCCATGCCATACGTGTTGCCAGTTTGAGAAAAATCAAAACACACACACACACACAGAGGAACGCTATAAGGAATTAGGAACGATTAGTCTAGAGAAGAGAAAGTAATGTAGACATGATCACTAAGTAACAGATGTACGCTCATGTGAGATATGGATGTCCACAAGTTGTCTAATGTTACGGAAATGACTATGGAATCTGGCTGCACAGGGACACTTGCTCCTTTCCTTGCCTATCTCCCAGAGGGATGTTGGGATGGAATTATATCTGTCCCCTAAAATATCTCTGTTCTAATATGAGGAGATAATTTTAGAGATTGAGAACAAGAATCACTTCCTTAGCCACTTAAAGAGGAGGGTGTCCCCAAGTTCACATTCACTGGCTTAATTATCCCCTCCCCCAACTGCTGGTTACACAAAAGACCATGATATATAGAGTGAATGGCAAGTAAACTCACTTGTCAAAGCAAAACAGGAACCAAATAAGAATTCTGCAGATTAGAATACTAGAAAATATACAGAACGAATGGATTCTTCTGCTGGGAGCAAACCCAGAGAAGGGTCCAGTCTTACCCAAGGAGACATTCTGTCTCCTAGGTCTCTGGGACACACTGAAGAGCCAGTTTTCTCTACATATTTCCTCTGTATATTTTTTCTCCATGGGTCTCTCCCAAAGAGTCTGTCACCACATGTCCCCCCACCCCCCCAAAAAAAAGCTTTGCCACCAACACCATCCCTCAGGTAGGTAAGCAGTTTCTCTTTCCCAATTAGGAATCACATCTCCTTCTATATATAGCATACAACACAGGACTGTCCTTTTCCCACAGTGTCTGGGTGGGCATCAGGGTTATAGCTGTCTTTATCAAAGGGCTATCATGTCCAAGAGGAATCATGCATTCTGTGTAATTCCCGAGAACAGAAGACCAAATGACAGAAATGACAAGGTGGCAGATGAAAGCTCAATATTAAGGAGAACTTCACCATCTCTTCCATCTCTCTGTCCACTTCTCCCAACTCACACCACTACCACCCTAGTCCAAGCCTCACCATCTCTCAATTGGACTATCGTAAGAGCCTTCTAATCAGTGTCTACCCCATATCCCCTCTCTCTATCCTCTGCACAGCTGAAAGTGGTCAACTAGCATTTACTAAGGGCCCAGGTGCCAGACACACCGTCCAAGACACAAAGAAAGGCAACAAACTAGTCCAGTCTAATGGGGGAGGCAACATGCAAACAAATATGTACATAGGATAAACAGGAGATAATCTCAGAGGGAAGGCACTAAGGTTAAGGGAACTAGAAAAGGCTGCTTGAAGAAGGTGAGACTTGAAGAAAGTCATGGAAACCAGGAGGTGTTGATGAGGAAGGAGAGCATTCCAGGCATAAGGGACAAGCAGTCCCTTATGAGACATAGAGTGTCATGTTCAAGGAATATCAAGTGGGCCAGGCTAGTGTCACATGGAGGGAAGTAAGGCTGAAGAAGACTGGAAACATATGTAGGGACCAGGTTCCAAAGGGCTTTGAAAAGGAAACAACTGCAAATTTGATATTCCTAAAGGGCAGGCCTAACCATGGCATTTTTTTTTTTGCTCAAGAACCTGCAGTGGGCTCCCCATTGTCTTTACATTTCAAGCCTTTCACAATCTAACTTCAGTTTGCTTTTCTATGCTTACACATTATTCCTCCTTCCACTCACTAGTCCTCAGACATGACACTCCATGCTTTGCACAGGCTGTCTCCTATGACTGGGATGCTTTCCCTCTAGAACTGTGCTTCTTACAACTCATAGCTCCCTTCAAGGCTCGATTCCAGTGTCACCTCTATAAAAGAACCTTTCCCAATACCCCCCAGTTGTTAGTATCTCCTTCTCATCCCATCACGGTGTATTTATTTGGCATATAGCTTGTATTTACCAACATGTGAACAGTCTGTGGTCCTCTAGAACACTTTGTGTTTGTCTTTGCATCACCTACCACATGCTTGTTGACTGACTAATTAATCACAGAGCAATGAAATGAGTCGTATCATTAGATATCTAGTTACCATTCACTGAACATTTAAGTAGAGTTCTGAAAGCCCCATAATTAACATAATTTATACAATATATATTCAACATAAGAGAGGACATTCATGATATGTCAGCATCAATGGATAAAGGCAGGTCAAAGATGTTACAAAAGAGATTCTTTTAAAAAAAGAGATTCCTAAACCAACTCTAAGATTTCGTGAGACTAAAACTTCATTTATAAGCCCTCTTCGGTCAAGTCTACATGGCCATTTCTATTGGATTAACAAGTGCCAGCGATAACACTTTCATCTTTATAGAAATCTCAGATGATCTGAGTAATTCAGGAAATGCCAGGCTTTGTTGCTTATATTATCCAGGTCATGTGGGCAACTTCTCACTTCCTTTAAGGTTATGGTCTATTATAGTAACTTCAGGGGAGCACTGATAAATGCTAAACAACCAGGACTGGGGGGAAAAAAAGTACCCATGAGATATTTTTTCACTTTGAAATATATTATTAATACTTTCTCCATCACTTAAGTCTAGACAATCAACAAAGCAGAAAATCAAAGTCCTGATCTGTAGCATCTGCTGAATTCTGAGGTGTAAAAGTTCACATTGAAAATGTAAGGATTAGCAGTTCCAACACATTCCCTGATGAAGAACCTGAGAAACATGCTGCTGGAGGTGACAGGAAAATTATTCTGGATCTAAGCCATTACAGGAAGAGACTCCAGAGTCCATCTAATCCAGTCCGCTCTTTTTATAAATGAGGAAACTAAAACCCAGAGAGAGGAAGTGACCCACCCAAGGTCAGAGTATTAGGGAGCAGACATAAGATTGATAGACACTCAGTCTTGGAAGGCATCTCAGAAGATAATCTAATGAAGCTCATGACTCAAGGTAAGCTTGACATAACTCCATGACATTCCCAAAACAATCCATCCTCTGCCATGTTAGTGGGAGAGAACCCACCCTACCTCCCTGGGCTGGCTTCTGAGGTCCCTTCCAGCTCTAACTTGATGATTTATGACCCCAAGGGCAGCCCATCTCACTTTGGGATTGTTCTAATTTCTAGAAAATATTTCCTTATATCAAACCTAAACCAACTGGGCCAAGCAGAACAAATCAAATCCCTTCTCTATATAACAGCCCTTAAAGAAAGCCATTGTGTTCTCCAGGATAAGCAGCTAGTTTTCAATCAGTCCTCATGCTCATAGCGATGCACTCCAGCTTGTCAAGTGCCCTTAAGATGTAGTTCCTCAACTGAACACAATATTCCTCAGTGCTTCTTAAACTGTGGGTCATTCCCCTATATGGGGTTTAAGAAGCCCTGCTCTACCTGAACTCTGACCAGGGGAGGGTATGACCGAGTTATCTGTTTCCTAGTTCTGAACTCTCCAGGCTCTGAAGGCAGGCTAAGAGCTATTTTGCCTCCCCTCAACCCCCAGTTGTGAGCCTGCAATCCACAGAAACCTCCAGACTTTTACACATGAACTCCTACCTAGTCATACTTCCTTTCATCTGTACTGATGACTTTACATTGTCCCCTATTAAACTATCTCCATCTTAGATTTGTCCCACTATTTTAGTTTTACAAGTTCTCTTGGATCCTGTCACCAACATGTCACCAACATACAAATTTGATAAGTATGCCTCCCTACCTCTTAACCTAAGTAATTATCAAAAACTGGATGAAGGGATGCTCTTTGTGGCATTCTACTAGAGGTAAGTCAGAAATGGTGTTACATACCTTGTAGAATGGTGGAGACCTCAGTGTCTGGGGCTGCCTTGCTTTGACTACGGTCACAAGAACACCTGTAAGAAAAACAGAAAACAAAACCTTGTAGCCCGAGTTTTCTATCTTCACCATAAACAACTTGTTTGTATTTAAGATGAGCCATGAACAGTTGTTAACCCGGCTATTTAACACAGTAATATTTATTATCAAGTTAATAAAAGATGAGAACAACGTACAAATGGTATACCTTATATTTTTGCTGCTAATATACTGAAATTGTCTTTTAAATGATATCTCTTTTGTATGTATCGGAGGTGCTTATACAGCAGTAAAGATGGAGAACTTAAAAAAGAAAAAAAGAAATGGTGTTACAGACCCAGTTTCTATTTTAGACAACACCTGAGATTTCATTAGGGTAAAAAACTCCCTCTACCAATGAAGAAAGCACTCTCTCTCTAAGGAATAGTCTTAGAGAGCTCTTTGAGGCACTGAGAGGTTAAGTGACTTTCCTAGGGTTACAGCCCCATACATCTGAGGGTGAACTTGAACACTGATTCTCCATAACAACAGCAACAGCAAAGATCACAACTGGCAAAACAGCAGAGTAGTTGTTTTTAAAACAATTCTCCACATCTCCAAACAAGAAATGTGCCAAGTCTTGATTAATTAAAGTTGCAACAACAAGATGACAAAAGCAGCTTCTGAAACAGCAGAGACTCAAACTATGTAAAGCTCCCATCAGCCCTGTCTTTCACATCCCTCCAGAGCAATCTGCAAGGCTTATCCTTCCACCTCCCGATGCAGCAGTCTCTACCTAAACAGCAATAACTCCTAGTGAATCCCTCTACACCATATAAAGGGCCATAAAACACTGATCTGATCCAGCTAAATAACAGAAAGTAGATGCAACTGCCTGGAGGAAAGGGGACCACAAACCTAGAGCGTTCAGACCACCTGACTGAGGAGTCACTTTGCCTTGTATCTGCTGCTCCCCATCCCATCACTTCTAATCTCTCCAACCTTGACCACCACCACCTCTCTCGGCCTCCTCTCCCCTCTGTTTGAAGAGCTGGAGGGCAGAGCACCAAACTGGCATGTCCCGATACCCTCCTTGACATAGGGCACAACCTGACTTAGATCACTTCACTTTGCATCTGATATCATGCCCCGTTTTAATGCCACAGAACAAGATGCCCCCACACTGGGTACCCTCCCCCACCCCACTTGCTTTCATCCTTTAGGTTGTAAGCTCATTGAGGGCAGGGACTTTTTTTTGTATTGTGTTCCCAGCATTCAGTAGATGCTTAATCAATGTTGACTGGATTGGAGTTTAGGGTCAAAAAGTCTTGGGTCTATAACAAAAGAAAAGGTGCTTGCCAAGAATGGAATGGGAAAAGACCAAAGGGTGAGGAGACAAACCAGCAAACAACTATTCGGGGAAACAAGAAAGTGGAAAGAAAAATGGTTAGGTGTCAGTGAAGATTCTATAGAAATCAACAGTGAGACTTACAAAGACAGGAAGGAAAAATTAGGAAAAAACTGAAAAGAGTACAGCACAATAAAGAAGTATGATACTTCAACACAAAAGAAACCAAAAACTTTCAGGGAGAAAGCAAGAAAAATTCTGAGAATTGTTCAGAGATCATGTAACACTACAGACCCAAATGCTTTCAAACAGATAAATGAAACATTTTTTTGGCGGGGGCAAGGCAATTGGAGTTAAGTGACTTGCCCAAGGTCACACAGCTAGTAAATGTCGAGTGTCTGAGACTGGATTTGAATTCAAGTCCTCCTGACTCCAGGGCTGGTGCTCTATTTAAAATTTTTAAAAGATGGTAGTAGGATGGAAATTAGATAGGAAATCAAAGCTCTCAAAGGAGAAGTAAACAAGACAAACAGCAGAGTGGACAACTTAAAACATACCACAGATGAGTCTACAGAGTAGTAGATGCTCTTATAAAAAAAACAACAGCCACGGAACTCAAAAACGCAGAAAAAGAAAAGCACAACAACTTTAAAAGAACACATGATTTCGATACAAGCCAAAGCAAATGACCCTGAAGGCAGGCTATTCAAATATAAAGATCACAGGTCTCCCAGAAAAAACATGATGAATTAAAAAGCCTGAATATTATCTTGTAGCAATAAGGAAATTGTTCAAGATCTGCTAAAAGTGATAACAAAGTATTAATTGATTTATTTGAGATTGTAAAGAGAGAAAAAATGACATACTTGAAATTTTCAAACATGTAACTTCCAGAATGTCAATGTAAATAGCAAATTTTGCAAGTAGTCAAGAACAAGGCCTTAAGCTACAAAGGTAAGTTAATTTGACTGTCACAAGATTACGCCACATTGATGAGAAATCAGAGCTAAGATTGACAGATGTGATGGGTGAAATCTGAAATAACTTGAGGAAACAAAAGTGAGAGCTTTCAAGCACATAAATTTAGTAAGTAATACATGTCAAGTGAATAACAAATCAGAACTAGGCCTTGTCAGCTTGGCACTGGACCCAAATACAGGAGAAGACGTATTTTTAAAAGATAACAATTAACGGACCATAAACGAGGATACAAAATTAGGTAACCTAGTTTCTAACTGGAGGAAAGATTAGGGACTTTCTGAGCTGGGACAGGGATGATCAAGTCTCAGGAGTTGGGAGGAAGGAGAATGAGGAGGTAGACTTTACTGGATATGAAATGTGATGTCACTCCATTTCTATGATTAGCAAGTAGGTAAAATTTACTGGAAAAAGAAACTCAAGTCCGAAAATGGAGTCAGTTTTACAAGACGAAGTCAGTTTGATTCACACAATTCTCTCAATTCCCCTCTTTGATCCACCCCCTCCTCCCATGAAGCACTTATCTATAAGCCAAATTTATAAGGTTTTTAAGACCACTGGAAAGCATTTTGTCACACAGAACAGCAGCTAATACAAAACCGAAGAACAATGATGATGATGTCATCTAAGGAGACAAATCTTGTTAAATAGGTTCTATAGATAAACTACATCTGGCTACAGATCAAAGTACTTAGAGGGCTCACAACAGACTAATTCTGAGAGGGAAGATTTACGTTACCAAAGTAAACCAAGAAAACTAGCAAACATAAACACCATGAAAGAAAGGGCCGAAGCAATACAATGATAATCACCAATACTAAATAATGCTCAGTCTCCTTGTATCCAGTAACCCATTCCCAATGTCCATTTAAATCATTTTATCTTGCTTCCCAGATGTCCCATGTAGTCCTTTAGTACTTGGAAATACCTTCCCTTGGACAATCTGAAATAGGCTTTATTCTCAGGGCAGCTCTGAAGGGGGCTCTGCTTCTCCAGTTTCAAGTCACTTGTCAAAACTCCTGGATAATTCTACTAAAACACTTAATTTGATTTGGGTACAGGACAATTTGGGGATCCATTTGGATTTTTATCTATTGTAGACCAATCTTAATGTCTTCAATAATCAAAAGTGCCAAATTGAAGCCAAAATAGGTTATTAACTGAATCTCTTGGAGTTTTAAACCAATTTTCACATAATTCAATAGGTCCCATGACCAGTTTATCAGCCACTTGATAATTATGGCTATATGTGACTGCCAGTCATGCCACTCACCAATGTGGTTATCTGTATGTAGTGTACTCTTCTCCAACTTAAGTGGAGCCTCACTTATTGCCTCCAAGGGACTTCCCAGGAAACACCTACTCCAAAATGTGGGGACTTAATTTAGCTCAGAAGACTATGAGATCAAGGTAGGGAGTTTGACCTCTGGGGCAGTCTTCCACAAAGTTTCTGAAAGCCCATCCTGGGGGTCTGAGTCCAGGCTTGACCTGACTGGCTTTACCAAAAACTGTAACAGGTGAAATATGAAATAACTTGAGGAAAGTTAAATCTTCCAAGCATATATATTTGAGTATGCAATAAATTCCAAGTGCATAATGAATCACGACCGGGCCTCCTCAGCTTGGCACTGGACCCCAAATATAGGAAGAGACAGATTTTTATGCATTAAAAAAATAATTCACAGGAAATAAACCAGGATACAATTAGGCAATCTGATTTCTAATTGGAGGAAAGATTAGGGATTTTCTGAGTTAGAAGGGGGATGAGCAAGTTTCAAGAGTTGGGAGGGAAAGGACAAGCAGGTGGATTTTCCCAAACAGGTTGTCATTCAATACCCACAATTAGCAAATAGGTAGAATTTATAGGAAAATGAAACTTAAGTTTCAAAAAGGACTCTGTTTTACAAAATGGATTCTCACAACTCTCTCACAGATAGTCCAAGAACTAAAGGGAAAAGGGATATACCCCAAAATATAACCTGATAAAGTTAAGTCCAACAATCAACAACAACAAAAAAGATGAACCTACAGGAAAAGAGATATTTCAAATAGTCCTACAAAACAAATCAGAAAAAACAGAGGATTCAATTTGAAAACACCCCAAACAACAGAAGTATAAGAACATCACACATAAATGTCTTTTAAATTGAGTTACCTCTGTAAGAATTATATAATAGCCTATCATGCTAAGGAGAGCCCAGATATAATAGCACCACTGTCCCTAGTGATAAGAATAAATGGTTAGAGAAATGCAAATTTGTTCCATTTTGCATCTCTTTCTAGTACTCTTCTACTTCAATTAGACAATCTCCAAAGCCCTCCAATGACCAATTGCTTAGAGTAGGGGCTCTTAATCTGGGGCTCCCTAAGGGATCTAAGAATAGAATTCAAAAGGTCCATGAACCTGGAATTTTTAGTATTCTGATACTAATTTGATTTGTGTTTCAATATAATAGGTTTCCTTTGTAATCCTATGTATTTTATTTTATGAAATTGAAACCATTATTCTGAGAATGGGTCCACGGGCTTCACCATTCCACCCAGGGAGTTCATGACATTTGGCTTAATACGTTAGAGGTTAAGAACCCCTGGCCTAGGTGGTAAAGTTCAGCTTCTTTAGCCTGACATTCAAGGTTCCAATGCTACTGATCTGGCCCCAAGTCCCTTCGCCAAGCTGACCTGCATATATGCTGGACAGAGAATTCAAGGTGGAATAGAGACGGTATTCTAAACCCTCACGCTGGACAGTTATGGCCCTAGGGAAGTCTCAAAGCTCCACTTTCACCACTCACAAAATGACAATGATAAAAGCACTGATCTCCCAGGGCTGTTCTGAGGATAAATGAAAGAATGTGTGGGATGTACTTTGCAAACCTTAAAACTAAATCAACGTCAACTACTATTATCACCCATTTCTCCTGGAAATCACTAACATTTATTAAAGCCTTTGAACCAATCGTGGAATGAAAACTCGCCACAGCTGCTACTGATTGCATCCCTTCACAGATGGAACATGGAGAAAACAAAGGATATTTTTCATGCATCTTTTTTCCTACAAATTGGGAAGGGGCACAGTTTATGAGACAGGACTGGGGCCAACTTATGGATCTTAGCTGAGTGAGGCAACCATTTGCATATCCCTCTAAAAACTGAAACAGAAACTAAGAACGGTAACAATAACAGCAGCCATGTTTGCCTTTCTTGATCATTGCTACAGCTGACTCAGTAGTTAATAAATAAACTGAAGAGGCTCACCAACAAGGTCGTAGCCTTTTGTTTATAGCTAGGTAATGGCTGAACATAGGAAATACAAACTACTGACCAGGGCATTGTTTTATGCTTGTGATAAACAAAGGGGGAAAATAGGTTCATTCCCTCACAGCAAAATACATGCGGCTTAGCACTTGCTTCCTGGCTAGTTACAGCCTTATATGTGTGGTGTACTAGAAAGTCTATGCCACCTGATGAAATTCACATGAAAAGCAACACATCATTACTAGCACAAATGGAAAGAGCTCGTAAACAAGTATCAAGATCATAAAAGACAGAAATAGCGTTGGAGAAACTGTGGAGGATAGTCATTCTGTCAGCAGAGCTACATGTAAACTGGTTGAATCCATTAAGAAAAATAACTTGGGATTATTCAAGAAACTGTACTGAACTGTCCATATCCAACTATATAAATACTGGGAATGGACCTCAAGCAAGTGAAAAAGGAAACAAAAGGTCTCATACAAGCCAAAGTATGTGTAGCATTTTCTATGGTAGTAAAACCTGGCAACTATGGAACAAATAGTGGTATGTGAACACCACCATTTCTGTTCTGTAAAAAACAAACTAATATGAAGAATCTAAAGAGGCTAGGGAAGACTGTACTGACTGAAGCAGAGTGAGGGAAAGTGGCACCAGAATATTCTACACAATTACCACAATAATACAAAGGAAAACAACGCTGAAAGACATCAAAATTCTGATCAATGCAAAGGCCAATATCAACTCCTAAGTACTGAAAATGAAACATACCCTCTTCTCAGTGGAAAGATGGAGGATATAGGTACAGAATAAGACATATGTAGTTAAACACAGACAATTTGTAGGTTGCTCCCTTTTTCTTAAAAGGGAGGATTATAGAAGTAAGGTTAGGGGAAGAAAGTTAAGAAGTAACAGTGATGTGGGGGGGAATATCTATAAAAACATTTATTTTAACTAAATTTTATTTTTTCAATTATTAAGCACATTTTTCTCACATTTTCCTCCCTCTTAAAAAGAAAGAAAAAAACAAATTGTAACAAATGTACATAATCAATAAAACAAATTCCCATATTGGCCATGTTAAAAAAAATCTGCATCTCATTCTGCATCTTTATTTCGGCCCCTCTCTTTCAGGAGGTAGGCAGCATCTTTCATCATTAGTTGTCTTTAATGATGGTTGGCAACTGCACTGATCGGAGTTTTTAAGTTTTTCAAAGCTGCATTTTTACAATGTAGTTACAAACTGTTAGTATAAATACATATTTAATATATATACATACATATTCAGTATATATATATATATATACATAGTTTATAAATACATACATACACTATACATGTAATACAGAGTATAAACTGTTCTCCTCAGTCTGTTCACTTCACTTTGCATCAGTTCACACAATTCTTCCCAGGTTTCTTAGGCTATAATAGTATTCCATTATATTCATAATACATTCTGTCATTACCCAATGTTTCCAGTTCTTTGCCAATACTTAAAAAGATATTGTTATAAATATTTTTGTGCATATACAATCTTTTCCTATTTTTTTATCTCTTTGGAATATAGGTCAAGTAGTGGTATATTATTACATGGTAAGACATAACCAATGTGAGGAATTCAGAAAAAAAACAGGAAAATTTACATGCACCCTTGACAATGAACAAAATGACCATGATAATGTAAATGAAAACATTAAAGGGCAACTAAACTCCAATTCATTGCAGTTATTACTCTCAGTCAGTCCTGAATATCAGATGATATAATACAGCTGAGTAGAGTGCTAGAGCTACATGTAAATTGGTTGAACCGATTAAGAAAAATAACTTGGAATTATGGTGTACTAGAAGTGCAGAGAGTTCAGTCATGGCTGTTTTTCAGTTGCTTATGCCTGACTACATTTCTTCTTCACCAGGAAGGGTTAAATGGCTGAGACCATGGTGAGGATATTGGGAAATGACTATGTATGAAAAACAAAATCACCATACAAATT
>CM053775.1:6785231-6800629 GCA_028658325.1 Potorous gilbertii
CTTGGCTTTGAGTGAGGGAGGGCTGTGCAGGTCACCAGCCTCACTTTCTCCTCCTGAGCCATCTGAATCTGAAGCGGACATTATTTCTCCCTGGGCCCCTAGGCTGAGAGATATCTGTTAGGTTACTGGGCAAGGTTGGATAATCTGCCTAGTAACAGGTTTTTGCTGGGCCCCTGTCAAAAATATTATTCCCCTTTGAGTTGTGAAATATCTGATGAATTGTTAACAGTCATTTCTTGTTTAGTCCATTTGCATGGTAACCACCTGTGCCCCCCTAATGTTAGATCCCCATTGCCAGGTAACCACTTTCTGCTGAGCCTCCTCCCCTTCCTGACAACTACTCTATATTGAATGACAACCAGTCTGTGATTGGCTACCTCTCCTGGCACCTCTCCTCTGTTGGGGTCCTTTGCCTAGTAGCACCCTGACAACCACCTTCTGTTTGGGGGCTCTTGCCTAGCAGCAAGCCCCTCTCTTGCTCTGTCAGAACTCTGTTGTGGAAACTGCAAGGCTGTATCGAGTAGTGCCGAAATGCTTAAAATGCACCCCCACCTCAGTTTGGGGCTGTCTCCTCTGGGTGTCTACATGAGGCAGCCGCCAGCCTGGCTAATAAATGATGCTCACGAAATTCCTAATTGACTTTTGCCTGTGACTTATCAACTCCGTCCATTTCAAATCTAATGACCAGAATTCATCAGGATGACTGGAAATGACCCAGGATGCACTGGGAGACCTTGGTCTTTTTTGCCTAAGGCCTATTCAGGTACTCAGAGTGAGGAGGTGATGCCCATTCAGCGAATAGGCCTTTGTAAGAAGTAATCAGGGAATGGCCCCTTTAATGAGCAAAAGAAAAAAAATATATAAATAAATAAAGCTGGGAGGGAAAGAGCAAAAGTTTCTACTGATAATTACTCTGAAGCCAGAAGGGTCCAGAAAACAGCCCTTAAGTGGAATTTGGGCAGGGACCTATTGCTGTCCAATCTATGGGCTTCAGAGTGCACTGGGTTTAAGGTTGTGGGAAAGAAAGGAAAGAAATAGAAAGGAAGAAATCTGGCCAGTAAACCCCAAGTTAACTGGGCATCCTCTGGCCATCCAAATTTACCTTCCTTTGGAGAGGAGTAGGAGAGGGGGCAGAACAGAAGGGAGAGGATGAGCTGAGTCACCCAGCTAACCAGGTGACGATTCAAGCAGCTTGGTTTACTTACAGGTTGCGTTCGTCCTTTGTTTCCGAAGAAGACCATGACATCAGAGAAAATGATGTCTCATCCTTAATAGTCATAAACAGAGAAATTCTCTGAGGCATGCTGATTAGCCTGATGAAAATGTTTAATCACCATCCTCCACTGCTTTCTTCTACAATCCATTTATTTACCTGCCATTTGCTGCAAGTCAAAAGACTTTCTGGTGTGTATGAATCCCCTAGATTTCATAAGTCATGTATTACATCATTTTTGTAGAAACAAAAGTTTTAATCATTCCTCACAATAATTATTTTCTTATGACTAGTAGCTAGTATTTACCCAGTGCTTTAAGGTTTACAAAGTACTTCACGCGTTATCTCACTCTATCCTCACACAACCCTTGAGATAGGTATTCTTTTTATACCCATTTTACAGATAAGAAAACCAAGAAGGTAAGTGACTTGTCCCAGTCATGTAGCTGTCAGGGGGAAGATCTGAACTCAGGCTTTCCAAACTCTGAGTTCAGCACTCTACATTGTTCTACATTGTTGCCTCTGAACAAATGTTATCAGGAGTCTTAGAACTAAAGGTTATCTTGTGGGAGATCTTGTATGTAAGATTCTTCCTTGTGACAATTTGCAGAAAGGAAAACTTTGGGAAAGTCTGGAAAGATTCCATCATCCTGGGGACTGATGTAGAAAATACCAAGCACTTACAATGTGACTACAATCCTCCCCTTAAAGTGAACTTTATCCAAGTCCTTTCTTGTGGTTCAGTTGTTTTAGCTGTGTCTGATTCTTTGTGACCCAATTTGGGGTTTTCTTGGCAAGGATACTGGGATCATTTGCTATTTCCTTTTCCAGCTTGTTTAGTAGATGAGGAAGCTGAGCAAAGAGGGTTAAGTGACTTGCCCAGGGTCATACAGATAGTAAATGTCTCAGGCCTGATTTGAATTCAGGAAATTGAGTCTTCCTGACTCCAGGTCTGATGCTCTAGCCACTGTACCAACTAGCTGCCCCTTTAGCCAATCCTAGGCTACATCTTTGCACAGTTCAACAGAATGTTCAAATTGTTAATGCTTTAAAGTAGTGTGCTTGAATTCATTTCTCTTATTTCCTCCACAAAAGAATTGGGATGTTACCAGATGCCAAAAGTCAATAAAATATAAACAGTACATTTCTTTAGAAAACAAATGTGCTTTGGCCCCCTCCCCCACTAGCTGAGCTGGACAAAACATTTTTGTGGTGGCTGGATTCATTTCCCACACATCCCACATGTGGCTTCAAGGATGTTAGCTCCATGTTTCCTGTTAGAAGCATCAGCCTATCCTGAGCTCTGTCATAAGGAGTTGTAAGGCAACTCCCCATTTAATATGATGTTTGGTGGGGAAGAGTATTTTTATTAAAGCATAGAAGGGTAACTGGAAACATGAGAATGTGAAAATTGGAGAGCAATTTGGTGTCTGACATAGCCTCTTTCTGGTTGTCTGTCTGGCCTCTTGGGATCATGGGGAAGTACCTTATAAGATACTACTATCCTAAAATGAAATCTAAATAAGCCAACACATTCCAGGAGTGTAAACCATTTGACTGTCTACTAGGGGTGGGGAACCTGTGGCCTCGGGGCCACATGTGGCCCTCTAGATCCTCAAGTGCAGCCTTTTGAAATTTGTCCTGTAAAACTTGGATTCCATCAAGAGGTCACACTTGAGGATTTAGAGGGCCACACGTAACCCTGAGGCCGCAGGTTCCCCACCCCTGGATTCTACTGCAGAAACTATGAAAGCAGAAAGTATTCTACCAAGGCCTTTATCTCTATCAGAAGGGCATCTACTCCAAAAAATGACTTTTCTTCATCTAAAATCTAGGTAAAGTCATGGGAAAGTCACCCAAGCTCTCTGAGCCCATTTCCTCACCTGAAACCCCAGAATCCTCCTCGCATTCCTTTGAGGAAAGCACTATGTCCATTTTAACAAGTGCTTGCTTAGTAACAAATTCTTCCTTCCCGTATTCCCAAATGCAGCCCTCCTGAATGTAAACATCCTTCCCTCCCCTGCCGTATATGCTTAGGATTGAACTTACACTCAATGCAACATAGACATAGACACTTGAGCCAAAAGATTTTAATGGGAGAATGTGGTAGGCATTCTTGAGTAGAAGCAAGAGTCTTCTAATAGGCCCCAGCAGCTCAGAATTGATGCCATCTTTGACCCTTCCCTCCCCACCAAAACTGTTGCAAAATCTAACTACTTGGTATGCATTTGTATTTATTCACTCTATGTGTGTGTGTGTACACGTGTGTGTTCCTTGCTGTCTCCCCCACTGGAATGTAAACTGAGTGCCGGAAGGGATTGCTCCACTCTTCTCACTTGTGTGCCTGTCCCCTAGCCTACTGCCCACTACATAGCAGTTGCATAGTGCATACCTGTTGATGGATTCTGTCATATTTAAAGGTCAATGCATCTTCTATTGCTGCACTTTTGACCTTCACAAAAATCGTTTGCTCTGGAATTCCACTCTCTTCTGCCATGCTAATCTTATGACAATTTACCCGAAATAAGACCAAAGTGATGGCACTGAGCAAAGTCCAGATTTATTTTCAACTTTCAAAAGAGGTAAAACAAGACGAACTCCATTTTAAAGGAAAAACCATTAAAAAAAAATAAAAGCTGCCCACTTAAGTCTTTCAGTGTGCAGAGTTGGAGAAATGCGACCTAGGTGATATTGAGAAATACAGTTCCCCCCTCCCTTCCCCATGGATGTTTAGGTTGCTGAGAAGGTTCCAGGCAGGGAAAGAATGGAATTGTAAGCAAACCTCTCCACAGAGAATTTCTTGGAGCATGCCTGTGGATGCCTTGGGATAATTTTCGAAGTGTCCTGGGGCTTGGTTTTCAGCTAATCTGCCAATCTGCAGACCATATTTCTTTTCATCACTGCCAAGATGAGGTAGGAGTTCGTAACACATGCTGTCAGCCTAAGCTGGGAGCTAACATCAGCAGTCCCCTGGCTAACTGCCAGTTCCAAGGGCACTGGTGGACACCAAAATCTAACAGGCTGAACCTCAACTGAGAGTAATTACTCCAAATTAGATCAGATACCTAGGACACATAGATTTGACACTTATTCCTAAAGAGGAAAACAAATTCCTTACAGAGAGAAGCAGGAGTACAAAGGAACCTCATCTCCAATCTGTACCCTTGCCTTTATCTGGCCTCAAAAAGAAAAACACAGAGAAACCACTGTAAATGTAACACTGCCACACAGCTCAATACACAGGAAAACCAAGGCCTTCTCCACGATTGTGGAGATCACAGATTACCCACCATTGTGCATCCCTGTTCACAAAATCTCCAAGAGCCAGATCTGAAGCCCCTTAATCTCACTCTCTTTACATGCTCAGCACACAATAGGAACGAGTCTCTGAGCACTAAGCTATGGTCTAAGCATCAAAGTTCCTGCCTTTATCTGACAATGCCTTGGGAACCTTCTTCAGATAGTTATTATGGACCAGACTGGTGGCGGTGGAGAAATTTGGGAAAAGCAATTTGGAATTGCCTCCTTAAAGGTACTGGGAATTAGAAGGAATGCATGAGGTGAAAAAACTCTGAGTAAATATAGGGACTACTTGGCTGGCTGGTTGGTGACTCACACAAGGCACTCTGCTTACTCAAGCTCAGGCTAGGTAGTGGGGCTCCAAAGAGTTCTAGGGCTACCTCTGCGGACCAAAAGAAAAATGAGTCTTTCTCCCTCAAAGCAAAACAGCAAACTTCAGAGTACCCTTACTCTTCAGTTAGAAAAGATGCGGAAACATCTGTGGTTTAATATAAGAAAACTGAATAACAAATATAGCCTTACATATAGGTTAAAAAAAATCCAACAAAATCAAAACAATATTTTCCAACCTACCTACATTGAATTAAGTCAGAGTATAGGAGAAAGAGGAAAGAGAAAGGTGGGGGGATACCTGGTTTTCCTCAGCACCCCCTTGTTTTTCCTCAGTTTGATAATCTCCGACACTCTCTGGGCAGGGAAGATATTAGGAAATGGGAAAAGCTCAAAAAGGGAACAGGACAAGCAACTTGTGAGTTGGAATGGGAATGGGTGAGTCTACAAATGGAGAGCAGAGGGGCAAATACAGCAATGAACCAGAAAGGCTCCCATTGGACACTGAATTCTGAGGGTAGGGATCATGTCCCCAACTTTTGTTTCTAGCACACCTGTGGGGCACACCCAACAGATGTTCAATACTTGTTGACTGAGGTAAGGCAAAGCAACAGCTCATGAACCAGTGTGGTTCACCCAAGACTACTGTAGTCAGTATGCCTTCCGCTGCCCATCTGCTTCTAGGACCCATGGCTGCCTTCCATGTTCTGGTTAGAGTGGTTCAGCCTAACCTCATTGCCAACATGAAGTTCTAAAAGCTGGTACAGACTCAAAGGCAGGTAGATCACTGCAGTGCCACCAAAGGCTTCCGTCATTGCTCATCTGACACAAGCTCCTTCAAGGGCAGATGAAGATGCCAAAAGCTTGAAATTCATTTTGTCCAGTATACACACGTTGGCAGAGCTGGGCTCCTGGATGGACCAACCTCTCAACTGGGCCCTCTATTTGCTCTGTAATAAACCCATTTCTTACTGCAAGATTGCAATAAAACCATCTCAGAATAAGAGAAAAGGAAAATGCCAATGAAGCCCAAATGAAACATGTGAAGGTTTTTCATACTGGCAGGTTTGTCATAACCCACTTTTTATGAAAATAGCCTCAGGAGAGGCGCTGAAGGGCACTTGTGATTCTGGCTTACTGTGAGTCATGAAAGGCAACAATCTTCTGAGAAGGATGAAAATTGGAAGTATAACAGCTCACCAATTTTTTCTTGATGAAAGTTACTCTCCTACATTAGCAGTTAACACCAAAAAAATAGCAAAAACCAAAAAACCCAAACAAAACAAAAAACACACTGCCATCTGGTGCTGATTGGTGAAAGAGAAACCCACACAAGTTTGAATGTGCTATTCTTAATGCCATTATCTTTTTTTTTTTTTTTGGGGGCTGGGTAGGCTTCCCAAGAAAGTGGGTTCTCCTGACATTAAATTTTGTAACCATCACAAAATCTGA
This sequence comes from Potorous gilbertii, assembly GCA_028658325.1. Lineage (NCBI taxonomy): Eukaryota > Metazoa > Chordata > Mammalia > Diprotodontia > Potoroidae > Potorous > Potorous gilbertii. The sequence continues at coordinate 6,791,527 of CM053775.1, forward strand.
TTGTTTTTGCTTTCATGAGAATGGCCCACTCCTCTTTCTGGGTTTTTAAGTGCATGACTTGTGAACCCAAAACTGTTTGATAACCTGCCTCTTCTGACTAACTGGCCCAATGGTTTCAGTTTTCACTGAATAATTTTCAAAGTAACTAATGGAGAATGGGAGAAAATTTCCTGGTAGTCATGTGTGATGTCCAAATAAATTATTCCCTTTGTTGTGAGGTCTTCTTCAGATTTTCAACCAGCACCACTGAGTCAGTTTCTTCTTTAATTTGCTTTTCATAGATGTCATACTTTTTCCAGTGCTGGAAGGAGGGGAAAAATGGAGATAATTACTTCTTAGTGACGTCCTTTCCCTGGGCACTCATTGTCAATGCTTATTTTTGGTTTTGCGTGCATGGAAACATGTGCCTTTTTCCTGACCTAAGAAACTTTCATCTATTTGGACAGTTAAGGAAACAGAATGATCTGGAATCAACATTAAGGGAGAAAAATGCATGAGACTGTTGTATATTGGTAAATATGTTGTCCTGAGGGATAAACACAATGGGAATTTTCCCCAAATGTGAGCTAAGTCTCATGCATGAGTTTCAGAGTGTGCCTTTGTAGAATATAACTATGCAAGGCTTTTGATTCTTTGGTGACCTGCTAACTCAATCTGAAAATTATATGTATAAATAGAAAATACATTGGTTCAGGCTACCAACTCACAACCTAATCCTTCAAGAAGCTGTGGTTCAGTCACTTCAGTCCTGTCAGACTTTCTGGGACCCCATTTGAGGTTTTTTTTAAAGCACAGATGCCAGAGTGGTTTGTCATTTCCTTCTCCAGCTCATTTTACAGATGAGGAAACTGAGGCAAACAAGGTTAAGTGACCTGCATGCAACTAGAAAGTATCTGAGGCTGGATTTGAACTCAGGTCTTCTAGACTCCAGACCCAGGGCTCTATCCACTGCAGCTCCACCTAGCTGCCCCAAGAAAGTACCCTACAGCATTTGGAGCAGGGCTTTTTGTGTGTACTCAAGCCCTTTGGCTGTCTCCTGGGGAAGCCTCTGGGCCCCTTCTCAGAAAAATGGTTTTAAATGCTAAACTGTATGGCAGAGGATTACAAAGGAAATCAAATCTACAGAAATAGTGACCAAATCTTTAAAACCCAACAAACAAAAAACCAAGATCCTGGAGTCCAGGTTAAGAACCCTGATGGAGAGTAAAAAGCAATAGCCTAATGCAGCAGGTGGCTGAAATACGCCACATGACTGGAAAGCATCTCTGTGTGCGCCTGACTAGAAGTGGTTTTATTAAGGTAAAATGCTGGCTTTCAGTACTGTGGTGTTCTAAACACGACAATGGCAGCGTGCTGAAATTCTAAACTTCACTCTATGATTGCTCTGAAGGTCAGCTATCTCACTAGGGAGCAGATTGTCTTGCTGTGAATTTCCTGCTCCAGTCAATATGACTTTTGTGTGCCAGAGGGTTAGCCAAAGAAGCTGGCCCATTGAAGCAAATCAGTGCCCACAAAGCGGTAGCATTTTCCTGTCTTTAAAATCTGAACAACCGTCCAAAGGGCGTTTGTTTTTTGAAAATCTTGAATTGCCACAGGACAAGAAAAGCACAGATGGATACCAGGGAGCAGGGATAGATAGATAGGAGGACTGATTTTTAACCCATAAGTATAAATTACAATGAAAAGGAAAGAATCCCCTTAACACTGACAGCAGCCCGCTTAGTCACAAAGGAGCAAAGACCAGAGAAATTCACTTGGACAATTTTTGAAGAAGGACCTTTGCTCAAATTACTCCAGTGCTAAAGAAAACACATTCGAACACTGGACGCTTGAGAGACAAATACCCGATGCGGACTGATGTTGTCTGGCCATGCCCAAAGTAGTCCAAGAGAACTGCCACCGGCAGCATGCTGGGGGGCCTCGGTTCTACCCCAGATCTTCCACATATCAGGGAAGTCTGGTCCAGCCTACCTGGGGTGCTCCATTTCCCAAGGCTGCCTGGGGTTCTAGATGGAAAATACTTAAAAAGACGTCATTTCTGACTCCAGACTAGCCATACTCACTAGGGTGTCGTCATTCTGGTCTCCAAACATCTCTTTAAAAACCTTCCCAGGATCAGGAATTGGAGGGAAAATAATGATTTTCAGTCTTAAAGAGAAAACAAAAGAGAAAAGCAAGTGTTTTGGGCGAAGAGCTCTAACAAAAAGCTGTTGTTGTTCAGCTGTTTTCGTAGTGTCCAACTCTTAACGACCCCATTGGGATTTTCTCGGCAAAGATACTGGAGTGGTTGGCCATTTCCTTCTCCAGCTCATTTTACAGATGTGGAAACTGAGGCAAAAAACGTTAAGTGATTTGCCCAGGATCACACAGCTAGTAAGTGTCTGAGGCCGGATTTGAACTCAGGAAGATGAGTCTTCCTGACTCCAGGCCTGGCCTCTAACACTGCAGTGCCCTCTAGTGTCCAAAATAAAAGTGGGCTTAGTTTCAATATAGTTGACTCTGAAGATGTGACTCTAATAATGAAGTAGATTTGGTGTAATTACTTGAAGTAAGCTGTGAAAAATGAATGTGCTAAGAGTTTCAAGTTCTGTACGTGGGTGGGGAGGGGCTGGGTGGCCCCAAAAGAAGAGTAGACATGAGCAGGTCATCTCCAAGTGTTGATTTCTACCTCTTACCTTAAAGGGGTTCTTCAGACCTGATGTACCAGGCAGGGGATTGCTGGCTGCAATGACTTGAAAAAGACTGCTCTCTGGGGAAGGAGTACATTCCTCCCTAATTTCTCATTTCCTTTTCCTATTTCTTACCACTCTATTTCTAAATCACAGTGCTATTTTTAATTAGTATAAAATTTTAGTTCTATAGAAGCTCAACAATCCTATCTCATCCTTAAATATTTGTTTACTAGAGCCGTTGCTGGCATCAGGCATGGCCTAAGGGTCAGAAAGGGTCGATCTGATGTTGGGAATTGTGGCCTTGACACGGATGGGTCCACATGAGAAGCTGGCCACTTAGGCAGGCCTCTGTTTGGTTTTCTCTCTTGAACAATGGGCAGATATCTAGTCATGGCAACTCTTTTACCTCTTTAAATACAGCAGCAGGAGAAGAGTGGAGATGGAGATAGCAACCGGGATGGAGAGTAAGGTGATGGTATAAAACGTGGGGTCAGGTTTCTGGCCTGGAAAGGAAAATGGACACAGAAGACCGTGAGTCAGAGTAGAAACATTTTGGAAGCAAACTGCTCTGTGGGCCCGGCCCCCCAATTAGACAGGCAGGCAAGGAGGCATCCTCTGTGATAAACTTCTTGGCCATGGGGAAAGTCCCCTCAACTTGTCTCGGCCTATTTTCTTATTTCCCAAAGACAATACCACCTTTCACAAGGCTGTATTTAGCCTCAACTGGGAAGATCCATGAGAGCATTATGTACACGATAAAGTGCTATATTCTTCTTCTCACCCATCATCAGAGATGGGTAATTAACTGTATCTGATGAACAATCAGTGTTGTCTGGCAGAGAACCCAAAGAACCAAAGACAGAGGAGACATGTTTTGGGCTTTGTTTATTTTAGAAGAGGGTTCAATATAGGATTCCATCAAATAGTAAGTCTGCCCAGATCTACTTTCTCTTGGGTGAGGACAGGGGTATACTTCAAGAGGCCTGAGCATCAACAGGCCCAGATGGGGAAGTGTGAGGACTCTGAGTAGCCCGCAGGGGTGAGGGTGACACATTCATCAAGAAGAAGGCTATTCTTTTATCTCACCAACGTGTATTAAGCACCTACTATGTGCAGAGCACTGTGCTGGAAGTTGGAGAAGACCTGGTTCTTACCTTCATAGTCTATGGTCTTTTTTTTTTTTTTTGCCAAGGTAATTGAGGTTAAGTGACTTTCCCAAGGCCACACATCAAGGAAGTGTCATGTGTCTGAGGCTGGATTTGAACTCGGGTCCTCCTGACTACAGCTCTGTCTGTTGCACCACCCAGCTGCCTCCTGAGTCTATAGTCTTCTAGGGAGCTAAGACAGAAATACTGTATAGATAATGAAGAGCTAGAGTGTGAGATGTGAGGTAGGAAATTATTACTGACTGAGATAGGTGAAATAGGTGAAGTGGGCATAAACCATTATTAAGTGCCCACCATGGGCCAGGCCCAGGCCCTGGCACAGGGAGTTTACATTCTGAAGGAGGAGACAGCATGTACCCAGGCAGGCGCGCACACACACATATATGACAAAAACAAGATTCAAAGTGAGGGTGGGGGATAGATGGAAGGATGGCCCTGGGCACTGCTAGCAGCTGGAGGGACAGACCAGGAAAGACCTCCTGTAGAATGAAACTAGAGATTCCATGAGGTCAAGGTGAAAAAGGAGCACATTCCAGGCCTAAGTCACAGTCAGTGGAAAGGCAGAGATGAAAGGTTTTGTGTGAGGAACAGCTTTCTTGCTGGTGTGGTGGTACTGCGGAGTGTGTGGAATGAAAACCCTAAAATGCATGCTAGGATGGCATCAGATCACAAAGTGCTCTAAGTGCCACAGAGAAGTTCATTAGAAAAATCCCTTTGGCAGCCATGTGGACAAACTGGATCGGGGTAATGGATTAGGGTAGGCAATGGAGGATGAGGTCCTGAAGGAAGGCTGTGGTTGGGTGTGTCCTTAATTTCATGATGATCTTACCTATGCTTTTCTCTAGACTCCAAGCACTCCAGAGGTCTCTGTCTTCGAAGCAAAACTTACTGGTTTTGGCTCTTACTCGGACTGTGTAGAAAGTGCCATGGTCTACATTGTTGATCACTAAACAATTTTTTTCCTAAAATATCAAATAAAAGCAGATGTGATGGGGAAAGGCACCATTCGACTCTGTTACATATTCGTAAGCAGAATGCCTTCGCATGAGTAAAACAATTTCAATTCAATCTCTGACATTTAGAAGGAGAAATACAGACAAATGGTACCCATAGCTGGATAAAGTGAGCCTAATTATGTGGTGTTTTAGGGGAAAAGAAACCCATGTCCCCAGATTTGTCTGGGATATTCAGAACAAATTAAAGAATGAAGAATTTACTGACCTTGAAATTTCCTGGAAGCTCCTGAGGCATTTGTGGGATGTGGCATTTCATTTTAGAATCTTCAGCCTTGAAAATATTAAAAGTGCCTGTGAGAGTTCATGATCTAAACCTTCCCAGTTACAACACATGAGAAGCAAATTCAAAGCAAATGAGAGGGAGAGAGGGAGGGGGAGAGAATGGGGGAGGGAGAGAGAAAAGGAGAGACAGGGAGAGGGAGAAAGATGGGGGAGAGAGTGAGGGAGAGGGATGGGGAGAGAAAAAAGGAAGATAGGGAGAGAGAATGCATGAGAGCAGGGTGCACTCCAAACTTTTCCCTACAGAGTGGTAGTTTCTTCCTATTAAACACACAAGGGAACAAAAATTCCAAGAGAAGACTTGGAAGTTTTATCTGGCATGTGGCCCACTAGAATCTGCAGAAAGGTTTAAACAGCTAAAGCATGGGGGAGGCAGAGTGATGTTGTTTTGAATTAAATGTTGAGGAAAGGCTACTGTCAGAATTAACAGAGGGCAGATAAAGTTTCTAAATGTCAGTGGGCAAGCCTGTCAACAAGAAGCAGAGAAAAGGCAGTTCTGTGGGCTTTTCTGCCAATTCCTAGACAGTTTTAGACCAGAGGACATCATGTGCATAGAGTGCTATCAGTAGCCAGTGATGATCTGCTTCAGAGGTGTCAAACACCTGGAGGCCTTCAACAATCCCAAATGCAGCCTGAACCAGATTAAAATGTAATGGGGAAATTAACTACAATAAAACACAGTAAACTTGACATAGTGTTGCTATGTAGTTTCCACCATGATCCTTCCATGTGGCTTAGTGGAGCCTGTTTCTCCTTGAGCTTGACAGTACTGGTCTACATTCAGGGAGTCATCTGTAGGGATGAGCATCCTTCCCAAGGAAATTGCTAAGCCCTGATGTTGAAGTGTGTGTGTTATTTAAGGAGATTTTTCTTTCCTTTTTTTCAGGATTAAAATTTTTTTTGGCTATTCTGACCCTGACAGACATCAATGTACATGAACATTTCCATGTATAAAGAAGAGAAACCTATGAAACTGTAAATCCATACTACACAGTTTGTGTTTTTTAAAAAGTATATAATAGGTTCAACATTTAGTTTCAAATCTGCCCTACTTGTCCATGTCTCCCTCTCTATTCCCCTTGATTCTCCTCTGTGAATTTTTAAAAAGTTCTATTAATGCTCTTTCCTTTTTGGGTTTGGGGTTTGGGGGAGCACTATCACTTTCTCTCCCAATTCGTCACCCTTGAAAGAAAGATCTCCCATGTGACAAATAAGCTGAATCAAGTCAAACCAAAGGGCACACTGGCCATAAGGGAAAGCATACAGCTCCCTCTGTCCCTCTAGGCTGCTCTGCCTTTCTCCCAATATACCTGATGCTACTTCTTCACCATCATTCCTTTGGCTTACGGGTCTGCTGACTGTTAAGATGTAAATTCCATATTCAGAGGAAGAGGGCATTAAGTCATATTAGTTGTTTACATTTTAATTCATAATATTCTCCAGTTCTTGAGAACCATTCTTATAGGTGGGATGGGTGACCCAGAATCTGGGAAGGGAGGCTTAGGATAAACTTCCCCCACTTTCCCAATGTGCCTAGGGCTGACCATGGTCCTGGCAATGTCACCATGCTGATACCGGCATGTATTGCTACTCCTATGGACACTAAATTTAACACTGACTGATGCCCCCCAATCCCCCCATAAAGGAACTGAAAGTAGAAAATTCTAACAAACAAAACTACAAATTAGCACACAGTCACCGACTGATAGGGTAGTCTAAGAGAGGAAGCAGCTGGCGAACATCTGCTAAGGACAAAATGTGAAACATTTATACCAGTTACTCAAAAGTATAAACAGAACATTTAAAAAAGTCAAGATAAATGACTATTTTAAGTTAAGCTGTATATCCTCCTCAGCTCAGACTCATGTCGAAAGACAACTGTGTTCAGCAGGACTATAACCTTGCAGGGAGGGAACAGTGCTATCCTGTGAGGGAGGTGCTATCATTGCCTCAATCTTACAAATGGAGGAAACTTAGACAGATAGAGGTTAAAGGACTTGGCCAGAGTCACACAAACTTGTCAGTGTCTGAGGCTGGATTTGAACACAGGTCTTCTTGACTCGAGGCACTGTGGTGCCTCCTTGATGCCCTCAGGATGGAAGGCAGTCAACTGAATGCATCTTGGCTCTAGGCCTTAGTGGAAAGCAAACCTGGAGAGTGCCTGGCAAGGCCTGGGCTTGTAAGACAAGCTCAGTGACTGTAGGCAAGTCATCAACTCTAAGCCTGGGTTTTCTTGACTGGGGGGGGAAAGTGAGAACCATTCCTACTTATCCAGAGCTTTGAGCTGGCAATCATTCTGTGAAGTAAACAGTCTAAAGCATCCTGTTCTTCTTCTTCCCATTTTGCACATAAAAAAACTGGATTGGAGGAAGTTAAGACCCAGATCTCTGACTCTGTGGTGCCAAGAGGCTTCCTGATGCCCACCGCAGCAGGCAGATGTTCTTCTGCCCTTCTGCATTCTAGGGCTGATGTCTAAAGGGCAGATAATTTCCAGGCTGAAAGGGACCTTAGAGATCATCTAACCCAACTATGTGACTTTGTACAGGAGGGAACCGAAGCCCATAGAGTTGTTTAACAACTCGGAGGACAGAGCAGGCCTGAGATTTAAGCCCATGTCATCCAGTTCCAAATCCCACACTCTTTCCATTATGCTATGTACTTTGTACACTGTGAAGTACTTTAAAAAAAGGGCTTTCTTATTAGCATGGGGCTTGGTGCCCAGTAAGCACTCAAGAAATATGTGGCCAATGAATGAAAAATGGGCATATTTATCAAAGACCTATAATTTTGATAGTTGGGCTAGGTACTGTAGTCAAGACAAACAAGTAGGAGACAAGGCTCCTGTCCTAGAAACTTCCAACATGTCATATAGTTGAGTCAGCACAAGGTCTAGCTTTGACTGAAAGTGAGGTAGTGGGGGGGGCAATCTAAACCAGCACTTCTTAAAACTGTGGATCATGACCCCATTGGGGTCTCGAAAAATTTGGCAACAGTAAAAGTTTTCTGAATATATGACAATCAAAAGTTAATTAAAAATCAACTACGTCATGAATCCAAGGTGTTTCTGGCAGCGCTTGCCTGAAATACATCTGGCAAATTCACTGCAGCCTTGGTTCTGAACACACAGCATGTGCACTTTGCACTGTACATGCTCTCATGCTCACCTAGTGCCCATGAAAAGTGTCAAAACTCAGAAAGGGGTCACAAGTGATTACCAACTGACTAGACAGACAATTTCATCTCTGAAGGAAACTCCTGGTATGGAAATTCCTTCTGAACCTTCTGGGTAACTAAGTCTGAAAAAGTTGCACTATGAAGGCTGCACAGCTTGGGGACTTGAACTTAGGTCTTCCTAACTTCAAGGCCAATCTTCTGTCTTCTATGTCAGCCTGAGGGTCGCAGGTTGTGCAAACCTGTTCTATGTAGTGTGATCTCTCAGGGCAGAACATAAAGCACCCCAAATGAATTGCAGAGGTATTCAGAGTATATCTGAGGAAGGAACTATCAATGATGGTTAAAATAATCAGAGAAATGTTTGATTTCCTCAAACTCTCATTAAGTACAAAGAATCACCATGCCAGGATCCTTTGCCTTGGATTCCCCACTAGTGCCCAGGCCCCATCTTATTTTTCTATAATGCTATGGATTGTAATGCAAACTCATTATGTTTCAGCTCAGTTCCAAACAGATTTGCACATTTGCACATCTCCGTCTGTGATCTCAGGCCAGCTGTCTCCCCACCATTATTGAATGAAGGAGGAGGGAGAGGGGGAAAAGAATCTAAGATATGTGGTATGCTGTCAAGGTTTACTCACCCTCCTGTAAACCCTGAGGTAACACACATTTATTAAGTGCCTACTATGTGCCAGGCATTGGTCTAAGCTCCTGGAAAATATTATTTCCTTTGATCTTGATAACGATCCTGGGAGGTGGGTGCTGCTATTATTCCCATTTTACAAGTGAGGAAGTT
>CM053775.1:6801129-6822245 GCA_028658325.1 Potorous gilbertii
ACTTAGCAAGAGGTGGGAAGAATTTCGGTAGAAGGGCAAACTGCTCATCATTTTATACTAATGACTTCATACTTCATTCCCAATCTAGAATGTGGCCGGCAGCAGGGCCGTGGCCTCCCACCAATGGGAGCCGCCAGCCAGCAAACACTCCTTTCTCCCTTCCTTAAAACCACTAAGGAGAAAGTGCCAGATCAATGACTGGCCCCCATCCATGGTCCTGCAGGAGATGGTAGGTCAAGACTGACCACTTGGAACTCACACGTGGCAGAAGCATCAGCTAGCCCTCATCCCTAAGCCCAAGGACACATCGTTGGGAGGAATTTCATTTCTCCAAGTGTGTCTGGGGTCTTAGCCTGTTCCTCTTTTCCTGTTCCTCTTCCCAAGCACTCCCTCCCTTCCATTCCTTTGCCTCAGCCACCTTCAAACCGACATTTGCCTGGAATGGGGGTGGAGGAGGACCTCAAGAAGGCATCCACTTTCCTATTCCATCTTCCCACCTGACCAGACCCTACATAGAGCATCTCAAAATGATGGCTAAAGCTGTTCCGATCCTCCCTGCTAGGAAGGTCGTACTCAGACTGAATCCCTGCTACTGTAGCTTTGTTTCTCTTCATTTTTCTACTTTTGTGCTCCATGCAGGTGAAAAACAGAGAGTTATTACTCTAAATAATAATCCTTTTTTTTCTGGAAAACTGCTGTTAAACTTCACTTTGGACTAAATAATCCTTTAACCTTTTTTTTATGGGTACTATTTTCCAACTCTTTATTTTTCTTATTGACTTGCATTTACTGAATATTCTATTTGCCTTTGAGTTGTTTTTTCCCTTTTTTGTTGTTGAAACCTGTGATTTCATTGCTGCAGAGTACTCCAGGCTTGGAAACTCTCCCATAATGCAGAGTGTTAGCATTTCACATGAAACCCAGGGTCTTCTGTAATTACCTGCACCATCAAGAGATTCAGCAATTTGTGTTTGGCTATGCAGCTGGTATGTGTCCGAGTCAGGGTTTGAACTTATCTTCCCAACAAGAAGGCTGGTTCTCTGTTCACTACACTGTACTGCATCTTGTTCAGTTGGTTTTCAGGCGGGTCTGACTCTCTGTGACCCTATTTGGGATTTTCTTGGCAAAGATCCTAGAATGGCTTGCCATTTCCTTTTCCAGTTGATTTTATAGGCAAGGAATGGAGGCAAACAGAGTGAAGTGACTTGCCCAGAGTTACACAGCTAGGAAGTATCTGAGGTCACATTTGAACTCAGGTCTTCCTGACTCCAGGTCCAGCGACCTATTCACTGTACCATCTAGCTGCCTGCTATACCACCTAGCTATGCCATAAGGGTAGGAACACTTCACCTAGACAGGAAAAATGAGGTGCACAGATAGTGTGTTGGATTATCAGAGAAATACAGTCTTAGGAAGAGTCTATCCAGATGGAAATTGCATGAACCTGCCTGTCGTTTGTGATGATGGACTCCTGTTATGTTGACAAGAACTATGTCCTTCCACTCTTTGTCAGAGAAAACAGTTTCCAGCATGCAGATACTCACAAGGGTGAAATGCTGCAGCAGGAAATCCAAAATGTGGGAGTCTGGCAGCCAACACCATGATACAGTGACTGGCTGAGAGAGGTTCAGAGGAATCCAGGAGGAATTTGAGCTGAAACTCTAGAAGTTTGCCACGGTCAACTCAGAGTGTCTCAATCAGTCCCACATGGGGCTTACATGGAGGAGGCAGTGTGGGACCTTGGGCAAGCAGTTTCCCTGAGCCTCGGTTTCCTCATATGCAAGGTGCAGATCAGAATCCATCTCCTGACTATCTTCTAGACAGCAAATGAGTTCATTTTTGGAAGAGAGTCCTTGGAGAGCTATGAATCACTATGGCCAGCTAGAGAGCAGCCCCCTTACAGCTGAGTGATCAAAATAGCAGAAAGTTCCCAAAGTCCTTTACTGATATTATATCCTTTGAGCCTCACATCACCCCTGGGAGGTGGGGATTATTGTGGCTCAGCTCACATAGGTAGTGTCAAAGGAGATATTTGAACCCATGTTTTGGGATTGCAGATCCTTCATCCTTTCTAACACATTGTGCTGCCTCCTTAAAGAGGAAGTCCTCACACAAGAGGGTCTCAAAGTACCTAAAATATGTAGAGTGTTCCCCAAGTGATGAAGTCTGAGTTTCCATCTTGCACCCATCAGACTGGCAAAACTGACAGAAAAGGATAATGACAAATGCTGGAGGGGATGTGAGAAAATAGACACATCTGTTGCGCTGTTGTTGGAACTATGAATTCATTCTGTCATTCTGGAGAGTAATTTGGAACTATGCCCCCAAAACTACTAAACTCTGACCTAGAGATGCCACTAAGTAGGCTGATATCCAAAAGAATTTTTTTTAAAAAGGTCTACATGTACCAAAAAATATCGATAGCAACTTTTTTTTGATAGTAGCAAAAAACAATAAGCAAAGGGAGTGCCCATTAATTGGGGAATGGTTGAACATTTTATGACATGAATGCAATAGGTTATTATTGTGCTGCAAAAAAATGAAGAGAGAAACGGAGGGAGGGATGGAGAGAGAGAGAGTGAGTTAGTTTCATGGATACTCAAGAAAATGGAGAAAACTTGCATGAACTGATGCAAAGTGAAATAAGTGGAACCAGGAGAACAATTTATAGTATAATGTCACAATGATAAAAATGAACAATGCTGAAGGACTTAGGAATTCTGATTAAAACAATAATCAACCATGATTCCACAGAACCAACATGGAAAAATGATACCCACCTCCTGGGGAAGAGGTGATTGATTCGTGTGTACACTTTTGGAAATGGCTAATATGAAAATTTGTTATGCTTGACTATGCATTTGTTACAATGATATTACTTTTTTCTTTCCCAGGAACAAGGAACAGGGAGAAATGCTCAATAATTGGGAAAATATAAATGCCTTTGTAAAATATGTAGAATATGTAGAATAACCAAGAGAAAACACTCAGCTTTGAACTAGCTCAGATTTTTCTAGGCTTTGGAATTGTTCATGTTGCAAAATCACAGATTTTGAGTTAGAAATGACCTTGGCAACAATCTAATCCATATCCAAATAGTTGGGTTATTTAGTTTGGGTGTTTGTATGTCTCAGGGCTTAAAATTATCATTTAAAAAAAGATAATTGCATTTGTAAACATTGAATTTATGGAGAATGCAACAATATGGAATCAATGTGGCGTAGCTTTAGTGGATAGATTGTTGGATTTGGAATCAATCAAGATCTGGATTAAAATTTTGCCAAACTCTGTCAGTTACTAGTTTGGCTGACCCTCATCGGCAGTAGTAATAACTGACTATTGTTATTGCTTTAAAGCTTGTGAGGTGCTTTACCACTGTTTGAGGAAGGTTTCCCCCACCCCACCCTGTGAAGCAGTCTACAATATTTCCCTGATTGTCTATGGGGAGATCTACACAGCTCTTATAGCACTACCCTTTCTCCATGTACTCTCCACACATCCCAGTTATGAGAAATAGCAAGTTCTACCCCCTTCTTCCTTTTTTCTATGGTATTTCCTCTTTTTTCCCACCCACCCTTATTCAACCCCCAGAACAGACCCATTCCCTAGATACTCGTTTTTTCTCATTTGACTCACCCAGTACGCTTTGAGGACGTTAACATCCTGCAGGGACATTTGTTTCTTTTTCTTCTATTAGGATTATATTAGCATTATATTCAGGTTTATGCTGTAAAATATTTAACAATTGACTTTCTCTGAAAGTGTACACATGATACTTTTAAGTTTAACCTGCAATATTAATATTTTCTCCATCACTTTCTTAAGTTTAAACAATCAACACATAATATATCAAGCCCTGATTTGCAAGCTTTACTAATTTCCAAGGTGTAAATACTCACAATGAAAATTTAACAATTTGTTCTTGGGAGCCAATTTAGGCTGGTTCCTGCATACCCCTGATATATCATCATAACCCTTTATAAATTCTCAAATAAATTTATCTCTCTACATACCTTGACCCTTGTGTTAATATTTCGAAGTTCCTACTTAGCTCTGGTCTTTTCCTCAGAAAGGCCTAAAAGTCTTCTATTGCATTAGAGATCTATTTATTTCCCCTGTAGGATTATACTCAGCTTTGCAAGGTGTGTTATTCTTGATTGTAAAAGCAGATCTTTTGCCTTTTGAAATTTGTATTCTAAATTTTCTTCTGTTTAAAATAGAAGTTGCTGGGTCTCTAATCCCCCAAGAAACTGAGGTGGTATAAGGGAGACTCTGTCCCCAAGGTACGAGAGGAGATGTCCATACCTTGTTTATGCTAATTCTTTGAAGTAAATATCTCTTCGTAAAAGCTAATCAACATGAAGTAATTTAAGGAAAACTGGGCTGCTAGTCATAGGACCCTAACACTGCCAGGGTTGGAGTGGGTAACTTAAACTAATGGTGAAAGAGAAAAGAAATACCCCAATCCTTCAATGTACCTTAGGACTCTAAGGGGAGATGCAGCTGGCCTTGTTCTGAGGGAGAGCATTCAAGACCTCCTAGTTATACTTGAACTAATTCTTTCTGGATACTTGCAGTATATTTTCTTTGAGATGGGAATTTTGAATTTTGGCTATGACGTTACTGGATCTTTTCCTTTTGAGGTTCTTTTTGGGAAGTGGTTGGTGTATTCTTTCTATCTTCACTGTGCCCTCAGGTTTTGATACATCTGGTTGTTTTTTATTTATGACTTCTTGAACTAGTGTCTACACTTTATTTTTTCCCCACTCATGGTTTTCGGAGACACTAGTGATTCTTAAATCAATTCTCTTTGACCTGTTTTTCAAATACATTGCTTTTTAAGTATCAGATATTTTACATTTTCTTCTATTTTTTCAATCTCTTGCTTTTGTTGTAGTGTTTCTTGCTGCTTCATGGAACATTGATTTCTATTTGATCTATTTTGGTTTTCAGGGAATCCATTTCTTGGGTAAGGTTTGACACTTTATTTTTAAGCCATTTATTCTCCTTCTAATTTTTTTCATCTAGAGCTTTTATTTAACTTTTACCTTGGGCTCACTTCTTTAGGTATTCATGTGGTACTTGTGGAAAATTCATGTTATTTCCATTGACTCTCTGCTGGCACTATTTCAGTGTCATTCTCTTCCTCTTTGGGGGGATCTCTGGATTTCAGATCATTTTTGATGCTTATCTGTGTCTCCCCAGCACTTCCCATGACTTTCCTTCTGCTACTTATAGGGGACAATAGAGTGAAATACAGGAGAGCAGTCTTCCTAGGGTAACCACAAAGGAACTGTCTATTTACACAAGGTCAGTCAGATGTACCACATTTGTAAGCTTTGGTTACCGAAAACCTTTTTAGTTTCCTATTCTTGGCCTCTCACACTGCATTAATCTCCCTGATGCTTCCTCCATCTGTCAGAAAAGTACATAAAAGGCTTATCTGAGTAATATGAATGTCACTACTCCTGCTGGTCCCTCCCCTCCTCTACAGCACCACTCCTCATCCAGTGCTACAGTTGTAAAGTTCATAAATTCATTCCTAAGCAGGGTAGGATATAGTAATTATCCTGAGGTCTCCATTTTTATTTCTTCCATCTGACTCTGGGTATATCCCTGGCTGTCCCTCGTGCCTAGATTACTTTCTCACCGGATCTCTGCCTCTTGGCTCAGGTTTCAGCCAAGATCCCACCTTGTGGGAAGCAGGAAGCCTTTCCCAGTCTCTCTGAATTCTTGTGCCTTCCCTCTGTTGGTTATTTCCTCTTTGTCCTGTCTGTAGCTTATGTGCACATATTTGTTTGCATGTTGTCTCCCTGGTTAGTTGTGAGCTCTTTGACTGTAGAAACTATCTTATGTTTCTCTTGTATCCCCACTACCTAGCATAGTACCTGGCACATAGTGGGTGTTTAAGAAGTATTTATTGACTGAGTTATCTCCACAACTCTGTTTCCTTGATTAGAGCTCTGTGCTAGGACTAGGCTCCACTTCCTACTGTGATTTTGGGTAGAGTGATCACCCTTGCTTAGTCTCACCCTGGCTTGCTGCACTGACATCCACCTCACCCCTGGATCTTTGAATTCCTCAGATACCTCTATGGCATCTGAGGACAGGTCTCAGAACCCCTGGGCTTGCCTCTGATATCCTGGTCTGGGTGCTGTAGTGCCATGCTGCTCGCTACTTGCTCTTGCTTTCCTGTTCTTCCAAGGTCACCATCTTGGGGCTTTCCTCAGGGGAGCCCTCTGGTCTTGCGGCTTACATGCGTCCCTGAAAATATGTTGATGAATTCCTTCCCACTCCTCATTCCTTGCCTGGGGAGTCTTTGGGAGGTTATTCTACTTTGGGTGATAGGGGCCAAGGATGAATCTGTGCTTAATTTTTTTCCTATGATTTATTTGATTGCTCTGTCCCAGTGAAATGCTTTGGTGCTTGATTTATGATTCCTGCCTGCTTCTGCTGTTCCTGGATGGGAGCTCAAGCCATATTTGCAGAACTAGGATTACTCCCAATACCTCCCCCATCAAACTTGGCATGGTAAGGGGATCTAGAGTTGTGTGTGGCTCTTTCTGTAAAGTTATGGCCTATCAGAGGGAATGCTGTCCTTTCTCATGATAGATTAGCTAGAATGTGATAAAGTCCTGGCAGTGGTAAAAGGGGCAGGCCCCAGATTAACTTCCATAGCTATTTAAAACTACATTAGTATTTCATCAGTCAATATTTATTGAACAACTCCTATAATTGGAGCACTGGATGAAGCACCATGGGAGACGAAGATGGGGGCCCCACCATCCCCAAACTCTCAATCTAATTGAGGGGATAAGTTATGTAAATGTTGATATAATAGAACAAATGTTAAGTACCTACTATGTGCAGAGTTTTGTACTGGGGGAAGATACAAAGTTTAGATAAGACTTCCTGGAACTTATAATTCAGTGTACATAAAAACAGAGTAATAAAAGGTTCAGAGATCAAGGAAGTTATCTGTTCCAATAGGAGTGGTCTAGGAAATAAGTGTCTGAGGAGAAAAAAAGGCACTTCTGATGGCCTTGGTCCCAAGGCATGGAGCTGAGAAGGTTTAGCCAAATGCTGTATCTTGAAAAACAAACAGTAAGAAAGTGAGAAGGGTGTTGCATGGAGGGGAAATAGTATGGGCAAAAGGTAAAGAAATGGTAAAGAAAGTACCAGACCTTTGGGATTCAATGAGTGTGGCTGAACAAAGGTTGTTATAGTAGTGTAGCAGGTCATAAAGCCAAGGTGAATGGGGATCAGATTTTGAAGAGCCTCGAATGTCAGACAAGGGACTTTACTTCATCTTATTGGTAATAAGGTGCCATTGACAATTTTGGAGCAGAGGAATGAGAAGATAAAAGGGGTATGTCTTAGTAAGATTGATATGGCAGCAGTGCACAGATTGGAGGTTGGCTGAGACTAGAGGCAAAAACCCTAGTTAGGAGGCTGCTGGAACAATCTGGGCATGATATAGTGGGTGCTTAACTTTGGGAATAGCAGTGGGGATGGAAGGGGAATCTTGGACTATTATATTTCAGAGACAGAATAAGAGACAGCATTTGATGATCTGGGGGAAGGGAAGAATCCCAGTCTCAAGCCTGATGCCATTGACAAAAGTCAGTCAGATTCATGATCCATCCCCATAGGTTCACCCAAGACAGGGTTCGTGAGGTTAAAGGGGGTGGGAGTGGATAGGTGGGTAGTATCCTCTCCAATAGACTTCCCCAGACTTTGACAATAGCTGACATTTATATAGCACTTTCAAATTTGCAAAGGACATTATCTTATTTGGTTTTCTGACCATGTTGTCTTATCCCCATTTTACAGGTGAGAAAGCTGAGGCTCAGATAGGTAAAGAGACTATCCCATGCTCACAGTTTGTGTGTATCAGAGATGGAATTCAAACCCAGGGCTTTCCTAATTCTCAGTTACAGAATGCCTTGACCAATACTTTCTGTTACAACATAACTCCTTTTCTAAAGAGCCACAAGGACAGCTAGATACAATATCTAGATACAGATACTAAAAGTTTGAGAAATCATTTCATTTTGTCCCTGAATGGAGCCACCCACAGCAATGTGCCCACCAGCAGATGGCAGCACTCTCCTGAGAAATCACTAATTGCTTCTCCAACGATAGAACACCAGGTGGCAGCAACTCACTCATGGGCTTTTTTTGGAACTTCAAGATATCATGCTTTTGTTCAGTGGCTTGTTTTTTGTTTTTCGTTTTTCCCCAGTTGTGTCTGTCTCTTCAGGGCCTCATTTGGGCTTTTCTTGGCAAAGGTACTGGAGTGGTTTGCTGTTTCCTGCTCCAGTTCATTTTACAGATGAGGAAACCGAGGCAAACAGGGTCAAGTGACTTGCCCTGGGTCACACAGCTAGGAAGTATCTGAAGTCACATTTGAACTCATGTCTTCCTGACTCCAGACCCAGTGCTCTAGCCACTGCAGCACCACCTAACTGCCCCTGAATATCTGTGATTCATTTGCTAAATTTTAGTTCAAAAGAACTTGCTACTTTCTAAGCAGGTAGGTGTGAAAAAGATATTGGGTACTATTGACAAAGACAATATTTGATAGAACCATTCTTATCCCAGCTCTTTGTTATTTTATCCAAAATATCTCCACACTCAACCTGGAAATTGTGACATCTCTGAGCTGTGCATAGACCATGCAAGTCACAAAGCCAATAGCAGAACATTTAATTAGGATATAAAACAAGGTAAATAACAAGAGAGACATGAGTGGAAAGTGGAACTATTATCCCCCACCTCCAATGTATGAAACCCAGTAGTAGAAGAGGGGGAAAAGCCTTTGGGGAAAAACTTGCACAGGAATGGAGACACTCCCTCTTGTGGATGGGTCAATGGGGTCAATGGCTGCAAAGCCAGTCATTCCTCTTTTGCACCTCAGGGCTGGATTTGTCTCAGCTCTGGCTCACACCAAATACTTTTCTCTCTGTGGAGTGAATCTCCTGGGTGCCCATTCTCTGAAACCCAAATATGTTGAGTTTCAACTGAAGTACTGGCATCTCATGCTCAGCATACCAATTGCCTTTACATCAGCTTCTTTTGTTCAGTTCTCCACCTAGGCAGCTCAGAAAGACCCTGGGACTTCCCTTCCCATGTAGTGCCCAATTTGTTCACTTCCATCTTTTTTTTTCCAGTTTGCACCTCTTGACACCATCTAGCCAGAAGGATCATGGGATTCTGGCATCCTGAGTCTCCTGCCAATACACTTTTTTGCCTCTCTATTATGCGCACTTGAAATCATGCTGGAGAGCTCCAACAAGGATTGGGGAGTAGTTGAAATGGGACTCTGTGTTGGAATATATCTCTGCACATGTAGAGCATCTTAAAATCCTGGAGCATCTTGGAGATGAGAATCTATGCCACTTTCTTACAGCAAGGAGAGAGGGATGTGTGAAATGCAGCCATATAGGAGTATTGGATTCAGATTTAGAACACTGGGATTTAAATCCAGCCTCAGAAATTTACTACTTATGTGACCTCGGGCAAGTCATATCACTTCTCTGGACCTCAGTTTCCACATCTGTGGAATGAGGGTATTGGGTCTCGGAGGGCTCTTCCTGTTAGACATCTCTGTGGGTAGTCTGAATAGGCAGAAGTAGATCATCAAAGGATCTTGGCCCTTTATCATTTGGAGCTCATGAGAAAGATTGTCTCCCGGCAGGACAGTAGAAGAGGTTAGACATAGTTCAATCTGATTTTCCTAGCAATACTTTCAAGAAATTAAGAAAGGTGATTTGTGGGTCCCTAAGGGGAAAAAGGGTATTATAGAGCAGGGCAGGAGCTCAGCACCTCCTCACCACGGGGACTTGATTCACCCAGTTCCTCCAGTCTCAGGAAAGGGCTAAAAAAGCTGCGCCATGGGCTTAGAGAAGAGCTACTTGCCAAGAGGGTTTGTAGTATATTGTTATGTGGCAGTATTGATGGACAAGAGCTCTCATCTTGGACCCAGATGCCCTGGATTATCCCCAGAACAGGCCACCATCTGAGCCAGAGGACTGCTAGGATCTCCAGTGAGCCTCTTTAGGGTTTGAAATATGGATTATGGGACCCTATGGCCTTGAAGTAGTCATCCTATGACTCTTGGGCTTATGGCTAACTGCGTATTGGCAGGAAGTTATAGGGACCAATGGTCAGGGATTGGGGGGGGGGGGAAGAGAGAGTCTCAGATACAAACAACTGACAGAAGGTTCTAGAAGGTTTCAGCTTTGATTGAGCTGGCAAGGGAAAAGGGAAGTCTAGTAGATCCCTAGTTTCTGACTCCATTATCTGGCTTGGTTAACAAAATATTCAAGTAAATAGACATTCTATGCATCTTTTCATTCTCTCCATAGATTTCACAGTTTTTGGAGAACACACATGTATCTGTGACAGCTGCGATGTCATCAGCAGAGTGACCTGAGGAGCTGTGTCTACCACCCCAGATCTCAGCTCCTCTAGGGCAGGGGCAGATAGAGTACTAGGCCTGAATATGGAAATGCGCGCATTCAGCTGTTCCCCATTTTTTAAATTTAGTATTTTATTTTTCCCCAATTACATGTAAAAACAGTTTCCAACATTCATTTTTAAAATTGAGTTCCAAATTCTCTTTTTTCCTCCCCACCTCCCTCCTTGAGAAGGCAGGCAATTTGATATGTGTGGCCATGCAAAACATATCTTCATATTAGTAATGTTGTAAAAGAAAACATAGGCCAAAGTAAAGCCCCAATAAAAATGAAGAAAGTAAAAAAACAGTCTGCTTTGATCTGCATCCAGATTCTATCAGTTCTTTCTCTGGGGAGAGACAGCCTCTTTCATCCTAAGTCATTCTGGGTAGTCTCGGATCATTGTATTTCTGAGAATAAGAGCTGTTCCCCATTTCAACCCTTCTCTTTGCATGTGGTCTCTCACTTGACTGCTCACAAGTATGTGCAATAAACAAGGAAGAAGAGTCCCCTGACCATGGTCAGGGAACAGACAAGCGAGTAACAATCTGCTCTTAAGGCTCCATTGCCAGTAAGTGGCCCACTTGGCTTGAATGGAGACCACCATCGATGTGACTGTTATTCATGGTGGTACAACTATCCTGAATTCATTAGAAGTAGAACATCCAGCATCTAATGTTCTTTGGGAACAGGCTGATCCACAAGATACAGAAATAAGAGATAGAACGTTATCTGTGGTTATGATTACATCAGGACTGCAAAGGAATGCTGAGGAACCAGTCACGCTGGCAATTTACTCCCACAGCAATCCTTGGTGCCCAACTGACTGAACTGCAAGGAAGTAGGGCACTCTATTGATTAAAACTTCATCATTAACACAGGTGAACTAAGCAAAGATTCTATAAGTAAGGCTGCTGAAACGTCCATACCTTCAAAGGGTATTGGAATTGATGATGGCTTCTTTGTCAATATGGTGGTAGAGAAAGTACTTACAGCAAAATATGCAGGGGTGAAAGGCCAGCTTTGATTTCTACTCAACTCTATGAATGTTTTAAAGGCCCATGAACAAAGTTAGAAGGAAAATATGCTTATAAATGATTATGAACTCAATTGCATGGTGGGATCACAGAGCTGGCCCAAGAAAATACTTCATGCAAAAATCCTTTGCCTTGACTTCAACTTAGCCAAAACAAAAATGAATCTTGGTTTGCAAGTAGTCATTAGAGAACCCCCTCCCCCAATGGAATCAAATTATACAAACAGGGGTCAAATCCAGCCTTGGGCACTTCCTAGCTGTGTGACCCTGGGCAAATCACTTCATCCTGTTTCCCTCAGTTTCCTCCTCTGTAAAATAAGTTGGAGAAGGAAATGACAAACGACTCCAGTACCTTTGCCAAGAAAACCCCAAATGGGGTCACAGAGTTAGACATGACTGCACAACAACAAAACTTGATATTTCCCATGAGAGAATTCCAAAGATACTGACCACTGATGATTCACCACTGGTGGAATTGATGACGTGTCTCAAGTACCATGTTAAGGCTAGTGCCTTAGCTGTTTAAAGACTTTTTAAAAGGGACTGTAAGTCCATTGTTGAAGCCTCTGAAGCAATCATTTTTTCAACACTGGCTCGTCTGGAAGGTAGAGAAATGTTTGACCCAGCGATGTTGGGACAAGCATAGGAGGCCAGTTGCACAAGAGGATTTGTGATGATGAGCTCAAACCTTTCCCCTCCTCAGTCAATATCTAAGACCTCATTTCTTTTAGACATTCCCACGAATTATGTTAAGCAAAAATGTCTGGCCTTGTCTTTGACTGCCCTCAGAGCCCCAGAGACTCTAGTTAGTGTTCTATGTACCCCAAATTTCCATTTTAACTTTCACTCTTTTTCCTCCCTGCCCCTCCCCCCTCCTGAATCCTCCCCTTCCCTTTATGTTAGGTCCGCTTGATCTTTTTCTCAGTCCTCTTCTGCCCCTGAACCCCATCATATACTCCTCTTTCTTCTAGAATTTGGGTCTATCTATGTGGGTCTGTTATTCTCCCAGTATGTCATGCATTTCTCCACATGCTCTCCCTGTTCCCCTCTTCCTTTCTTCCTCAGTGGACTTGAGACAAAGCTATCTCTTCTGATATGGAGCTTTCTTACTCTGTTCCTTGGCAAGAGCCCTCTGGCCCCAGCTCCCTCATCTTCCCCCACTGCAGCCTATAAGTCATCATCCTCATAAGGTTTCTTAAATTTCCCTCTCCCTCTTCATGGAGTCTGGTCCTTCTCTTACAGTCTCATGCCATTTCCCTGTGTTCCAGTGGGCTAATGTTTCCCACTGGAATAATAATGCAATGATAACATCTATATAATGAGTTAAGGTTTGCAAAACACTTTGCATCGGTTATCCTATTTTTTTCTCATAGCAACTCAATGAGATTGCTGCTATTATCAGCTCCATTTTACAGATGAGGAAACTGAAACCCTGACAGGTTAAGTGATCTGTCCTGGGGGCTATAAAGCTAGTAAGTGTCTGAAGGATTCAGACTCCTAGCTTATACTCAAACACTTGCCCAAGCCCATCTGTGACTACCCTCTAGACCTCTAGACAACTTAGAGCATTTCTTTGCTCCTAAATGGAAAGAACCTGACAGATTCCATAGTGTGAGCTCTCTCTCTCTCCCTCTCTCTCTCTCTCTCTCTCTCTCTCTCTCTCTCTCTCTCTCTCTCCCCCCCCCTCCCCCTTCTCTCTTTCTTGGCAATCAAGGTGAAGTGATTTGCCCAAGGTCACACAACTAGTAAGTGTCTGAGGCTGGATTTGAATTCAAGTCCTCCTGACGCCAGGGCCAGTGCTCTATCTGCTGTGCCACTTAGTTGCCCCAGTGCTGTTTCTTTTTTAAAAATAAATGTTTTATTGATGCTTAAAACAACCATCTCTGTCAGTTTTCAATGATTCAATTAGAACTTTCTCTCAAAACAAAAGAAACACAACTAAACAAAGCAAACTCAACAAGATGGCCCTGTATGACAAGGCACACCTCATTGCATGCCCCTCTTCACCACTAGATCATTCTGGCCATGACTGGTCTCTGCATTGCTCTGTTGTCTAATGGGTTGTAGATTTCGAGCTCAAAGGAATCAAAGAGGTCAGGAAAGTGAGGCCTACAGAGGTTAAGTGAAGATCACAGAGGTAATAAGTGACAAGCCAGGAGCTCGTCACATAGCCTTCTTTCCATCGTGTTCCCCCTTCCCTCCCAGGATCCTTTGGTCCACATTTCCAGTCCAAATATCAAAGACATTGGCTCCTTTGATAAGAATGCTTATGTCCTTCGTTTTTAATTGGCTCATGATGTGTCCACTTTTGTTCCTGGGTAGAACCCAGTCTGTTGCTTGACTGCTCCAAGACACTGCCACAGAGAACTCATGTAGGACTATCTTCTAACTGGATCTGACTGGATAGCAAAGCCACAGTATGACTCTGAAACATGTTTATTAACTAAACTTTCCTGCTTTTTAAATAGGCAACCCTTCAAAGTTATTTTTTTAAAGAGTAAAGAACTGTCTATATGAAACTGTATTTTATAATGCCAAAAAACTGGAAACAATTGAAATGACCAACTGTAGGAGAAAGGCTGACCATGTTGTTTGTGGTGCCTCAGGACAGTAGAATATTGAGTAATTATGAATACTGCTACAAGGACATATGTACAAAATATTATGAGGCAAAGAAAGAACTTCTAGCAGCTTTGACTACTTAAAAGTAGCTTAAATTGTTTACATTTTGTGGATGGCAATTGGGAGTCACCCAGTTAGTGAGTGACTGAGACTAGATTTAAACTCATGTCCTCAATACCAGGGCTTGTGCCACCAAGCAACGCCAAATTGTTTTCATTTTAAAAGAATTTCAACATTCAGATAACTAGTATATATTTAATTGGTTCAGTTGCTCCTTAAAGTTGTTTTTTATAAACTAGTTAGAAAAGGGGGAGATTATATGTCAAAAAACATTTTATGCTAAAAAAAAAGAAGAGCCTATGAAATGCTGATGAGAAAATGCACCTCCCTCCTTTCTTTGCAGAAGTGGGGGACTAGGGGTATGGAATACTTCATACAGTCAGGTGATATGTGGGCTGTCCCCAATCACTCTCTTTGATTTGTTACAAGGAGTGGGTCACTGAGTTGAGGAGGGGGGTGGATGGACATATTTAGAAATAAAGAGAATGCGAAAAGAAAAGATATCAAGGAAAAGGAAAAAAAAACCAGTCAGATATCTCCCTGCTCAAACTAGCATTAGCAAGTACCAATTAATTTTCCTCTCTCCCCCTCTCCCTCTCCCTCTCCCTCTCTCCCTCCCTCTCTTCCTCTCTCCCTCTCCCCCTCCCTTCCTCCCTCTCTCTCTCTCTCTCTCTCTCTCTCATATACACACACACATGCATAGAACTATAGGGATTTTCAGGGAAAACTGTTGGCATTCAACCATCCTACATTAAACTGATGTAAGTGATGTAGTAGAGAAAAGACTGGCCTCCTAGTCAGGAAAATGGGGCTTCCAGTCATGTGTCTGACATGTGCTGACTGTGTGACCCTGGACAACTCACTTTACCTTTCAGTTCCTTGATTGACTCTGAGATCATGTAAGTACAGTTACTAAGTTACTGAGCTACATCTCCACAAAGATGAAATTATTGGTCTGATTCAAAATAATGGGCAAGTTGCTGACTGTAGATCCCAGAGAACTAATAAATTGAGAAAGAAAACTAAACATTTTGGTCTGACTACCAAAATGCAATTACAGTCCCATGGGGACTTTTGGTCATTTCCCTAATACTCAGCCAGCACAATAATGGTCCTGCACATTATAAAATGTGTCAGATTATGGGGCATCCATTTCTAATGAGAATGTCACCAGACCCATTCCTGTAAGGCTTCTGGCTCAGATGGGGCACTTGACTCCTCCTAGCTTCCTAAAGTTGGACAAGACATTGATCAGAACTCCGACATCCTGTCCCAGGATCCCTGGGTAATTTTGTGAATGGTCAAATGAATATGGACCAGTTGTTTTTCTATTGTTGTATTTCTATTATAACTTTGTAATTATTCACTTTATTAATATTTTCTCCCAGCTACAATGCTCTCTATGAATCCAACAAGCATTTATCAAGCACCTACTATGTGCTAGCCTCCGGGTATGCCAAGAAGGAATGAAAACCAGCCCCTGCCCTCAAAGAGCTTACAGATGCCTCATTACCATGGGAAGAGGCCATCACAACAAATGGCTTCCCATCGAGAAGACACCCTCTGGAGCCTTGAGGAAAGCCAAGCACTCTAAATAGCAGAGGTGAGGAAGAGGGAATGTTTCCTAGGCCACAGATAACAACATACTGCTTTCCAAGGTCTAGATTGAGGCTACTCATTCAAAACAAATATTATTTTTGGCCTCCTGGAAAACAGTAGGGTGAGAATCCTGTTGGCAGGCTTTGAATGAATGTATAATAAAGAGGACAGTCTAGGCTCCTTGGCTTGCTGAAATGAGAATCCGATTTCACCTTCTTGGCTCTCTCTTTGCGGGAGGGAGAGAAAAGGGGGCTGTGCTCTTCTAAGTTCTTACAGGGGTAACTTTTTTCCCCAAAGGGCTAGATACTTGGGAGAGACCTGAGAACTGTGCCTGCCCTGGGCACGCCAAGGGAATGTAGATCCAGCTAGGCCAGCTCTAGAGATAGCAGTAGGGGAAGATAGAATTAATCAGCAAGTTTTTGAAGCAGCTTTTGTGAAGGAGGGAAGGCACTAAGGGTTGGGGGACCAGGAAAAGTGGTGCTTGAGCTGCATTCTGAAGGAAAAGAAGGATTCTAGGAGGTCAAGGTGAGGAGGCGGTAACTTCCAGGGAGTGGGGACAGCCAGGAAAAGGCATAGATCTTGGCAGCAGAGAGCCAGAAACAGAGAGATCAGTTTAGCTGAATCAGAGAGTGTGGTGGGAAGGAAATCTTATACCATGAGACGGGAAAGAGATTGCAGCCACATTAGAAAGTGATGTCAAAGCAAAACAGAGGAGTTTATAGTGTGTCCTAGAGGCAGGAGGGAGCCACTGGAGTTCATCGAGTAGGAGAGTGACATGGTCAGACTTTGGCAGCTATGTGGAGGATGGACTCGAATGGGGCCAGACTTGAGGCAGAGAGATCCAGTAGGAGACTTTGGACCAATCTCCGTGAAAGCTGCTCAAGGCTTGAAGGTGCCTAGAAGTAGAGGAGGTCAAGGTGAGATGCCACGTAGAGAGAAGGACAGGATTTGGCAGCTGGTGGACCATGGAAGGTGAGAGAGAATGAGGAGTCAAGGTGCCACTGGGGCTGTGAGACTGGTGCCTGGAAGGTTAGTGGGGTCCCTTCAACAGCAGTAAGGATGTTTGGAAGAGGGGTAGGTTGGCATCAGTGGTATACAGAACACAGGAATTAATGGTCCTTCTGGCCTCTGTCCGGAGCATACCACATCCAGAGTAGTATGTTCACTCCTGAGCAACCTAGTCAGTCATGTCCAGAAACTGGAGAGCATCCAGGGAGTGCAAAAGGGCCTTGTGGAAAACATATCACACGTTGGAGGGGAGGGGGACCTTCCCCTCTCTGGGCCTCAGTTTCCTCAAACATAAAATGAAGGAGTTGGGCCACATACTAGCTGTGGTCCCTTTCAACTGGCTTAGGGAACCATATGATACATTAAATGAATTGAGGCCATTGAGCCTGGAAAACAGAACTGATATCGGTCTTCTAAATTCTTAGAAACGTTGATTTGGTGGCAGGACCTGGAAAGTCAGATCTCAGGGAGCATTTGGATTTTTCCCAGTGAGATTTGGGGTCAGCACCTGTACCATTGAGACATTATAAGGAAAATTTGAATGAATTGATAAAGATCCCAGACTGGATGGGGGCTGTGCCTGCCTAGATATTTTAGATATAGCAAGTTACCCTTCTCCGGTGCAATTCAGTGAGCGCTGAATTAGAGTCAGGTCAAATTGCTGCTCAGCCACTTCCCGTGAGGGACCATGGACGTCAGATGTCTGGCTCAGACTGGGAGGGGCTTTAGCTGCCAAAGTGAGGATTTCACAGGTGGTCCTGGAGGTGATAGGCAGCCATTAGACTTTGTGAAATAAGGGAGTGCACTTTAGGAGGATCACCTTGGTGGCTGAGTGGAGGATGGGCCACAGTGGGGAGAGACTTGAGGCAGCAGGAGGGCATGAGTGCCTGCCCCACACTGGAGTCAGGGTCAGAGGAAAGAAGGCAAAATCAGTAGGCCTTGGTCACAGTTTGGAGTCGAGGATGTCTGGGTTGTGAGCAGCCTGTCCCAATTTGGGCAAGCTCTGATTCCTAGGACAGTTTTCCAGACATGCAGCCTTAACTGATCTCTTTATAACTGCCACTCAGCACTATCCTTGGTTTTTCCCTAGTTTCCCTATCCTTTCCTTGGTGCCTTTTGTTTTTGTCTTACAATTGCTTCTAGACATATCCCCTCCACTGACAGCTAGAGGGGGCATAATGTACAAAGTCCAGGCCTGGAGATGGGAAGACTTCTCTTGCTGAGTTCAAATCTGGTTTCAGACACTAGCTGTGTGACTTTGTGTGGGCAAGTCACTTCACCTTGTTTGTCTCAGTCTCCTTATCTATAAAATGAGCTGGAGAAGGAAATGGCAAACCACTCTAGTACCTTTGCCAAGAAAACCCCAAATGGATTTACAAAGAGTGGGACAGGACTGAAAATGACTAAACACCAACAATATCCCCTCTACCCCAACACCTACTCAGTGAACTTTCCCTTGTAACAATGACAAAGGCAACAAACCGTTTGAGCAAAGTCAACCAACATAATGACCATGTTGGACAGTGCCTGCAGCATTCTCCACCCCTCATCCCCCACCTCTCCCAGGAAAAGAGAGAGGTGTACTTCCTCATCTCCTCCAGGGACAGTCGGAAATATTACCCTTCCTCACCTCTGCCTCTGGGAGTCTGTAAATTCCTTCAGGGCTCACTTCAAGGGCCACCTTCTACATGAGGTCTGTTTCTGATCTTCTCCCACCAAATGACATTTATTTATCTGTGTAAACCTTGTGTCCCCCAAGTACAGTGTGAGCTCCCTGATGTCACAGTGCCTTGTATGTAGCAGAACTGTAGCATAAGATTGCCAGAGGCACTCTTCTCTACTGCCATTCTACCCCTAGCCTCATCTCTGGTCCTTTCTGTGTGTCATGAACCCCACCTGGGGCAGTGATGCATTCCTGCTCACAATCATGTTTGTTGCCTACATTCATAAAAGAAGAATATGCAAAATTTCCATTAGAGGTCAGAGAACAGAAAGATAACATTATTTTTTTCACTCAAGTCCATGGAGCTATATGTGGGTCCAAAACTGAACCCCTTATTTTTGCAGAAGAGGAAATGGCAACCTGGAGAGGGCCTGTCCAAAGTGTCACAGGGAACAAGTCCAGAGGCCAGCTTTGCAGCCAGCAAATCCCATTGCACCGCACTGCCTCCTGTTGTCCAGGTAATTCTTGGTCAGGTATTGGTTGGATTCACTAGCCTCTGTGCCCCCTTGCCTCTCCAGGGCATTTTCTAGGAACAACAATAGTGCCAAGGATCTAGGAAGAGCCCAACCTTCAATCTCTCAACCCTGATATTGTACCAAGCCAGTTCAGTACACCCCAAGGGTCAAGGTACCATTCCTGCGCTCTTCTTTCCCTGCCAGTCATGAAGCATCTCCCCAGCAGGGAAAATGGCTTATTGTCAACCTGCCCGGCAAGCTAGTATATAGGCCAAGGACCTCCCCGCTGCACCCTCACTGCCACCAAGGAAAGCTACAAGTTTAAGATTTTCCATGGCCTTCTTCCATTGCGAGATGAGTTCACTAGGACCTAAGCATATGCCTCACCTTGAAACTGTCAGAGACTAGAGATGCATTCTACACAGAGGCCATCTCAGACACTGGTGATGAAATTGCTCCATGGCAGGCTGTCTGCCAATGGAAGGGCTCCCAGGCCTGTGAGTATGGAGAAGAAAGGTTGCAGCCGGGCAGCATGCCAGGCTTTCTCAATAGCTGTCTACCTGGGCCAGAGAGCAATTTGGCTTGGGCCTTTGGCTTGCAGTCACCCTGATGAAAAGCATTCACACCCAGCTGACCCTAGGCTCCTTCTCCCCTTCCCAGAAAGCACAGTAGGAACATCATCCACACTTGATTGTTGGTTCAATTGTATGATTTGAGGAAAAGGAACCACAATTTCTTGACAGTCTCTGCTTGGGTTTGGTGATTAAGCCAGTTGTGAGCCTTTGGATGAGACAGGTAAAAGGCACTAGCCCATAGGCCCTGAGCTCCCATGGGTCATGTGCCCAATACAGGGAACTGATTGGAGGAGAAGTGGAAAAGGGTTGCTCCTCTTGTTCTCCACTACATCCCTCAGTGGCTCCCACTGTGTTTTCAAATCCCTGAGTTAGAGGGAGAAGAGATGTGGGTATTTCCTCTTACATCACCCCTCCACACATAAAAACAACTTTCTCAACCATTGTCCACTGTTGATACTGTAGTTCACAGAGCAAACAGAAATGGGCCCAAAGTAAAGAGACCCCTTGTAGAGGCAGAGCCGTAAGTAGAAAGTCTTTCAACAGGGGCAAAGACAGAGGGGTGTGGGGCTGGCGGCTGGGTACAGTGGGAAAGGGACACTGATAATGTAAAAGACATTATGTGTCATCCACATACAACATCCTATCACCAAACCTTTGTATAGGCTATTCCGTGTGCCTGGAATGTCCTCCCTGTTTACCTCTACTTTAGAATCCCAAGACTTCAATCTACCTTTGACATAAGGCCTTTCCTGATCCCCCTATTTGCTAGTGCTTTCTCCTTCCATCCTACTCCCCATCAATGACCTTGCATTTTGTATATGTTCATACGTGTACATGATGAGATCATGAAATCAGCAAAGACAAATTCACTCAGTTTCAGTAAGTCTTGGTTGAGTGCCTACAACATTTCTAGAAGTGTACTCCATGTGACAAAAAATATAAGATACCATCTCTGCCCTCAGAATTTACAGTCATACCAGCATTCAAAATACTGGAGGTCATTGAAACAGTCACTTTGACATCTTTCTGAGAGACATACAAGGACCAGAATACAGCCAGGCCTTCTCACCACATAACTCCCCTCCCCAGTGCACACCTCCCCACTCACCCCATGGTGGTGACTCCTTGTGTGGGTTCCTGCCACCCAGTGAACCCCAAACATTCCTTTCTCAAAAATCCACCCTCTGCTGGTTCTGCTTCTTTCGCTCAGCATCAGATCATATAAGTCCTTCCAGGCCTCCCTGAAGTCTTCTTGTTCATCATTTCTTATGGCATGATAGTACTCCATTACATTCATATACCATAATTTATTAAGCCATTCCCCAATGGATGGGCATCTCCTTGATTTCCAGTTCTTGGCTACCACAAAGACTGCTACTATAAATATTTTTGTACATGTGGGTCCCTTTCCCATTTTTATAATCTCTTTGGGTTACAGTCCTAGTAGCGATATTGCTGGGTCAAAGGGTATGCACGTTTTTGTAGCCCTTTGGGCATAGTTGCAAACCATTCTCCAGAATGGTTGGATGATCTCACAGCTCCACCAACAATGAGTTAGTGTTCCAACTCTCCCACATC
>CM053775.1:6822745-6838728 GCA_028658325.1 Potorous gilbertii
GTGGGAACAGAGTCCTGACCCTGCACCCAATAGCCACCCCTGCCCAGGTCACTAATCTTACTTCTAGTACACACACACACACACACACACACACACACACACACACACACACGCCAATCATCATCTAAGGGTATATCACCTGTAGAGAGTTACTCCCTGCCACCACCATCATTAAAGAAGGTTCATTGCCAAATCCTTAGCATGAAATACTTAGTCAAAAGCTTAGCATCATCAATGGAGGTGGTTTTATCAGTGGAAATGGCACTCAAGAAGATGGCTTACCATCTGCTTTGCCATTTTGCCATAAGGAGCATTGGGCCTTTCCATCTGCCCTGCTGCTCCAATCCCCTCCATTATGTTGTTTCCCTTAATTAGAATGTGAGTTACACAAAAGCAAGGCCTGTCCTGCTTTTCTATATCTCCAAAGCACAATGCTTGGAACATAGTAAGTGCTTAATAGAAGTTTTTTCATTCATTCATTCATTCATTTGCTCATTCATTCAGTCCATCATTTCAGGAATCACTAAACTCCCTTCCAGCCCTGATGGTCTAGGAATCTACTGTTTTGCTTTTAAATCCCCAGTGCATAGCACAGTGCCTGGTACCTAGTTGGCCCTCATACTAAATACTTATTGATTGTAGTGGCAGCCTTCCCAGGAGTAAAATAGCTGACTTTCAATTTAATTTCTTCACAGTAGACACTGGGTGGCGCTGTTGTCAAAAGGGTTCCACCTTACATCCCTTGAGTTTTGATGATTGTGTCAAGATGCTTTTTTAGCAGGTGCTATTCCCTTCTTCATGGAAGAAGAAACACCCCATTCCTTGGTCCCATTTCACAGTCTTCTCATATTGTGGTGATCAGGTTTTCGTTTTTCATTCAATTTTATTTTCTCCCCAACCCCCTGAAAAGACAAAGAAAGCCCTCATAACAAATATTTAGTCAAGCAAAACAGGTTCCTATGTTGTCCATGTCCAAACATGTGTGTCTCATTCTGCACTTTAAGCTCATCACCAGTCTGTCAGGTGGTGGGTAGCCTGCTTCATCATGTGTCCTCATCATGGTAGATCAATTGTTGTCTTTCAAAACTGTTCATTTTTACAACGTTGTTTGTAGTTTAAATTGTTCTCCTTGTCTGTTCACTTTGCTATGTGTTAGTTCATACAACTCTTCCCAGGTCTCTTTGAAACTATCCATTTCGTCATTTTTTATGGCACAATAGTATTCAATTACATTTACATACAGTAATGTGTTCAGCCATTCCCCAGTGGATGGGCACCCCCACTACCAGAAAAAAAGCTGTTGTAAGTATATTTATACATATAGGATATTTTCTTCTATGGAGTTCAATTGTCTAGGAATGCCAAATTGGCAAGCCAACAGATGGCATAGAGCAGACTTTTTTGTCTCATACCCCTTTGGCCATATGGTGAACATTTTTAAATAAGGTTTTTAAATGTATACAAAAAAAGTATGGCACTACAAAGGAAACCAATTACATTGAAATACAGTTATCAAAAAATTTATTTTAAGTTCATGGACACTGGACTTTAGAACCTAGAGAGAGACATGTTGTCATTGAAATCCCAAGTGTGTAGGTTGTATGTGATATGTGAATGAGGAGTTCCTCCTCCAGCATCATAGCTCCCAGGCTCCCTACTGTAGTATCTGGTTTGAAGCAAGATTTTGACCAACAGGGATCACCTCCATACAGTGCAGCAGGAACAGTCCAGAGATTATTTGGGGGTGCAGATATAGTGGGCCACCTGGAAATTTGTAATTCACTAATTATAATTATTCTTGCAAATAGCGGACAGAATTTTGGGCTTGGTGATTGGGGTTCAAGTGTTGTTTCTTATACATGCTACCCCTGTGACCATTGGCAAATCTTTTAACTTTCTAGTCCTCCTGAGAGTGTCTTAGGCTGTTAGTTACAGATAAGCTGTGTTTCCCGTCAGAAGTTGCCTACTGGGATGAAAAAAAGTCTTGAGTACTTCGTATGTCCTCTTAGTTGTGACTATGCAGTAGCGCTCCCTAAATTTTAACACATGCCCTAGCCATAAACACCTGTCTAGGTTTGTAAGTAGACAGATGGTTTTAAGGAATGGGAAGTAAGTAGTCCTCTGTTCTCAGCAGAGGACATCTTGAGCAGTTTAGTTCAACCCTGGGAAAGACAGTGTCCACGTTAGAGAGTCACCAGGCTACCAAAGGGGGTGATTGAAGGAACCGGGGATCTTAGCCTAAGGAAGATGGGGAGGTACATGAGAGTTGTGTTCAAGTATCTGAAGGGCTTGGGTTGACTGGGTTTGGCCCCAAAGGGCAGAACCAGAAGCAGTGATGGGTGGAACTTGTAGAGAGGCAGAGTTAGGTTGAATGTCCAGGAAAAAGGTCTCCCCACAGTTTGAGGGGCCCCCGAGTGCTCTGGCTTGTCTTCTTCACTGGAGGTCTCCAAGCTGGCAGGTTGTATTAGGGTGCAGGCTTCCTTCGGATTTGGGTTGGGGTAGGACCATGTGGGTGTGCATGGGTGACTGTAGGGCGCCTGGGAGCTCTGGATGTCAGGGGCTAGGAGAGGAGCTTTTGAGGTAAGGGCCATGGGACTAGGGCACTGCCCTGGCTTTGGAGTGGGGACTGTGGTTTGAATCGAACTGCAGACAATACTTGAGTTTTGTGGGCAAGCGACGTGGTGTCTGGGGACTTCAGTGGTGCCTCTTCTATGTAAGGAGGAGGCTGGACTGTATAGGAGTGGTCTCTGAGGTCCCTTCCAGCTCAGTCTCGAGTCCTATGTCCTATGTTGGGGGCTTTCAGAGAGGGACTGGACGGGGAGGGTGCGGAACTGGTCTTAAACCAGTCAGTATCAAAGATCCCTTAGCACAACTGGGGCTCCTGGATGTTGACACAAATGGCGGGGTAGCGGGGCTGGGCCAGGGTGGAGGTGGGGAGGACGCAGTCTCTGTCCTGAGCTGTGATGCATGTCGTTCCTCCGGGACACCTGAGATGGGACGAGGCACGCAGCCTCAGCTAATGGCGGGGTGGGGCGGGATGCGGCCCCGGCTACGCTATGAATCGCGCCCGCTGCAGCTCCGGCGCCAACTCTACTGATCCTGCAGCAACTCGAGGCTCCGACGGCGGCAGCGGCAACAACAGAAGCAGCAGCAGAAGCAGCAGCAGTAGCAGTAGCTGCTCACGGCAGGCACGCCAGGCACCCAGCATAACAGGTGAGTCCCTCTCGCTGGCCCAGCCCTTCTCCGACGCCGAGGGCTGCCCGCGAGGCTGCATCGCTCCCCGAGGCTCGCCTCTCCTTAGCATCATCACCTCGGGCGGCCGAGGGCCGAGCCTTGGCCAACGCAATCCGGAATGTGAGCCTGGGAACCGACTCCTAGACGGGACACGATCGGGGGGGGGGGAGGGGGGGCCGAGCGGAATCAAGAGCAGCGGGGGCCTAGCTCCGAGACCTCCACTGGGACCCGGGTCGGGGCCAGGTCACACGGTTCAGCGTCACGGGCTCGAATGAAGGTGCTGCGGACGAGCTGGGACAGGATAGGATGGGACCGGGCCCTTGGGAAGTGAAAAGGGATGCCTCTCAGTTATTCCTTCCTTGATCCCTCCCCACTTTGGTGAGCACCCCCCATTAGAGATCGATCCTCCCCTCTCGTTCAGCGATTACTGTCCCTTTGGGATTTCTTCCCCTCAGGAACCGCCCTCAACCACCCTCCAAGATTGCCCCTCTCCACTCCTCCCTCCATGTGGCTGCTCGGCCCTGGAGGTGAGTGGGTGGTGTGTAGATAGGTACATGCTTTAGATGCACTCTCTCCATTAGTCCCCTGTTGATCGTGGTAAGGGCGTGGCAGCTGCCCCTTGGAAACGTGGGCATGGCTGCAGCAGCTGGCCCCACAGTGAGTGGCAGCCCCCAACATGGATGAGACTAAGACTTCGTCTAGCAACCGCATCCTCTGCTTCCGCATCCCATGTTTTCTTGGGGAATTAGCTACTTTAAGAAGTCCTTGAAATGGACTCCCTTGGAACAGCCCACTGCATTCTGCCAGGTGAGAATGAAAGATTTCTCATTCCTCCTAGCCAAAATATGTGACAAACCAGACCTCTCTGAAGTGGAAAAATTTGACAAGAAAAAGCTGAAAAAGACCAGCACAGAAGAGAACACTCTTCCTTCCAAGGAAAGTAAGTACGAGACAAAGGTCACAATGGTAGTGGGGCCTGGAAACCCAACTCTCATGCTTCTGGGGTCTGGATTGCAATAGCTTGGAGCTCTATTTGCTGCTATATATTACATCATGTTTATGCAAAATCACATTTCTCCCGTAAAAAAAAAAAAAAGCCAAACCTGAAATCCTCTTCCCCAAGTGGATCATGTAAAGATGAGAAATTCTGGTCAATAGCAATAGAAAAAATTCTTTCATGAATTCAAGCCATTCCATTCTTTGCTTACTAACACTTGAGGGGAGGGGGAAAATTTGTCCCACTTAACACAGTTGCACCAGATGAAATTGAAATCCATAATAATCTGTGGGCTCCCCACTGCCCGATGTGTTGATCTCCAGGATATCTGACCTCTTTCGCTTCTTAAGCTTTCTAACTCTGTGTTTCCCTTTCAGCCATTGAACAGGAGAAGGAAAAGCGTTAAGTCTTCCTAGGGATGGGGCGTCCCTTCCCAGCAACAGAATCGAGTGCTTCCAGAGTTATTGTTTCGCCTTTACTAGTGTTTGTTTGCTTAGCTGTTTAGTCCTTTAGGCTGCTTTCATCCCTTTACCCAGTGTTACCCAACCATCCTCCATCCTGTGCTTATCTGAAGAGGGAGATGATTCATGAAAGGGAAATCAGAAAGGTGTTAACCATGATAAAAGTGTTAACAAAGAAAGCTTGTGAATGTGCAGACCATGTATCACCTATTAGCCTTATGCCCCATTTCACTCCCCTCCTTTCCCCTCCCCGCCCCGCTCCATTTTCTGTGTATTGCTTCTAGGGTAATTAGTGTTTTTTCCTTGCCTTTACAACTATTCAATTTTCTTCTATACTTAATATAATATCTAATAAGAAATAAATGTTATGGATTGTGGTGGAAATCTTGTGATTCAGTCTATGTTCATTTTGCTTTTAACTTGAGTCATTTTGGAGTCTTTACAAGGGGGTGGGGAAGAAATGGAACTCAAAAGCATTTACTCAATGCTTCTGTATCCCCCTCTGTTAGCTGCGTGCAATCTGACAGAAATCAAGGTAGGTGTTTTATATGCAAAATACGTGCACAAATGGACCAGGATGAAACCAAGACAGGTGGCATTGGATGAAACTGAGGCTGGAACCAGTGTGTTTGGGGTAGGGTAGGAAGGGGCTCTTCCGTCCTCAGCTAGCTGGGTTCAGAATTTAAGGAGGGGCTAGACAGGAGACACAGCAGTAAGACTGCCATAGGTGCTAAAGTGTCTCTTTTGGCCAAAACATGCAAAGCTCAGCAATTTGTGACCCAGGGAGAAGAGGAAACACACCTACTCATAGATCTTGTCCTCATAGAATAAGATCCCTGAGCATCTGAGAAACATCTGCCCCAAGGCTGTCTTTTCTTACCTCATGAGCAGGTGAAGTCAATCGTTCTAGTTGGGTGTAACCCTTGCCATGCCAGGCCTCCCCTTGCTCGCCAACATCCCTCCTGCCTCCCCACAAACTGAGTCACTCAGAAGCTGGGGATCTAGGAAGCCATAGAGCTCAGCCAATGCTTTAGGGTCCCCATCAGTTGGGCCACAATCTCACAGGCACATCTGTCTACTGATTTGCTCACTCTTGGTCCACCAGCCAAACTGATTTGGGAGATGATCCATAGCCCCGTTATACAGCAAATGTCTTTGGTAGTCACTTTATGGATTGGTTCATTCATTACCTGCATTTAGAGATGTGGCCTCAAGTTACCAAGGAGGAAAAGGGGTCAGATATCAGGAGGAGACAATGTGTTAATTAATTCAAACCAGTGAAGTCAGTTAGGATTTCTAGCCCATCTTCACTTTGCTGAAGTCCTGACATCTTTGTATTGCTTCATAATTTAGGTGCCTAGTGGGGGGCATTGAAGTCCAGTTGGAGACATAGTCTTGGAGTTTGAAGGGCCTTTGGAGGCCAGTCCAAATAGAGTCTCAGTACTTCCTACACTCTCCAGCTATCCTGCCTGGTCTCAAAGACTGAGATCTCTCCTCTCCTTTTCCCAAGATCCTATGATGTCTTGACCATCATGGTGAGAAAAGGACCAGTTTTGCATATGCCCAAGACAAGTGGAGAAAAAGGAAGTGAACTCAGGAAGTGTGACACTTGTTAATCATAGCTGAGAATAACTCCCCTTTTGTCTTCCGGTGTACAAGCAAACCAGATTAATATTATACCTTTGCAAAGAGGCTTTTTTGTTCCTTCTCCTCCATCTCTGAGAACACCACTACCCCTGCAAGGGAGGGGGAACATAGGTTAAAGTCCACTCAGCTGGAAAGGGGCATACCCCCCTTGAGCTACTTCTGCGCATGTGTCTCTTAAAGACACCTGCCTCCACAGTCCTTGCCTTTCTGCTCTGCCAGCACAGGAGGCCACTCTAGATGGAGACCTGGATGAAAGAGACCAGAGAACAAGCAGAAATTGTATTTGACCTTTGTTGTTAGTTTCTAGGAATTGCATCAGGGATGTGGACATTTCTCTGCTCCAAACCCAAAGTAAACTCTGCTCTGTCATTTCCTAGATTGATGCTGTGATTCAGCTTCAGGTCTGGCTTCGAGAAAGTACAGGCTTCCACCACCATAGCCCTGGGACTGAACAGCAAGCAGGAAGAATTTGCTGAGAGGAAGTTGTAGGGGGTAGTGTACCAATATATCTGCCCCGGAGGATGGCCAATCAATATGTGCACCAGGGATGTCTCCTCCAATGTGGTCCTCATGGCCACAGTCCTCCTCCTACTTCAATTTCCCCTACTTGTATGTACAAACATATGATAACTAAAACACCAGCATAATTGGATTGTATTTGTGTCATTGGAGGTAGGATGTGGATGGGAGAAAATAGACACGAAAACTTGGTAAATTCCAAAGCACCTTCTAACATATCCAGTGTGCTAAGAGGGTTGCATCATTGCTCCCTTCCCATGAGAGGACCTGTCCACTCACCCTCACTCTCTGCTATGAGAGTTAAGGACTGAGGAGGCTTCCTCCAGGCCCTGAGATCAGCCATCTCTTGGGTACTACTAGGCTGAGTTGACAGTAGTGGAAAAAGATCCTGTGACACTGAGCTCCAGCTGGGCACCTTCCCAGGGTTAGTGAAGGCCAGTATATCAACAGTATATCAGCAGTTTAAAAATTTCTCCTGTTTGATTCCAGGAGTGTCTTGGAGTGGGGTTCTAGGAGTAAAGGCCAAGCCCTGCTCCCATTTCCCAGATTCCATCCGAGGTTATTCAGCCCCTCCGTGATCCAAGTGGACCCTCCAAAGTGGCTCCAGAGTGGTGTTGGAGTTTGGATCGATAGCTTTTCTTGTTGTTGCTGTTGTTTTGACCATTTCCCAACATATTTCAATGTCTACACCTTCCAAGAGGAGACAATATCCCATTTAAGAAAGGCTAAAAAAGAAAGTTCAGCAAAACCAACCAGCCCATCAAAAAAGTCTAACCCCCAAATGCACAGAAATAGGGGATGGGGGCAGGAAGGTATCATTTCACATCTCATCCTTGGGACTCAGGATGGGTGTGATTTCCCAGCATGCAATGTGCTGTTTCAATTATTTTGTTGTTTTTTTCATTTTGAAAGCCAGTTTTTCAAGGTAGTTTTCTTCCTCTACTATTCCACCCCAACCTTAAACACACACACACACACACACACACACACACACACACACACACACACACATAACTTCACAGCTTGTAAACAGAGGTGAAAGTCAGGTCAATTTGTCAGGTCTGAACTAGTTTCTAGTCTCCTGACTTTAGTGTGTCTGAAATCATTGCGTACCAGAGTGCTTGGGGCTCAAAAACTTGGTTGGCCTTGCTAGTTACTCGTTACGGCTGTCTTGAGCCTTTGCCTCCGTAGAGACAGGGCTGGACCAGAAGACTGGAGGGAGAGCACAGATCACATCTCCCAAGCTTCCCTTCTCTCCTTCAGGAATTGCCATGACCAGGAAGCACTTCTCTGGGACCAAGAGCAGTATAAGTCAAAGAACAAGGGTCCCTCCTACCTGTCAGCTCAACATACTGCTCCATGGAGCACAAAGAAATATTTCCAATAGTGTACACTGCCCAGGGAAACAATAAAGATGGCAATAACTGATATTTCCATAGGGCTTTAAAGTTTTCAAAGAACTTTAACTCATCATATAATAAAACAAGTCAAGTCCATGAATAGCCATTAAATGCCCACCATAACCCAGGCACCGGGGGCAAAAGCAAAGAGAAAACCAAAACCAAACCAGTTCCTGATTTCAAGGAGCTCATGGTCTAATGGACAAGAGAGCATGTAAACACCTATGGAAAACAAGTTCATCTAGGGTAAATTGGAGGTAATCTTAGAGGTGTGGAGAGGGACCAGGAAAGGTCTCTTCCAAAAGGTGGGATTGAAGCTAAGACCTAAAGGAACTGAGGACACTGTGATAAGGAGGTAAACATGTGGAGGCAGGAGATTGAGTATGGAACAAGGTTGTCCCCCACACATAACATGGGGGTGAAATGGGGCTCAAAAAGAGACAGAATAGCCATCTCTAGCCTCTTCTCCAAGGGAGACTTTAATTCTACCACGAACTGAAGCAGGAGGCAGGGCCCGGGAGCTTGGCCACTCTGCTCTCCTCAGAGAGAGGGAACACTAAGCTAGAGTTATAATCTGCTCTAGGGATGTGGCTTTCAGGTTCAAGCTAAACTTCTGATTTCTCTTTCTTAGCTTTATACCCAAAGTGTGACCTTCTCCCACAAAATAAACGTTCCACAATGAACACAGTGAACAGCAAAGAAACCCATTTTCCCAAATGCATAGCAAATGGAAAGCAGGGAAAATATATGCAGAAGAATATATAGCAGACAACACACAATGAAGAGGCTCTCCCATTGGGAGAGAGAACTTAGGTCAACCAAGAGAAAGAGTCCCAGATCTCACCTAAGGGAAAGTTCTCCAAAGTCTCTAATGCAGTAAGGTAGCTATAAGCATTTGAGAGATGTTAAGATTAAGAAGGAGGGGAGAAGAAGGAGTTCTTCTGATAAGGAGGGATGTTCCATTGATACCAATACAATTAAAAGAAACCCTAGAGGAGGACAGCTAGCACGTAGAGAGTTTATGGAAGAATATTGAAGAGAATTTTAGAGGAAGAGGCTAGACAGCGCATTCATATATATATACGAATGAGGTCTCAGATCCATATCAGAGTAAATTTAAAGAGTTTGCTGAAGGGAGTTAGTCAGTACAGGATGGTAACTGGTGATAGTCTAGCCAGTGGGGATAGTTAATGTAG
This sequence comes from Potorous gilbertii, assembly GCA_028658325.1. NCBI lineage: Eukaryota > Metazoa > Chordata > Mammalia > Diprotodontia > Potoroidae > Potorous > Potorous gilbertii. The sequence goes on from CM053775.1 coordinate 6,832,200, forward strand.
GACAGTAGCTCATGGGGAAGATCAGATCAAGTGAGAACCTGGAATTGACTCAGGCCAGACTCATGCCTTGTCTCACAACTGGAAAACGAACTGTGATCTCTGAGGACTCTGCCTTTCCCCACTCGGTGAGGGCATTGAGTAGAAGAGAATTATCTCAGTCCTCCTGCACACCAGCAGTCACCAGGAATTAGTGACCTTCGAGGATGTGGTGGTGGACTTCACCCTGGAGAAGTGGAGACACCTGCATCCCTTTCGGAAAGAGCTGTACAGGAATGTGATGCTGGAGAATAACCGCAACCTGGTCTGGCGGGGACTAGCAGTTTCCAAACCAGATGTGATTGACCAGTTGGGGGGAGAGGAAGTGGTCTGGCTGTCAGAGGGAGATGATCTGAGAAGCACCTGTCCAGGTCTTTTCTACCAGGCATGTAATAACGATTGAAATTGACACACAGAGTTTTCCATCATGGCCCATGTATGTTTTTACCTTGTTGGGCTCTTCAGCTAATCAATCTATACTCAAGTAACTCTCAACTTGTTCTTTGATGATGTTGGGTACCATAATTGGCACCAATATTATTGAGAACTTGCCCATCACTTTCCTAGAAATCAATTTTTAGCTCATGTTCCAGTGAAGTTTCCTTCAGTTCCACGGAGGAAGAACAATGAATCTCACTTTGTGCTTTGAGGAGCATTCCTTTGGGAGGCAGAGCCATGATGGTGGAGTAGCCAAAAGATGTGCAGGGAGGTCACCTCAGATGTCCAAATGGACTTGGAAAATTTGCCAGGCTTAAAGCTTATAGGGAAATCCGAGGAAATATCAGTCATATTTCCAACCCAGGTGTACCTAGGAAATCAGACATATCTTTGTTCCCTGGGATCAAGATCTGGCCAGGAAGGTCAATAGAGAACTACAGTGCCTAGAGACAGGTTAAGTATCAGGTCAAACTTTAAAAAAATTAGGAACTCTATAGAGTTAGTATAATGGCCAGCCCTAATTCGAGAGGATAAATAATGTAACACATTCCTATGTCCTGAAAGAAAGATGAAAGACTAAAAGTGCATAATGAGACACCTTTTTTGACATGGCCTATGTGGAAATTTGTTTTGCTTGCCTATACACATTTTTACAGGGGAGGGTCTATTTTTCATTCTCATTTGGGGTTGGGAGGTGACAGGAAGAGAAGGTGACATTTTTGATGACTGAAAAATTTCTTTTAAGTTGCCTTTTGTGAGACACACAGAAGCATCTGTGCTCCTACATCCTTTGAGTGAAGTGAGATTGGAGATGAGGAGATAGGAGTTTGGGATATAGAGTTTGTGTACCACATCCCTGGAGATGAACATAGAGGCCAGGCTAACTGATGAAGTCACCAAGAGAACATGTAGAGAGGAAGCATGTAAATACACATTTTCTAACAAATGCATACATCTCCATTTTGCTCTGTAGATGCACATAAACAGTTTTGTACAGCTACATTCTTTTGTAGGTAAAGTTTTTTTCTTGTCTAGTCAAATGTTTTCATATGACACATCCATAAATAAAAAAGAGAGACTTAATTTAAAGAATGACTTTTAAAATAATTGTTACTTCACTAAAAAAATTTAAAGAGGTGACTTGGAAAAGCAAAAAAAAAGACTAAGGGAGACATGGACGTATTTGTAGGCAGAAGGAAAGCAAAGAGTGGATAGGGAGAGACTGAAGATTGGGGATGTTCAGAGGGGAAGTTTTCTGGAGAAGATGGGAGCAGAAGAGTATACGTTAAGGGGTTTGTCACCTCTGTGTGTAACTGAGGTAGAGTGGAGGAATAAATTAGGGCAACTGAGTAGATTAGGAAGTTGTGATGTTAAGGTATTTAAGGAAATCAGTTTGCAGAGAGAAAGTCTTAATGAGGCACAGAACTTATTAAGGAAGAAAGGAGACTGTCCTGCGGGTGGCTAGATAAGAGCAGCCAGAATCTGGACATATTTGTTAGGAGTGTCATTCCAAGCTCTCTTCTTGGGACTTTCCTTATTTATGGGGATTGATTACTCTATGATCTGAGCTTGTGTGAGTGGTGATGGTGGAGAGAGTTTAGGAGAACAGAGATCCTGGTCTTCCAACTTCCAGCTTCAAGAAAGAAAACATACAGTTCCAGGATCTTTTTAGGTCTCTGAAGGGAGAAAGACTCTGGAAGAAGTCGACACATAGAGAAGGAGCCAACACCTTGATCATAGAGACTTCAGGGAATTCTTGGGCAAAGACAAAGATAACTCTCTCTCTCTCTCTCTGTCTCTCTGTCTCTGTCTCTCTCTCTCTCTTTCTCTCTCTCTCTGTCTCTCTCTGTCTCTGTCTCTCTCTGTCTTTCTCTATCTCTGTCTCTGTCTCTGTCTCTCTGTCTGTCTCTGTCTCTCTGTCTATCTCTGTCTGTCTCTCTGTCTGTCTCTCTGTCTCTGTCTCTGTCTCTCTCTCTCTGTCTCTCTGTCTCTCTGTCTCTCTGTCTCTCTCTCTCTCTCTCTCTCTCTCTGTCTCTCTCTCTGTTTCTGTCTCTCTCCCTGCCTTCCTCCCTCTCTTGCTTCCAATAGGATAGCTCATTCATTCTGTGTGAATTTCTGGTATATCTTCTCTGATTTCTGTTTGCTCTCATCTTGGATAAATGGGTTTATTTGCTATATGCTACAAGTGTTCTTTGTAGAACTGGCATTTGGTAGGTAGGGAGTCCAGCCTTGGATATGAAGCTTGAGACAGTCCTTGCCTGTTAAGGGACAGCAATAAGGAGCTCAACTTGAACCTAGACATTATTTTTCCTAGATTGATAATGTTTAGGGGGGCAGAGAGATATAGTCCTAGTCCAGTACTCTTTTCTGAGGAGTACAGAGTGGCCAGCCTTTGGCTTCAATCTCCTGTTTCCCATCCCAACATAAATCAAAGTCTCCCTTGGAGAAGGGTAGGCAGAGGAGACTCTATGCATGCCTCCCTGCAAGACCCATGTAGACAAACACACAGCTCCCATCACCACGGTCCTTACAGGTACCTTCTGGAGGTTATTGCCACTCCTATTTTACAGCTGAGGGAGCTAAGGTTCTAGAAGGTTAAATGAATTGCCCAGATTCATGAAACCATCAAGCATTCAATGTGGGATTTGAACTCATGTCTTCCAGAAACCAAGTCTAGCACTCTGACTCCTGAGCTCCTCAGACCTCTTTCAGAAAAAGGTAGGCATTCTAAGGCAGGGGGAGGGGGAAGGAGAAAGTCTACACTGGCCCAGCATCTGACAGATAACAACAGACAAAGAGATACCACTAATTTCTCAGGCTGCCTCTAGCCTGCACTTCTGTCAACAAATCCTAAGGAGGAAAAGGGTAAGTGACGCAATCTGCTGCAGCCACAACACACTTCCTGTGTAGCATTTTCTGTCTGCTTCCTAGAATCACTAGCTACTTAAACCTGCAAAATTTCAAAATGCAATTTCCCCAAAATACCTCCTCCTCCTCCTCCTTAAACTGTGGCATCCAGAGAAAGGGCAGAGACAGGACTGAAACTCAAGCATATGATGCCAAATCCCATGAAGATGGCAGTGGAGGGAACCTTGCTGGGGAGTTCCTACCCAGGAAGTATTCTTTGGGGGTGGGTCTCACTTCATCCCAGTTTCCTGATGTTTTCTAGCCAGTAAGTTTCTCTCTCCTTATTTCCAGGCTATAGTTGGTGTGATGTTTGCAGTCACTATGAATGCTAGGTATGACAACAAGACAAGGAAAAGAAATTGATAGCATAAGCATTGGCAGAGAAGAAAGAAAATGATTGTTTTTGGCAAATGATATGACTATTTTCTTAGAAAACCCTAGAGCTAAAAAATTAGTTCAAACAATAACTTTAGCAAAATTGCAGTAAATTAGACAAATCGACACAAACCATCAGTATCTCTATATTTTACCAACAGAATGTCAGCAAAAGAGATAAGGATCCATTTCGTTCAAAATAACTATAGAAGGTACACAATATTTGGGAATCTACTTATTTGAGCTGCACATAAGATTTATATGACTACAACTACAAAGTACTTTCTATTCAAGATAGACTTAAATAATTGAATAAATGCATTGTTCTCATGAGTAGTCTGAGACAATATAATAAAAATCACAAATTCACTTATTAAATGCCATGCCAAACTACCCAAGGTAGTTTTGTATTACAAAATAAAACCAATATGGCTACAGTTAGAAGGGAAACAGCAAAGGGGAGAGGGGAATCTTTGCAAAAGGATTTATGACTATTCTTTGGTAGAGCAAAGCATTGTTAACTATGGTGTATGAATTTAATGAAATATTACTGCACTGTAAAAAAATGTTGAAAGGGACAGATTCAAAGAAACCTGAAAAAAACTTTTATGAAATAATTTGAAGTGAAGTGAGAACCAGAAAATATATATACTTGGGGAGCAGATGAGGAGGAAACATGCCAGGAATGTGATTCACATGGGATTCCTCAAGGCCTGTTTCAACTGGAGTAGTGGAGAAATGGAGGGGAGGAGAACACAGGAATGCAGACCTTTGACTTGCAGGAGAGGATAAAGCAAGTAAGCTGGCCCTATGTGGAATGAGAGCTTTCCACGAACGTCGGCTAGGGTAAACTTACCTTTGGTATATCTGATTTGTTCCTACTGCCAAACTACATTCATCTTCCTGGTGATAGTGGTATACTTTAAGTCAGGAAGATTTTGGTTTAAATCCCACCTTAGACCCTTCCTCACTCTGTAAGCTTGGGTATGTCATTCATCTGAGTCTCAGTTTTGCAATCTAGAACATGGGTTAACAGGTTGTTGTGAGAATCTAGCATGTAAAATCCTTCATAAACTTCAAAGTACATTGTAAACACCAGCTGGATATGCTCAGGGTTTCTTTAACTTCTCCTGGAGCCCGCTTCTTCTGTTGAGTTCACTCTGTCTCTCCGTGCCTCTGCCCCTCCATCTTGTGGATTAATCCTGGAGAGCTCACCTTGGACTCTCCCCACTCTTACAAGCCCTGTTGATTAGAGCTCTAGCATTGGGGGGTCTGCTCCCTCTAATCCATTTCTACTGCCAATACTCCACTCAGCCGCCAGGACCCAGTTGGTAATAATGCCCCAGCAGATCTTCCAGCTTCTTCCCCATCCCCTCCTCAATGCATAAAGTTGCCAGAGAGACATACATCCAAGATGGCTGCTTCAATGGGAGGTAAGACCACCCAGTTCCTGGATGCCAACTCCTGCAAAACTATGATGTTCTCACCTGATTGAATGATGATCGAGAAATTCAATGAGCAACTGCACTAAGTGACTTCTTCCTCAAAACTGCACAAGAGATCAGCTAAAAGCCCATGGGAAATAGCAAAGGGAGGCATAAGCTGGCAGCATCTCTGTCTGATCAGAGATACTTGGAACCTGCCAGGATTTATTCCCAGAAGCAGCAAGGGTAGAGACTCCCTATGTGGTGAAAACACCTCTGGGGGTAGACCTGGGTACAGGACGAATGAATGAATGAATTTCCTGGTAACCTGGGGTTTTCCTTGGGGAAAGTGAGACTTCCATCTCCAGAGATTTCTTCCTGGATAGTGAGCTTTCAGAAGAGAGATAAGCTCAAGCTAAATGAGGTTCAGAGAGGTTTCCAGTACTATGCCCACATCTCCAAACTTGGGGCTGGAATTTCCTGAGTCCAAGTTTGAGTTGTTATTGTTTTAAAATCACATTGAAGAAGTTCATCAGCAGGCCCTTCCATGACCCAGCATCCAGATCACACCATACTGCAGAGGCCAGAGGGTCAGGAGGCTTGACATCTTGTTTTGGCTTTTTCCTAACTAGCTGTGTGACCCTAAACAAGTCACTTCCTCTTACTGGATCTTGGTTATTCTATCTATAAGAGGAGGAGGTTGGTTGGCGCTCAAAGGTGCCATCCACTCTCTGGCATTATGATTCTTCTTCCTTGAATGAGGAGGTCAGGAAGAGGGGAAAGGAGAGAAAGATTATTAAATGAGAAGAGAACGGAGTAGGATGAGTGATAACACAATGAAAAGTCCTGCAGTCTGGATAGGCCTCCTGCTCTGAGAGAGAATCTTCCAGGGAAATTGGCCATCTGTCCAATTCCTTGCCTGGCTTACAGGCTTAATGTGTGGACTCATGGTAAGTGTATGGGCCCTTCTGGCATTGGCACAGCATGGTGGCTTTGGAGATGATCCTCCTTCATACTAAGGTCCTCGCTTTTTCATTATTCTTGCTGCCTATTTTGTTGCAGGCATGAACTTACCCACAGTTCTCCCCAGGGGCTCAGGCAGGGCCAGGGTTTACCTGGACCTGTTATGGCCTGGCTGGGTCCTTGACCCTCTGAGTTCACTGTCTGTGCAGAGGATGGATTTTTTTCCCCACAGTTCTTTATGTATGTATTTATTTATTTATTAAATGTTCTACAATCACTTCCTTAAAATTAAGATTTTATCCCCCCTACACCATCCCCCCGCTACCTCCCTCCCTCCCCATGACAGCATACACTTCTGTATAGGTTCTACATATACTTTCCTATTG
>CM053775.1:6839228-6873363 GCA_028658325.1 Potorous gilbertii
AAGACTTCTTAATGTCTCTTACTAAATTTGCAATGTATGTGCTTCTGGAAGCATTCTGGCAAGGGCACTAGGGATTGCATTCTCATCTTTCTTTTTTTCTCTTGCTATCATATTTCTTACAGATTTGTTTAGCTCCCACACTGACCTAATCACCATATGTAATTTGTCTAAGATGCCTTCTAGGTGTTCCATGTGGAGTTAAGCTGCCATGGACTCTCCCCCAAATTAATGAGAAATTCCTTTTTCTTTCTCTGCCTCATACTTATCACCTTTGTAATGCCTTCAGTTTCAGAAAAGTCAAGATCCCAGTAGGTCCCTCACTAATAGGCAAGCCCCACAGAAGTAGAAATTCTTTGACAAACTTGACCCAGTTCCCCTTTCTACTTCCAGAACTAGTCCAGGGGTTGCAGGACTAGAGGTCTGCTTTAGTATGGGCCCCTTTCCCTCAGCTACCTTGGAACCTCTCAGTAGCAGATCTCAAACCCCAAATTAGTTCCAGACTAGCCTTTACTGCTTGTGCTCTCCCTCCCAGTGCTGGGCCAAAATTGAAACTCTATAGCATTAGTTAGGGTGAAGTACTATTTTGCCAACAGATTTGGCCTTGAATATGTAACACTCTTAGAAATTGCAGCAGCATTAGACAATAGAAAAGCAAGTTCTCTTTTTTTGCATGTCAGGAAGAGTGTGTTCTTTTTGCTATGTATTGTTACAATGGCAAAAATGATACTTTTCAATGACTCTGTGATGTCACCAATATGGGTACTCCCTGTACCGGTGCAGATCACAACCAATCTATACCTGCCCATTCTGTGAAACTCTTAACCAATCTGTCAACTAAAGTATAGAGCCTTCCACTGCAATGCAGAGGAATTCAATATTGAATTGCTTATAGTTTGCTTGGGTCTAACTATTTTCCCTCCTATTTTTCTCTTATTTTTAGATTGTCTTGGTCACAAGCCCATACCTACCTGCTGCCGCTACAATGAGTGGGAAGTCCCTGCTCTTAAAGGTCATTCTCCTGGGGGATGGTGGAGTCGGAAAAAGCTCCCTCATGAACCGTTATGTTACCAACAAATTTGACTCTCAGGCTTTCCACACTATAGGTGTGGAATTCCTAAACCGAGATTTAGAAGTTGATGGTCGCTTTGTGACCCTCCAGATCTGGGACACTGCAGGTCAGGAGCGTTTCAAGAGCCTCCGAACACCGTTCTACAGAGGAGCAGACTGCTGCCTCTTGACCTTTAGTGTGGATGACAGGCAGAGCTTTGAAAATCTTAGCAACTGGCAGAAAGAGTTCATCTATTATGCAGACGTGAAAGACCCTGACCACTTCCCCTTTGTAGTCCTAGGGAACAAGGTAGACAAAGTGGAAAGGCAGGTGAGCACTGAAGAGGCCCAGGCCTGGTGTTTGGAGCATGGGGATTACCCCTACCTGGAAACAAGTGCCAAAGATGACACCAATGTCACAGTGGCCTTTGAAGAAGCAGTAAGGCAGGTTCTGGCAGTGGAGGAGCAGCTGGAGCATTGCTTGCTAGGCCATACCGTTGACCTAAACAGTAGCTCCAAAGCTGGATCTTCATGCTGTTAAGGTAACAGCTTCTAGAAAAGAATACCCCAACACTGATTTGTCAATAGTATAAGCAGAGATGATTTCCAGGTGCATCCAAGAGTGTCCAGAAAAAGGGTAGTTAGATGTTATTGTTGACTGTGAATCAGAGCCTTTCAAATTGAAGTTGGGAGTTGAGAAGAAAAAGCTTTATGGGGAGCAAGCCAAATGTATTTGTGTGTGATTTCTGCTATTTCCCCTTCCTGCATATATCAACCAGGGCCTTCGAGGAAGATGTAGGTCTTGAGTGAATTAAATAGTTTCACATTTGCAGTATTAACCCAGAACCCGCTGTGAAATGAGGCTTTCAGCAACATGGAGTTGGAGAGCTACAGGTATCATTGAAAGTGTTTCCACTAATGAACTGCAAAGGGTTTCCATAAAACTTTTTGAAAAGTAGTTCCTTACATTTCTGCCAAAGGAAAGACATGAGTCTTACCTGTGTTTCAACAAAAGTGGTGATGCTTCATGAGACTGGCATGCCTGAGAATGCAGATCTGTAACAATGTATGTTGCCTTGTTGAAACCCTTCTATATATTTTTCTCCTGCTCTGAGCCTTTCAAAGAATACCACCTCAATGCAAGACAGACTCATGCCACTGGGAATACTATACTCCTTTTGTTTGAAATGAATAGATTCTGTTCAAATATTCCAACCTTCTTTGGAAAGAAATGGTTATCTGCCTTTACTTTGTACCCTTGCTGCATAGAGATGTTGCTTCTATGGCAGCCTTTCATCAACTGAAGAGTTCTGCCTGATCTTCCTAACAACATGTCTTTACATCATGATTCATTGCATTTGGCCACCAGAATGAGCTCGTCAGGAAGGCCATCAGAAAGAAGTTAAAGGATAATGAGTCTCCCTCCCAAAGTTCTTTAACCGCAAGTATTTGAAGATCTTTCCACATAGAAGAGGAACTTTACTTGTCCTTCTGCTCCAAGAGGCAAAACTATAACCAAAGGGTAAAAGTTACAAGAAGCAGAAAAACTTTTTTAATATGGGAGCTATCTACCAGTGGACTGGACTGACTTGAGAGGACCTTGTCACTTCAAGGCATTCAAGCAGAGGCTGAGAGATGCTATAGAAGGGATTCCTGTACTGAGTGAGAGCTCTCTTCCAACTCGAAGTCCTCTGAGTCTATAATGTATATTTCAGTGCCATGTAATTACAGGTTTGTCATGGACTGGCAGCTCAGGCCCAAGAGGGCAACATGCTAATGTCTTAGCCTGCTTTGGTCTTGTCTTTAACAGCAACTGGTCAGTTCGTGCTTTTTGCTTTTGGACAATGGCAGGGGAAAGTCTCGAACTCTGAGTAATTTTAACATGTCCTAATGTAAGCATTGCGAAGAGAAAATACACAAGTACAACAGGGCTTGGCCAACTTTTAGCCACGATGACTGCTGGATCTAAACCACATTATTGAAATTTATAGTACAGAACCTAGTTTTTGTTGGATCCATTTGTTCTGCATAGCTCTTATTCTATAGATCCATGCTCTCTTTGATAAATATCTAACCTAAAATTACTGATAGAAATTACTGATAGAAACTACCAGTAAAGGGACTTTTCCTGAGGGCAACTTTCACAATAGTACAGCCTATCCTTTGTAGTAGTCACATAAAATGTTCACCTACACAGAGAGGCTGACCCAGCCCAAAAGACCGAGACTTCCAAAAACATGAAAATGGAATGAACTGACCACACTCACGTTTCCAGTTAAGGTATAGATCTGGCCCCATCACCCAGACTAGCCTTGATGTTGAATATCAGAACCAGAATTGGCCCTCTCCCCTTTCCCCCAGCTCTTAAGTCTAGGTTCCTATACTGACTTCACCCACAGTCACCAACGCTGGCTTCCAAGTCATATGATCCAACTGCAGCAGTCACATTATGGCAGAAATTTTCAGAACTAATCATTGTTAATGCTCATTTTTTAAAAAGTGCATGGGATATGGGCCCTCTCTTTCTATTTGCATTCTATTTATGATCATTTCTATTTGTAGATCTTAGGCCTTTCTAAAGACCAACATGAACTGACTCCTCAAAGGACATGCTTCTGTTATGGTGGCGTATGGTTTGTTGACTTAAAATCACATATATTTAATGTTCTTGGGTCTGCTTTCTCCCCAAGACACATGTTAATCATCTTGATGGATCAACTGAAGCCCCATTTCTCTTTGCTACCACCATACTAATTTCTCCACCAAGTCACTTCATGATCCCTTAATGAAGGTACTTAACTGTAATTCAAGCAATGGCATTCTGATGTGTAACACCCAGTGGGCTCTTATGTATAGTTTGGCTAATGTAGAGAAAGGCTAATGTAAGCCCCAGAAACTGTGCAGAAAGGGCTAGTGATTGATGATATACCCTGGAATATTAGTGTTGATGGTTGGAGGTTTCAGGTTTTTTTTTTCTGTTTAGGCTTTTGTTTTTAAGGAACACTAGATTTTTTAAAATTATATTCCACATTAGAACTATAATTTTTAATGGCCCATTACAATGTCATACCAAATTTTTATTTAGTTCATTTTTCTGTATTAGAAGAAAACTCCAGGGGCCTCAAAAATTCAATTTGTGCCTGCCTTGGCCATCTCAATTTTGCCCTATGGCAATCCACACTCCTTGTTGCTGGTGCTGCTAAAAGTCTCAAGAATTGTGTTTCAGGTGTTTTGATTCAGCTATTAAAATTCATCTGTGTTAAAGTGACTGTGTGCAATCTTGTGTTTTTGTTATCTTTGGAATGGCCAATACTGCAGTAAACTTGGCCAAGTTTATTTTTTTGGAGCAGCAGGTAAACCTGAGTAATGTCGCCTTAACTCACAGGTCATGGATTCATGCTGATCTGTTCCACCCTCCTCATTTGGCAAGGGAAAGGTTACCCTGACTCCAAGCCCCACACACTCAGGATTTGAACCCGGGTCCTCCGACTCCAAAGCCACTCTTTCCACTGCACCACACTAGGAAATTGCTTCTTATTGTTCAGCCACAAGAAATAACGAAAAGGGTTGGAGGTAGGAGGATTTGAGGGCTGTTTTCTGCTGTTTCCTAATGAATCAGTCAGTGTGAACTGACAGCACAGTGTGGTGGAAAGAACGTCTGAGAGCAGACCCAGTTTCAAATCCTGGCTCTGCAACTTACTAGCTGTGTCATCTTGGATAAGTCACCCAACTTCTCTGGGCCCCAGTTTCCTGACCTGGGAAGTGAGAAGTTTAGACTAGATGGTCCCTGAGATCCATAATCTAGGAACTGAAGCCTTGCTTCTCCTGATTTTTATTATAATTTAAAATAAAATACCAACTCACCACAAAATATAAATATGCTACTAAAGTTAAACATTCTACCAGCGCATTTTCTTAATGCATAATAACTCATATTCTCAGTGCTTTTCTCATGGCAACACTGATAGATAGTTAGTACCCATACGATTATCTCTACTTTACAGATGAGGAAGCCTCTCCAATGACTCAGTTAAGGTCATACAGTCAATAAGGAATAGAGCCAGCACCTGAATGCAGGTTTTCTGAAACTAGGTTCTGTATTCTTGCTTCTATCACTACACATTGATGGCATTTTGGTTCATACCTTCTGATCTATTAGAAAAATAAAATAAATAAATAAATAAATAAATAAATAAAATAAAGATAAAATATAAAAAAATAAAAAATAAAAATAAGATAGGCAAGACCAAACCAAAAAAGAAAAAAACAAAAACTTTTTCATGTTGCCTTTAGATGCTAGCTTTAACTCTTGGCACCGCCACTTAACTAGCTATGTGACTTTGGTAAGTCATGTCCCCTCCTGGGGCCTACATCTTCTCTGCAAAATGAGGGGTTAGACTAGATAATCTTTCCAAGGTTCATTCCTGCTCTAAATGTCTGATTCTGCAATTTTGTATCTCTAAAGATATCTGCATCAGAACACTGGACTTGTTAGTGACTTTAAAAACCTCATCCTGTCGCCCTGCAGGACACAGATTCCAGTACAGTGCATGATTTAGCCACACTACATTCTTTCAATCAAAGTCTCTTATCTCCTGCCTCTCTTCTTTGTATTAAAATGTTGGGCAATTGAAATCTCATGAAAGACCTGATTCTGCCCCAAGAGCAATTTCTAATCCATGCAACTGAGTGTAGGGGTTAACCTGCGTTGGTAGTCCCTAATGAATCAAGGGAGCTGAGGATTCCAAGAGGCAGAGGCCGGTAATGTTTAGCTCAATCCCCATTTCTTAGAGAAAAAGGTCAAAATAAATTTTAACAAGACATAGAAAATCTCTCCTCATTCCTCCTGAAGGGATCCTAAAATTTGGGTGTCTGCTTTGAGAGTGTTTGTGGATAGCACAACTCCAGGGAACTCAGTGTCCATTCTTCGTGCAGCTTGGACACCAAGAGTGTTTGGCCTAGACAGACTGGTAATTGGAACCATTTCATTTTTTACTTCTGGTCAAGGTTTAAGGGGTGGGGAACCTGTGGCCTTGAGGCCACATGTGACCCACTAGGTCCTCAAGTACAACCCTTTGACTGAATCCAAACTTCACAGACAAATCTCCTTAATAAAAGGATTTGTTCTATAAAACTTGGATTCAGTCAAGAGGCAGCACCCAAGGTGGCTTAGCCATCTTTTAGTAGTAAATACAGAGGCAGTGACAGAAGCTAGAAGTACATTTCAGCCCCTCATGCTGCCTAATTTACAAAGGTCACCTGATTTTCCTCAGTTATTCCTGTTCTCCACTGACTGGAGCATCTCCATCCCTACCAGGAGAATTCAAGTAGATTTCATAGTTTACCAGAATAATCAGGATTAGTTTCCACTTTGAAAGGTGACCTGTACTCACTGCAGAACATTTTCGAGTAATAATAGCTAACATTTAAGAGATGCTTTAAGATTTGCAAAGCACTTTACATATATTATCTCATCTGAGCCTAACAACAACATTGTTAGGTTGGTGCTATTATGACCTCCGTTTTACGGATAAGGAAACGGAGGCTGAGCAAGGTTAAATGATTCACCCAGAGTCACATAGCTTAGTGTCTGAGTCAGCTTTTGAACTCGGGGGTTCTTGACTCCTACTTCGACGTGGTAACTCTACACCAGAGGCATCAAGCACAGGCCTCATGGGTCATGTGCCTCTCACAACACTCCCAAGTGAGGCCTGAACCAGATCAAAATGTACTTGGGAAACACTGAACAAAATAAATTAAAATACGATAAAACAGATAATATTACATTTTCAAACTAAATCAGTATATGGGCCACAGAGAACCTTGTGTACCTTTTGTCTACTCTCCTATTTGAGATTAACCACTGTACTCCACCACACTGCCTCTCCATTTTGACTGCCTCCAGCAAAAAAAGCAAAAAGCAAGAAAGCAAGAACCAAACTGTATTTTATGCAGGAAAACTTGTTCCATTTCACAGTATTGTTAGATCTGTTAGTTGAATTGTTCAATTTCAAAGGATGAGTGCTCACTAATATTTCCTTTGAGGAAGCCAGAGGCTTGGCTTTTCTTACATTATGATCTCTCCGCCCCCTCCTCCTTGAAGGTACAGAGATAATATAGAGTTCAGCATCATTTACTGAAAAAAATATTAGAAAATCTCTTCTTCTGGAGTTGCTTGCAGAAACTGGAGAGGAAAGGCATGATTGGGGGGAGGGGTCATATGTTCCCAGGAAGGACAAGCTTTTGCCTGGCTTGGATGCAGAGCAGCTGCCACCTTTCTCTTTGTTCGTTTTCTAAAATGGCTTTGTCTGTTCAAAGACAACCTGCAGAATGATAATGCAGGCAGATACCTCTGTTTAAGTGGTGTTTTGTTTTGTTTTTTTTGATAGCTGGATGTGTGTATGTGTGTGTGTGTGTGTGTGTGTTTCAGCAATGCTAACACCTCTCAGCTTTGTGAATTATAGGCACTCATGTGCATAATGAACCTTGCTGAAGAGCTTCTGATTTTTAACCAGATGCAGTTTTATATTCTTTTTTTTAATTGACAAAAAGCATTTGGGCAGCGCTATTCTAATGAAAGGAAAGAGCACTTAATTCAGCATTGACTTTATTGATCAAAATTAAAAAATTGGTATCTTGGCTACACGGTACATCTGTGGGGAGGCAATAAGCAGATTTTATCTTTTGTCTTTGCTGCGGGCTGCCTCTACCTTAGAAACAGCTTATTTAATTCCTGATTCAATGAATTACTCAACAGAGATTCTTGTATTTGATTGAAAAGTGGTAACAGATTTTGAAACTTTCCCCATATTTTCCTGGCTAGAAGCCCCATGGTCACTCATTTTTGAAAAACTTAGGAAGAAGTTAAGTTATCATAGTATCATCAGGAACAAGGAAGACTTAGGGGTGGAATTCAACAAAGGAGAAATGGGATATTTTCCATTTGCATCTTAAATGCTTGGACACAAATGTGCTGATTTGTGTTGCTTTTCTGTGCTTATTTGGAGCTCACTAAAGAACTTGTGTCTACATGGTGACAAGAGAAACAGTGGAAGAGAAAAAGAAATCAATCCATCATTTGTTCTGTGGATGTGATGTCATACAACCAGTTTGATGTCAGTGGCTTAAACTGAGGTTTCTAGAGTTGTGTAGACACAGCCCAAGTGGTGGGGACTTTAAATCTCTCACCCACAAGGGGAAAATGACAGAGCACAGAGTGGCTCAACACGTGGATATGATCTCCATATAGAAAAGCAGACATTTCAGTCTCCTGCTTCCTGAGAGATTCCCCCTAATGCTCCAGATCTAATGCAATATCTTTCATTTATTTCAAGTACAATGCTTAATAGATTTCAGTCTCATTTTTGTTGTCCTCCATCATGGAGAGCTAATGTGAAATGACAGAAAAGGCACAAGGGAGGAGCTTTATGAGACCTGTGATCTAGCCCGGGCTCTGTCTTCGGCTTGCTGTGTGACCTTGAATAAATTCCTTTTCGGGAGGTGGGGAGAGGGGGGCACTGCTACCACAGAGTAGTATTATAATCCTACAAGAGTATGGAGGTAAACCCTGTGGCTGAAGTGCCCCATCCTCAAGTGAGCCTTCCTGGCTGTGTAACCACAGGAAAATTCTTTTACTTCTCATCTGCAAAATGGCAGAATAATATGGGCAAATTCTTTTGCTTCTCATGCCCCCAGGCAACTCTCTGAGACTCAAAGGTGGAAGAGTTGCTAATCTGCAGACTAGAGGGCGTGAAATCCCAGGTCCCTACCCTCTCCCCAAAATGTGCACACAAATGTCAGATGTTATCATCCCTCTTCTATAGAAGGGAACATCTGCTCTGGGAAAATTCCCATGGCTAACGGCCTTCACCAGGAAATAGCCTTTTCTCTGTTTGGGTTTTTCCTCTCTTCCGCCCCAGCTATGGCTTGAATCTGTGTCAGGACTCGGAGCAGTTGGCAGGGATCTCAGAGGGTTCAGATGTGAACAAGAATGCCCTCTCCAGCATTCTCAGTCCAGCCTCTGCTTGAAGACTTCCAGTGAAAGGAAACCCACTCCCTCCCAGGACAGCCCCTTCCACTAGTGCTCACTAATGAAAAGAAGCTACTTGTGTCTTTTGTGACTCACCAAAGCTTGAAGATTTTTCACAGGATTGAGTGCTGGGCCTGGAGTCAGGAAGATTTCAGACCCTTACTAGTTAGGTGAGCCTCGGCAGGTCCCGTAACCCGTGTTGACCTCAGTTTCCTCACCTGTAAGACAGGGATGATGATAGTACTTACCTCCCAGGGTTGTTGTGTGGATCAGATGAGTTAGTAATTGCGAAGGACTTAAGATAGTGCCTGGCACATGGTAAGCACCAGAGAAATGTCAGCTCTTAATGCCAGCTTTATACCCTAATATCCCTATCAAAGACAGTGAGGTCACCCTTGACATGCTCAAGGCAGATGTCAGCCTTATCTCCCAGGTAGGCAAAAGCTATTAAACCTACTATTGGATGAAGAGCAATTTCTTTTCCTTTCCAACCTCAAGTCCCCTTTTTATCAACCATTTAAGAAAGAGCACTTGGAAAATTAGGTTCAGATTTAGAAGGTCATTATAAGAAGACGTAATCTCATAGTGTAAGAAGAGTTAAATACTACAAGGAACATTTTCCCCTGTCATACATCGTTCTGGACTCCTTTGGCTCAGAGATACTTGGCAATTGATTATGGGAATTGTCAGTTAATTGATGCTTGGGTAGTGGTTCCTAGCCTGGTTCATTAGCTTTAGCTCCTTGGCACAAAGCCAAGGCTTCTGATGGCTGTTTTGTTCCAACTGAGATGGATGGTTTACAAGTGCTGCACTAGCTGAGCTTAGAGTCTCCATGAAGGATGGCTTTTTGTATTGTCCCCCCTGAGCATTCTCTCATGGTGGTGAAGACTACCTTTTCCCTTATTAAATCTCAATTCTCTTATCTGAAAAATGGGATGATTTGTTGAATCTTATCATTTGACCTGTTATATTCCTCCCCTGCTTTTTACTCCCCCTTGTATGAACTAAAATCATTCATTTGAATTAACTTTAACAATATTCAAACATCGGTTGCGTTTATTGATTATTAAAATCTAATTCACCTATTCCAAAAACTTAGGGTTACAAGAGATTTTTTGAGGGGGTTCCACTTCAATTCATGTGGTCAATTTGCATTTATCAAGCATTTAGTATGTGCCAGGCATGGTACCAAGGGTTGGGGGTTCAATTAGAGGCCAAAATTAGAGGCTCTCAAGGAGCTCCCAACTGAATGGGAAAGATAATAGACAAACAGCTATGAAGGGCCAAGGAAAAAAAAGGAAAAATTGGGAATAAACAATAGAAGGAAGGCACCAGCATTTGAGGGGGATCAGAAAAGTCTTCTCATAGAAAGTGGGATTTTAACTGGGACTTGAAAGAAGGTAGAGGCCAGGAGGGAAGATGAGGAGGGAGAGTATTCCAGTCAGGCTGGGAAAGACAGCCAGTGAAAATGCCCAGAGCTGGATGAGGGCAAGGAGTATGCAGAGAGGAGACAAGGCTACCAATTGTGTGCAAGGTGTTGTTCCAGACACTGAACTAGTGGCTGGAGGAGAGGAGAGACAGAGGTAAATAAGGTACAGCTCTGGCTATGAGGAGCCTAGAGTATTGTAGGGGAGCTAAGAGATGAACAGAACCTTATGTTCACAAAGTGAAAGGTGACTTAAGATGTGCAAGGTGCCTCAAAGGTTCAGAAGGACACATCACTTCCAACTGGGGAAATAAGGGAAAGTTTCATGTAGAAAGTAACTGGGCCTCAGATTGATACCAGGTAGGAGAGTGACAAGCCATTCTAGTTTGTTCCTAGTTTTTTTACTTCCACCAAAAGAGTTGCTATGAATATTTTGCTTTAAATGTGTGTGTATATATGTGTGTGTGTATATGTATATATGCATATGTACATATACACACACATATATTCAACCAGAATGGTTGAATCAGGTCATAGCTTCAACAAAGTATTGGTGTCCCTGTTTTACAGAGTCCCTTCAACATTGATGGTTGCCATTTTTTAGCATCTTCGACAATTTGTTGGGTGTGAGGTAAGACCTCAGAGTTATTTTCATTTTCTATTTTCTTATTACTAATGATTTGGAGGATTTTTTTATATGATTGTAATCTAGGTTTCCAACTAAACCACTTAAGCATGACTCTAGACCAGTGGAAAGAATGCTGATGATCCAAGGCTTCTGTGCCTGAAAGTGGCAGAGAATTGGTGTGAGAGTTTGTGAGAGGTGAGACATTTTTCTTTCTATTTTTGACAGGACTATGCATGGTAACAGATATTTTCTTCAGGGGGCCAGCTCCAAACAGGGAAAAGAGAAAGAGAATTTGGATGCTAGGGAGGGCAGTGTAGAAGAAGCTGGCTCTTCCTCATGTCCCTGACTTCCAGCTTGTCTCCCTAGAGATGTCAGGGAATTTCTACTTGGGTGAGGTCAGGCCCTCTTTTAATTTGAGTTGAGCTATCTCACTGTAGGTTTTATTCACGTAGGTACTTTATGGTACATTTGAATCTGCTTCACTTTTCTGATGCCTGTTGGCTGTGTGCTAGGGCTATGCACTAGTTTTGTATAACTAGCATTTCATGGGAAGAAGCCAAATCTTAGCTAATCTAAGTTGAAGACAAGGGAAGTGACTCTTGGTCTTGAACCCAAATCATGTCCCAATACCAGCAATATTTAGAAGGGCCTAAGGAGGTACTCTTGAGCTACCTGTGCTCTCTGTCCTACATATAATATAGGCACAAGGTCATGGTGGTACTTTGTGGGGTAATGCTCTCTAGTTTCATGTCTACTGTAGGTACTACTCATGGACATTTGTTTTCTGTTGTTTTCAATTGTACCATAGGTTGGTTCCCTGGGATGCCGGGAAAATCACCCTTGTATTTTAAATAGCAACTTGAGACAGCTAAGTGGAACCACAGTGGATAGAGTACTGGTCCTGGAGTCAGGATGATCTGAGTTCAAATTCAGCCTCAGACTTTTGCTAGCAGTGTGACTCTGGATAAGTTGCTTCACCTTAATCTGCCTCAGTTTCCTCAACTGCAAAATGGGAATAATAACCTCCCTCCCAGGGTTGTTCTGAGAATCAAATGAGATAATATTTATAAAGTGCTTTGCAAACCTTAAAGTCCTATAAGAATGTTAGATATGAAAACATTGCTGTCTGTATTTTGGAAGTATATTTCAAGCTTACCTCAGGTGATTTTGGCCAAGGGATTGCAGAGTTGCAGCCTGAGGAATAATGTAACCCGCATGTGCGGCGTTTGGAGCAGAGAGAATATTTTTCATGATCTTCATGAGGATATATATATATATATATTAACAGACCTTCTTTTGGGGACAAACTCCAACCAGTGGAGAGAGGCAGACAGACTTGGGAAGCTGCAGCCACATAGGAGAAGTCAGCTCCCCCGAATGTCCCTGATTTTGAGCTTGCCTACCTAAAGACATCAGGGAATTTCTGCTTGGATGGAATTGGGACCTCTTTCTGGGTTTGATTTATTTTGTTCCCAGCTGGAGAGGCCATTCACTGTATGTTTTCTAGGATATTCTAATCCATATAACTTTTCTCATTTCCACTTCCTATTTGTTTGCATAAATGGGTTTTCTCTCTATTCACTCTGTTATGGTCTTTTGTATAACTAGCATTTCATGGGAAGAAGCCAAATCTTAGCTAATTTAAGTTGAAGACTAGGGAAGTGGCTCTTGGTCTTGAACCCAAATCCTGTCCCAATACCAGCAATATTTAGGAGGGCTGATAGTTAACATGATAATCCCATACCCCTCGGAGAAACTGGAAGAAAGAATGCCCAACCCTGTGGCCCTTCTCTTGCTCCTCCTAAGGCAGGAATTTGCCTTGGAGAAGAGTGGATTGGATTTCAGAGATCCTAATCAACACCTCTTATAATCTCCAGTTAGACAACCCATGCTGACATGTATCTTGTACAGCCTCACAAGGTTGTTGATAGTTTATTTTTCTTCGAGAAACTGTTCATTCCCATCTTTTGATCATTGGAAAACGATCTATTATATCTATTGAAAAATGGGTCAGCACCATGTGTTTTGGTCAGTTCTCTATGCGTCTTGGATATCAGAATTGAGAGAGATAATGGAGATGAAGATTTTCCCCTCCTCCCCATCAGTGTTTGATCTGCTTCTTCTAGGCATATTGTTTTTTAATTTTATGTAATCAAAATAGTCTATTTTATCTTTTATGATAACCTCTATCCTGTGTTTGGTTGTGAACTTTCCTCTTGTGGATAGTTGTAAAGGGAACCTCTTTTCAGTCTCTGAAATTTTCCAAATGCTCTAATTTGTAATATTGAATATTCCTGATCTGTTTGGAGCTTGTTGGGCTGCCTAGAATAAGGTGCTTCTGGAAACCAAACTGCTTTGCAGATTTTCTGAACAGAAAGTCTTATCAGCCAGAAAGTTCTGCCTATAAACATTTTTGTTCTTGCATTTATCTAATACTGGGACACTGTGATTGATTATCCCAGGGTCTACTTAGCTAATTATGTGCCCTTGATCTACGTTTTGATTTAGTATCAAATTTGTACTTTTGATAACCATTGCTTTTAAATACAGTTGAGTCTGAGTAATACCATGTTACCTTGGCCCCTACATTTTCTCTATCATTGCCCTGGGAGGGGAGGATTCTCAAATGTTTGTTCTCCAAAAGGAATGTTTTTGTCAAGTTCGATGAAGCAGATTTTTGATAGTTTGCTATAGCACCAAATAGTAGATGATAGCTATTACAATCAGTCAAAAGAAAAACCTTCATATACCAAATAAAATCAGTTGGAATCACACAAGACTATTCCTCAACTATGAGAAATAGAAGGCAGAAAGGAAATATGGTATTCTGAAAAGCAAAAACAATTCCATACTCTAAATTAGCATTTCCAAAAACATTAATGTAACTAATCATCCATTAAAAAAAAGTGGTTTTTATGCAAAGGTGAAAAAATTCAGAGCACTTACAGAAAAGAGTTGAACTATACATTGGAAAACCCAAGATCAACAACTGAGAGAAAAAGAAGAAAGTTAAGTAAGTAGATAGAGCAAGAAAAGGACCAAGCAAAGAAATAAGGTTTTTCTACAACTAGGAGTAATCAAGGCTAACACTGGTAACTTTAAACATGGTATGTAAAGAGAACAAACTGAGGAGGAAAGGATCTCATGGGGTCTAGAAAATCAAGAGGAAAAGAGGAAGAACTGTCTTACTAGTTCTTAAATAAGAAGCTGCATTCCTTTGTTAGCAAATTCCCATTTGGGAGGTGCAGTGGGACACTAGTTTTAGAAAGCTGCTCAGGCAGGAAGAAGGAAGGCAGTGGGGAGGTAGGAATCAGAAGACACCTTCTGGCATGAGCAACTCTGCTCAAGAAGGGAGGTGAAAATGGGAAGGGGGTCTTGTCGAAGGTAAGCTAGGGCTCTTTCTGATCATCTGGTCAGAGGTGGACTCTCAAGTGTGAAGCAGATACCTTAAGAGGTTGCTTCTATATAGAGAAGCAACTGTTGAGGGATACTCAGAGATCCTTGTTGGTTGTGTGGTGAAGCCTGTACTTCTCTCTGGGCTATTTATCCGTATTTCCACAAAGAATAATTGTTTTTCCTATGTGGCAGCAAGATAGGGCACACCGCTGCCTCCAAAGATTTGGTGCTATAGCGAACTATCAAAAATCGACTTCACTGAACTTGATAAAAACATTCCTTTTGGAGAACAAACATTTGAGAATCCACCTGCCCAGGGCAATGATAGAGAAAAAGTAGGAGCCAAGGAAACATAGTATTACTCAGACTCAAACTGTATTCAAAAGTAATGGTCACCAAAAGTATTCGGTACAAATTCAATACAAAATCGAAAAGTAGATCAAGAGCACACAACTAGATAAGTAGACCCTGGGATAATCAAACACAGGGTTCCAGTGTTAGATAAATGAAAGAACAAAAATGTTTGCACGTAGAACTTTTTGGCTGATAAGACAGTTTTATATCTGTCTGGCTAGCTTGTGTACAGGGGGAAGGGTACTGGGATTATTGACAGAAAAACGGAGTTCACATCTCATCTCTGCCACTTACTATCCATGTGGCTTTGAGAAAGTCAGTTAACCTCTGTGGGCCTCAGTTTACTCAATTGTAAAATGAAGAGAGAGGACTAGGTGGCCTGCCAACCTACATGTGTGATCTGAAATTAAGCTTCTCTTTCCAATCATTCTTGGTAATTTTCCTGAATAATTTCCTGAAGTTCAATATTTAGACTTTATTTCCTCATGTTTCTGTGGAAGATCTATCCTTCTTATGTCATGTCTTCTCATCCTGTTTTTCCCACTTTGTTCCCTTAGCTTGTAGTATTTTCATGTGACCATCCAATTTCATCATTTGCTTTTGTCCAATTAATTTTCATCCTCCATTTCTGTTCTACGGTTTTGTAAATCCAAATAGATCATTCTCTTTTTTTCATTCTGCCTGCTGTCTTGGAAATGTTTCTGTCATCTGTTCTAAACAGTGCACTGTCTTGTTCTTTCCACATCTTCTCTGACAGCTCTCATTTCCTAATCCCATGATTGCCCTTTTGAACCATTTTTTTTTTGCTTCTCTCAGGTACTCCATTGTCATTTCCTGAAGGAAAGAAGCCTGGGAGAATTCATTGTGGGACTGTCCCCTTTGAAGATTTTCGAAACTATTTCTCTCCCTCCATAATATTTGTTCAATGTTCTGGTTTTGGAAGCATGGTACAGTGGAAAGGATGCTGGATTTGGAGCCTGAGAAGGTGGTTCTCCCTACTTTCAGTCAGTCAGTGAAGGACGTACTATTTACCAGGCACTGTGCTAAGCACTAAAGTACTAAAGGAGGCAAAAAAACAAAACAAAAAAAAAACAAAAAAACAGTCCCTGCCCTCAAGGAGCGTACAGTCTAATGGGGGAAGAGAACATACAAAGCAAGCCATATGCAGGAGAAATAGGAAATAATCAAGAAATGGAAGGTAGTAGCATTAAGAGGGGTTTCCTGGAGAAGATGAAGTTTTAGCTGGGATTTGAAGGAAGATGGGAGGAAAAAATGAAGAGGGAGAGCATTGCAGGCACCAGGAATAGTCAGAGAAAATGCCTGGAAGAGAGAGACCCAGTGTCTTGTGGAACAGTCAGGAGGCCAGTGTCACTGACATGTGTGTTTTGGTGGGAGGTGTATTGAGAAGGTAGGAGGTGGTGGTTAGATGGTTAACTCCAGAGGCTAACCTGGGGTGTCATTTAGTGTCTCTAGGCCTTAGATTCTCCATCTATAAAATGTGGAGCTTGGAAGAGATGCCCCTTGCAATTCTAAATCTTGGACCCCAGGGCCCTTTTCACCCTAGGATGGTTTTTTACCAGAAACACTTGTTGACTGTTGACTCCCTTTTGTCACAGATATGGCTGGCACACACTTCGAACCCAAGTCAATCCCTTCTTCCTTTGCAAGCAGTCTTGCCTTTCGTGCAGGGCCCAAAAGGCAGCGCTCTTTCACTCAACACTGGTGTCCAGGCTAGGGCTAGGGAAGCATAGAGGGGTGGGCGTGCTTTTGCTTCTGCTAAGAGGCTGCTAGCTAAAACTTGGCAAGGGGGGAGCCTGAGCAGTGAATGCAGGAGGTCTCACTTCTAGAACATTCTGCACCCATGCTGGCGAATGGTGGGGAAAAAAGTCCAGAACAAGGTGAGAAGCCGAGAGTGGAATGAAGGTGTACACAAGACTGACCTGGGCATTTCCCTTAAAATGGAGGTTCTGAGCTGCTTCTTCTGATCAAGCAGAAGAAGAGGCTGTGAGGGTAGCAGAATCTTCCAGGAGAAAGGGGTACTAGGTCATGGTGGAAAAAAGTCCCAAAAGTCAGGAAACACCAGAAGAAACCCCATCAGTAACAAACATGGATTAAGTCCTAATTATGTAAAGGCAGCTGCGTGGTACAGTGGCTAGAGCACAGGGCCTCAAATTGAGACAACCTGAGTTCAAATCTGGACTCATGCACTAGCTGTGTGATCCTGAGTGAGTCACTTAACCCTGTTTTCCTCCATTTCTCCATCTGTAAAATGAGCTGGAGAAGGAAATGGAAAACCACTCCAGCATCTCTGCTAAGAAAACTGCCAATGGGGTCACAGAGAGTTGGACACAAGGTTCAGGCCATTATTCAGGCCCCAAAATACACCTAATTTTTTAAAGCTGAAAAGTGTGCAAGAATTTAGTGAAAGTTCGTCAGTCAGAAGTTACCTTCAGACAAGGGGAGGGGAAGGTTCCAAGCACTGTTTCCACTGTCGTGATTGTTCCCCGATGTCTAGAGCAATTTAAGGCCTTTAAATGGGGATGGGGAAATACAGGTATAACTTTCCAAGGGTTACAAGGGTTTTGACGCAAGCCCTTGGCAGTGAGTTGACGTGGGGAAGGAGGACTCTGCTAGCTAGTAACCACTCTGTCACCTACTAGCCCTTCTGGAGCTATTAGCCCCTCCACCTCCTACTAGCCACGCTGTCACCTGCTAGCCCCTCTGCTAGTTACTGGCCCCTCTGCCAGCTACTAGCCACTCTGCCAGCTATTAACCCACCTCCTATCTCCTACTAGCCACACTGTCACCTGCTAGCCCCTCTGCCAGCTACTGGCCTTTCTGCCAGCTACTAGCGACTCTGCCAGCTATTAACCCACCTCCTATCTCCTCTGCCACCTACTACTTCCTCTGTCACCTACTAGCCCCTCTGTCAACTACTGGCCCCTTGGCCATTTACTACCAGTCTGCCATCTACTAGTGCCTCTGCCAAGCTATTAGCCCCTCTACCAGATATTAGCCCCTCTGCAATCTACTAGCCATTCTGCCACCTACTAGCCTCTCTGCCACCCACTAATCACTCTACCACCTACTAGCCCCTCTGCCACCTACTAGCTCCTCTGCCACCTACTGGCCCCTCTGCCAGCTACTAGCCACTCTGCCAGCTATTAACCCACCTCCTATCTCCTCTGCCACCTACTACTCACTCTGTCACCTACTAGACCCTCTGTCAACTACTAGCCTCTTTGCCACCTACTAGACCCTTTGCCAGCTACTAGCCTCTCTGCCACCTACTACTCCTCTGCCACCTACTAGCTCCACTGCCACCTACTAGCCTCTCTGCCAACTACCGCCCACTCTGTCACCTACTGGCCCCTCTGCCACCTACTAGTTCCTCTTCCACCTACTAACCACTCTGCCACCTACTATGCCATCTGCCAGCTACTAACTCCTTTGCCACTTACTTGCCTCTCTGCCACTGACTAGCCCCTCTCCCACCTACTAACCACTCTGCCACCTACTGGCCACTCTGCCAACTGTGAGCCCCTCTGCCAATTACTTGCCCCTTTGTCACCTACTAGCTCTTCTGCCACTTACTAGCCCTTCTGCCAACTATTAACCCCTCTGCCAGCTACAAGCCCCTCTGCCACCTACTAGTCACTCTGACAGCTACTAGCCCATCTGCCACCTACTAGTCACTCTGTCAGCTATTGACCCAGCTCCTATCTCCTCTGCCACCTACTGGTCACTCTGTCACCTACTAGCCTCTCTGTCATCTACTAGCTCCTCTGCCAGCGACTAGCCCCTCTGTCACCTACTAGCTGCTCTATCATTTAGAAACTCTGTGACTGTAGGTAAGCCTCAAGCCCCTCCTCCCTTCCGCTCTCCCTCAGAGACGATTCCTGGCTGTGGCTAAGGGAGGAAGACTCTGCTATCGGCAATATAATGATTCTATTCCACCATTTTGGAAAATGGACCTTTTTCAGGACATCATTCAGTATTTGATGACTCACTTGTTAGGGAGAAAGAGGTGCAATCTTGGATGCCTGACAGTAGTAAAATTCATAGGGGATCAAAATGGAGTAGGGGTGGATGAGGGTGGGCATTGCTGCCTCTGTTTTCTCCTTGAGTTCTGAGAATTATTTGGGACTGAGAGAAGACAGCCCAATGAAGCAGTTTTTACTTCTTTGAATCCCGGACCACGTGCATGCATTCCGTGGGCTTCTGCCCATGTATTAATATGTGTTTTTGTGTACATGAATGCTGTCACATGTAAGGCAGAAAGACAGGGAAGCAAGTCACAAGTTGTTTTCCCATGGCTTTGGCGTGGGTTGCCACCCCCATCCCCACCCTTGGTGCACCCTCATAATTCATCCGCCTACTGCTCCCAGCCCATCCACTTGCTTCTTGACTGTGACCTGCTCAGAGAGTTCAGTGTGTGCTGGATGAAGCCAAGGCTTCCACACACTCCCACTGCGTCCTGACCCCAAGAACTGTAAGCAAATGTTTCTGGTTTACACTGCTGCATCTTGCTCTTTGCCTGAGCAGAACACAAAGGGAGCTCTTTCAGTACAGAGAACGGAGGGTTATGATATGTGGGAGGACAGAGAACAAAGACCCCTCTCTATGAAGAGTTTCTAAGAGCTTGGAAACTCCAGCCCTAGATCAGTGTCAGAGGACACGGCCAAGTCCAGGGGGATGAAGAGCATGACTTCCTTGAGAACTGAGGACAAAAGCCTCTTACTGTATTAGCACCCCATATCAAGATTCTCACAGACAGGGCCAAGCACCCAAAAAGCATCTCTTCTCAAGACTTTGTCTTGAAGTGGCCCAAACAACTTGGCCTATAAGATTTTTAGCTGCAGGTTCAATAAAAACCACTTCAGAGGAGAGTCCTCAACTGAAGCCTGTCCTGCTTTACCCCAATTCCCTCTAAATGACTGATTGATCAGTCAGTTCCTCTCCTATCACATTCTTGCCCAGTCAGGTCGTTGAGGCCTTAGACAAAGGTGCTTGAGAGGTAAGGCAGTAGGGGGACAGGAGCTTTGGTTACAGAGTCTACTATTCATCTGAAAAGGCCACTCTTGGTGGGGGCACAGGAGAGAGAAGGAAGACCAATCTCTGAGTGGCCTGCGCTGGATTTGTGAGGCAAGCTCAGCCAGCAGTTCTGTGTAAGCTAAGAGTACTTGGTCTGCTTTGGTCTGACCTGGC
Organism: Potorous gilbertii; assembly: GCA_028658325.1. Lineage (NCBI taxonomy): Eukaryota > Metazoa > Chordata > Mammalia > Diprotodontia > Potoroidae > Potorous > Potorous gilbertii. Next base: position 6,859,317 of record CM053775.1, read on the forward strand.
TGGAGCTCTTGCTATGGAGTCATCTGCCCTGTTCCCCTGCTTGCCACCAAAAAAAAGCCATCCTGCAGGCTTGTTCGTATGAGGATGCTGAACAAAACTATTCACTCAAACAACTTTGATTGAGAATCATTTTAATTTATTTTCTTTAATTTTATAAAATTCATCTTGTAAGAAGGCTCTAGACATTTTATCCTTTATATATGTTAAAGTTGAAATTCTAAATCAGCAATGAAGAAGATACTTTCAGTCGATTAAATACTATGTGTGGATATATAAATGTGTGTGGGGGGGTGTAGACATAGGAGGGAAGTTGAGGAAAGGTTGGTTATTAAGTTAAATCAAAAGAAAACTCAAGGCCTAGACTACTTTTACTTTCCTTGATCTTGATTGGTTTCTTACAAAATGGTTTCCCTTCCCTCCCCCACACAGCTTATCTAATCTTGTTTGAAGAAATCTCACATATCCATAAATGCAGCTGAAACTACATTGAAACAAAAAAGGAAAGGAAGGAAGAAATCTTGCAATAAGTGCTACAGTCCTGCACCAAATAAACAAAATCCAAGGAGAAAAAGAAAGAAAGAGAACGAATATGCCCAAGCTGCCTGCCCAGCCCTCCAGATGCCTTCCTCTCTGGCCCTTTTCCCATGACTTTCCTGAGGGAGAGTCTGCCTTCTGTTAAGCTGTACTCTGTCTCTTTCTTTCCCCCACTTCCCTCTCCCTCCCTCTCTCAAATACCATAGGGCAGCACTAAATAACATCTTCCCTCCCTGGCTAGAAAGAATAACCAAGTCAGTTCTTCCAATGGAGTTTTGTTTTGCATGGTGCAAAAGGGCCGGTTGGCAATGTTTTCAACCAAAGGCCCCACCTCTAGCCTTGCATTTTGCACAGAGATGGCCATATTTCAATAGTACTCAGGATGGTTTCAGTCCCATTCCCGTAAAAGAAAAACAACCTTAATAGTCAAAACAATTATCCTGCAGCTTTCTGAGGCATAAGATCAAAGTTGTAAAGAATGAGTGAAAAAATGGGAAATGTGACATTTCCTCTGGTGAGAAACAAATCAAGATCTTCAAGCCACTGCCTGGTTACTAGATAAACACCACCCCAGGAAAAGAGCACCATCGTGAAGGGATGACCAAGTGAAGGGCATCGTACACAGCTGGTTAATGGGGTGGAGGTGGGGAAGCATGCAAAGAGTCAGCCTGTGTCTAATAGAGGGACATCGTAGGTCACACCATCGGTCCATCGCTCTTTTTGGATCAGTTTCCCTCATGCAAACTGGCATTCCTCTCTACTCCTTGGAAACTACAGGGCTATCATGGTACCTATCTATTATCACAGTTATTTAGTGATAAGATGCTAAGAGCTTAACGTTGCTGTCCCTTATCAATGTGTAAGGCTGAGGGTCCCCTCGTCTACACGGACACCATAAGTAGGGTTGGATGAGTTAAGGCTTAAATATTCCATCATATCAGGGTCAATGCTCTCCTTTCATAGCTGAAAGATCCTTGCTCTGACCCTCTTCTCCCAGCTGCAGTAGGCAGATTTGGGCAAATTTTCACATGTTTACAGGGGCAATCCTCCCTTCTCAAATGGTAGTAAGAAGAGAGAAGAGAGGGCTCCATTGTCCAGAACAAGGAGATCACTGACCCCTGTATAGGGGTGATGACAAAGTGATTTAATTCTCTCTCTCTCTCTCTCTCTCTCTCTCTCTCTCTCTCTCTCTCTCTCTCCTTTTTTCCCATCAGTGGAAGGGCCTTGGTGATTTGAAGGCACCACCTGGTCCTTGGGAGATGCTTAAAAATTCAACACGTCTTTTTGTCAGGAAGTCCCATTCTTTGCCATTTCCCATTTCTAGCAGGAAGAATTGGAAAACCCAGTGCTTAAGAGTGACAGAAGGGAGAGGACAGAGAATGGCCTCCAGCATCGAGTCTCTCCTTTCTTGTTATACTTGTTGATTATGAGGAGGGCCAGTCAGCGCTGAAGGCAGAGAGTTAAGGTAGGAGCCGCAGCATTGCCCGGCTGTGTGGTTAGAGCCCGGCTGTTAGAGAAAGAAAGGGGACTCTGGGGGAGTGCTGCCCTGGACACTAGAACTTGGTGCCTCGGCCCATGAGTTTCAGGACAGCAAAGTTGTACGTGGCAGCAATCATGAAAGTGAGCTGTGAAGAAACGAAAACAAGAGTGTGAATCATTAGGAAAACTCTACTTTATCCAAAACAATGTGGCTTAATCTTTCTTCCTGCATTGGCTGGGAGCCTTCTTTCTCTGCATTATTTTCTTTAAATGGCTCAGGCCCACGTGTTCACAGCATAGTATAAAGAGCACTAGACTTGAACCTGGCTCTTCTGACTCAGAGGCCCAGCTCCCTGCTACTTCAGCAGGAGCAAATTAATGCACCTTTCTGGGCCTCTTTGTCAAAGTGGCAATGGCATCCCTACCACTTATGTCACATGCCTGTAGCAAGATGAAGAGGGTGATGACCCTTGGGCCTCCCTGCTCCCTCCATGGGAAATGGCTCTACCTCTCACTTAGAGCTGACATCCTAGCAAATGTTCAGAGGAGGCCAGCTAGCAGTCACGTCCTCTAAACTGGGAGCCTGAGAGCTCTTCCTGACCTACTCACCCTTCCCATGCACCCTCTTTCTCCCTTCTATCTGCTTTTCCTGACTTGAAGCAGTCCAGAGCATGCAAGTCTTATTGTGTCTAGCAGCGTCTTTCATCATGGCTGTCTGCTGAGGCCCACACGACTTCCCTTCCTGCCTTCAAGCAGGGTCCTTACCTAAGCTAGTCCAGGACATTTGCCAAGATAGTGCAAAAGCTTAACTCACCAGGGAAACCAGGGTGGCTGCAGCCCCGACGAAGGCCGCAATAAACAGGTGGAAGGTCATTTGGAACTGCAAGGAAACAGCCAGCATTGAACGGCAGGAAAGCAGCATGCGGATGGCCTGGTGTTGGCTCACATGTGCATTCTGTATCCCCAACTACATGGGGACCTTTTTTGAGGACATGCACTGAGCCTTCTTTGCTTTCCCCTGCAGAGTGTCCTAGGGTACACAACGCTCTCCTGAATTCCCTTCGTGCTGCCAAAGCAGCCACTCTTTGCCTACTGTGTATGCCCATGACCCTACTTCCTTCCTCCCTAGGAATTCCCCTCTTCTACTTCCTCTGAGCATAGCACCTCCCTGTCTCCCAGCAGGGATTAAGAAGAAATTCTTAACTTACTCATAAAATAAAATTCTTAAAAGAAAGTGGACTGGCTTTGCGAAACTCATGGACAAAGCCGCATGGAGCTTCTTTGTCTTTTCCCCAGAACAGCAGCAAGTTCCCTCTCCCCCAAAGTGATTTGTGTCCTCTCCCTTAAATCATTTTGGCCACTGAGACCAGCCTTCCTCAAAGATGTTGGTTGCTCTGGGGTAAGGGGATGGGGGCAGGGAAGGGAAATCAACTTAGCCCAAGCTTGGAGTGACTCAGACGAGCCCATGGTGCCATTGCTGAGAGTGCCCTGTGCTGACGGCCACAGGCAGGAGCCCTCGATGCCAGTAACCTCCACGGGCAACTCACCTCCGAGGTTTTACAGATGGACAGAAGGTTGGAGCCGCACACCTTTCCGGGGAAAGCATTCCAGGGGAGGACACCTAAGGCAGACAAATATGAGTCATGGTCCACTCAATGGAGGCCCAGGACCCAAAGAATGTCTTTTTGCAGATGTCAGTGCTCTTCCCAGGAAGATGAAGATCTTAGGTGCCTGCCCTCAAAGGCAAATGCTCTACTGGAAGTCTGTAGGGCCAAGGGGCCTTACTTTGCTGTGGAGATAGCAGTCAACTAGAAGATATCTTTCAGCAGTAAGACCAGGCTAGAAAAGTCCCACTGTTTCCAAGGAAGGCCTACCCTAGGGAGAAAATTACTCAGGCTTCAATTTACTTGGTAAGGATGAAAAAAAAGATGAAAATCAAGCCTGCAGAGTGTTGAATCTGCCTTCTGGGGATGTTTTAATCAGCCTTAAACCTAGGCAACTAAATTCCCCTTGTCTCTACTTATCTGTGTATGTGTTGTATAAGCTTCCTAAGGGGACAGACAATATTGCTTTAGTGTCTTATACCCGGTAGATGCTAAATAAATGCTTGTCGAATTGGCTTTTCTCTGGCTTAGATGGAACCAGATGACCCATCATCCTCCATGCCCTTGGGGACAGTCCCACCCCCTCCACCCTAGGGTTTCGTGTCTTGACCACCAGGCTCCCAAGCCCACCAGGTTCTACTTGCCATACATTCTGGCATCAGCACAGAGACTGCCTATGCTGGCTGAGGTCTTGCTGGGGAAGGCAATGGATTGGCAGGTTGTCCAAGTGTTGAAGTATATGTAGACAGGCACAGCAGAGCAGGCAAACACCAGCAGCCAGACAATTGTCAGGGCATAGGTGATGCCCACGAACTAGAAAAACAATCCAAACGACCAAGAAAGGGAGGTTACCAAGCAGACACACTTGAAAGCAAGCTCATGAGCCGGGTGTGGCAGATACCAGAGATCTCCACAGATGGAAATGAGAGAAGGTGGCATAGGACAGTTATCTCCCTGGGGACCCTGGGTTAGAGAGATGTGAAAGTTAGTTCTTGGGCAGAGAAGGTGCAAAAACCCCAAAGCAGGTCTCGAAAGAAAGCCGTGCCCCATCTCTCTCCTGCCTTAGGCTGAGCCTGGAAAACGTTCCCGGTGGGGAACTCTTATGGCCCCCAAACAGAACCCAAAGTCAATTGCAGATTGAAACTGGGGCTCGCAGACAACTTTTCTTAGCCAAGTGCTGGCACTGAGGAGGGGTTCGGGGGAGAGCAGTGATAGTAGCTCCTTAGAGCACTGATGGAGAACATGGAGATCGCCCCTGGCCTTAGCAGGGGACTGTTACAGACTCGCTACACCGAGCAATCTCATCTAATGCCACCTGTGTGAGGGCCTGAGAAGCAGGCTGGGAGGCCAGGACTGCCTGGCTTCTGACAATCCTGCTAATCATTTCATTGCCACAACTTTCTTTCCATTTACATCATGGACACCTCAGCACACCCTAAGAGACGTGAAATTGAGTCACTTGGAGGCCAGTGCTTCATTGAACATCTTTGAGAAAATGAGTTCTTAGTTTAGGCGGGAAAAGAGCATGCCAGCAGGCGACTTAGAAATGTCTTGCTTGAGCAACCACTTCTGAAGACCACCTTGTTGTTTTAGAAACCAATTTTGCCAGGGACCCAATGGAAAAGGAGGCTGAGCCGGCTGGGCACCGCGTTCTTCCGGAGCCTCTTGCTCCAGAGTGGCCACCCTCCTAGGCCTCAACAGCTGGGCCCCTGCAGAGGGCCCAGTGTTGGGCTGGAACGAGGCCACAAACTCACCCCAAACTAGCCCCCTCCCCTTGTTATTCCCACAAAACCCTGATGATGATCACCTTGTCGGGATGTCCTAGCCATTTTCCCAAACAATGACACACCCTGTCCAAAGAGTGAGCTTGATGTTGGCCTCTGGAACCCCTCCCCTTCGGGCCCCCTGTTACCGTAGCGCTCAGGCCCTTGCCGCAGATGGTGGTCTTGTAGTCGCCAAAAATCTGTCGGACAGCACCAGTGGTGTAAAAGCCCTCAGCCAACAGGAGGGCCCCATAAAGGAAGAAGAAAGAGGCGGTGCCGTAAATGACATACTGGAAGGCGTGGATCCTGGAGTAACAGACAGACAGAGAGAGTGGGGGAGGAAAAGCCTTGTTATTCAGAATCCAGCTTCTCCTTTGCAAAGTGAGGTCCTTAGTGATGTTGTAAGATGCTCTTTAGAAGGATCCGTGTTTGTTCCCCCTCCCCAGTGAAGAGGGAGGAGCAAGACAGCATGTCCCCAGCTCCAACCCACTGGCAATCCTCACTTACCCGGTATTCCCAAGTAGCTGGGTGCCACTCTCCTTGTCCTAACCTTTCTAGGATGCTACCTCAAAAAGACAGGACAGGAGGGCACTAGAGATGAACAAAGAGGAGGAAAAGAGTAGCTAGCTAACTTGCTGTAACTTCACCCAGAAAAGACCTAAGGGAACCTTGGGGGAAAGAGATACTTAGTGCCCGACTGAGCACAGCCAGGTGGTGAATAGGACACCCCAAGGGCAGTGGCCCCTGTTCTGTTCAGCCAATGTGCCTCCCCTGAGTCCACCATACCTACCCTGATGGAGGGTCCAACTCAATCAATATTCACCACACCTAGCAGAAGTTAGACAGAAAAGACATGAGCAAACAGAAAGGAGATGGGTAGCCTGCTCTTTCCTGAGCTTTAGTTTCCTTCCTCAGGAGGAGCTGGAAAGGAGGCAGCCCCCAGAAAGAAGGCTCAAGGGGTCCCACCTTGCTGAGCATCAAGTCCCTGCTGAGATATCAGGGGCTCAGCGAGATAGCCAGTTCTGGTCACACTTGGCTGGGGAGGAAGGGCGCAGAGAAGATCTCCAGGAAGGACAAAAGAAAGGTACTTACACATTCATGAGATACTCATAGTCTTGGTAGTTTTTGGAAAAGTAGGTCTCAATCAACTTCTCTGTGCCAGTCAGTGCCTCATGTCCACAACCACAGAACAGCGCCACCCCAAAGAAACACAGTCCAGTGGCCACCAGAGAAGCAAAAGGTGCCCCGACCATACATCTTGCACAGCACTCTAACAAACCTAGGGGAGAGGAGAGAAAGAAAGGGTTCGGGGCAGCCATGACCACACTGCCAAACCACCCCATCCACCTCATCCCAACTCTATTGAGTAGCCCAGGCTAGATCCAGAAACCATAGACTCAGCCAGTGCTCTGGAGTCAGGAAGGGACTGGCTCCTGTTTTATTTCAGGTTTGAAAATAAGATTGCACCGGCTGCTTGAGTACTGGCTGAACAAATTGCAGCAGATGAAGAATTCTGAGAAGCTTGGGAAGACTCGTATGTACTAAAGCAAAACAAAGTGAGCTGAACCCAAAAAACAACAAGCAAAACTTCAACTATGTAAAGGAAAGCACTAAAGAAGACATCAGAGCTTAGCTCCACACGTTGACCAATGACTTCAAGAACGAATGTGGAAATTGATCTCCCTCTTCTCAGTGGAGGGCTGGTGGACTCCAGGGACAGAAGAAGACAAAGGAGGTGATAATTTTCCCCTCGAAGTCCAAAAGGTGTATTAATCAAAAACTAAAAAAAGAAAACTGTGCCTGGAGAGACCCAGATGCCATAGAGACCTAGAAGAGATTCAATCTATTCAACCTCTCCTTTTCATTCCCTTCATTTATTTTTCCACTCCATCAATAAGGACTTTGTGAGCAATTCTGGCATATCCTGACCTCAAAAAACTTCTAGTCCGATTGCAACTCCAACTTGATCGCCAACAATACAAGGTGCTACACGAATGGTACAGACAAAGGCTCCACGAGCTCTGAGTGAGTGGGTGAATCCCTTTGGGCTAAGTGGAGGAACTGCAATGCAAGCTGAGCTTGAAGAGATGGGCAGTAAAAAGAATCATCCACATTCCTGGGTACTTGTTCTCGCTGTGGCACAGAGAGGTAAAGAATGGATGAAAGCTGAATAGTTAGGTTTCACAGCAGGGCTTCATTTCAGCTCAAACATCCGTTAAATACCTACTGTGTGTCAGACGCTGTGCTAGGCACATAGAACCAGAAAGCAAGCAGTCCCTGACCCTTAGGAACTCCCATGAGGTGGGGGATGGAGTTCAAACTAAGGTCCATCTCTCTTCACATTCAGCACTCTTTCTCTATCCATCCCTTCTTACCATGATAGACACTACCTGGATTAAGGAGCTGTATGAACCTGGAATGGGTTTACTCAGGACAATGTTTGTGTTCTCTTAGCTTAGGAATATGGGAGATGGTACAAGGAGGTAGAAATGACTATCAGGAGAGAAGACAACACTAGCCAATATGAACAGGGCATTGCTCTCTCCAGGCCTAATGATTTCTTTAAATTTTTGCATGGCTGCTTTGTTCCTTATATCCCAGCTTGGCCACTCTCAACAGCCAATGGACCACATTGTGGTCCTGTCCAAGCAGCTATAAAGAGACTTTATAAAAAGGCAATAAAGAGTGGACTGCCTTTCTATGATGAGGAAAAGATCCTAAAGGAAGGGAAGCAGGTGTCTTGAAAATGCCAACAGTCCCTGATGGAGCTAAGATTCCAAACCAAGTCTCCTGATCCAACCAGAGCTAGCAAGTGCATGTGACAGTGCAGGAAAGAGTTTGCCTCCAACCACTGCCCTCATCATGCAGAGAGGTGCCAAAAAAAGGGGCCAAGCCGAGGCCAAACAGAGAACCAAGTGGCTGGGAAAGCCTGGGACCCATAAAATGCCTGCAGTCAGGGCTTGGGATGGGTTTCCTCTTGATAGGACCCCTAAAAGGCAAAAGGAAAGAACATGACTGACTGCTCCTTCCCCATTTATCCAAGGAGGGGGGGAATCCATCTAGACACCTTTTTTTCCAAGTCATATTTTGTAAAGCACTAGATTTGCTTCAAGTGTTCAATTTAATGCCTTGCTATTTAAAACAAATAAGCCTGTCATGGATCCCTTTATAAACTAAAGAAAACTCAGTTGTTTGGTCAGCTTGAAATGTTCACGTGAGAGATTTTCTTAAAGAGGGAGAAAGACCCCATTGCCAGATTTTCTTTAGACCTCCTGGAGCATTTCCTCTTCAGCCCTGGCCATGTGGACACAAAACGATAATTGGCACAGTCAGTTACATTCCAGTTGGAGACTGCATTGGACATCTGAAGCCTGGTAGTCTCACAGAGCAAGCATGGAATCCCTGGGATCTTTGGGATGTCAATAGTCCCAGGTAGGGCTAAGAATCAGAGACTGGCAAAGCTAAATGGGACCTTTGATATCCCTGAGTCCAATGTCTTCAATAGAGAGAGGAAGCAAAAACTCAGAGAGTTATAGGTGAATTCTACTTCCTATCACTCATGAACCCTACAGCACTGGCTTAGAACTCAAAGCATACCAGAGAGCAGGCTGTGCATGGCCAAGGGAGAAATAGGTTTTGTATGACTTCATGTGTATCATGGCTATTGCATTTCTTGCCTTCTCAATGGGTAGGGGAAGCCAGTGGAGGGAGGGAGAGAACTGGAAACTGAAAATAAGAATTAAATTAAATTTCTTAAAAACCCCACATATTAATACCAAACACAACTCAAACAGAAGTCATTGGTCATATGAGCAACAAAATCAAGTTCCTTGGCTATGATGAGTATGTCGGGCTTGTTGTGAGGATCCAATGAGATAAAATGTATAAAGTCCTTTGTGAACTTCAAAGGACTAAATACAGGTGAGATTATTATCTTTATTGGTGATGGTGGTGGTGGTGGTAGTAGTAATAGTACTAGTAGTAGTAGTAGTGGTAGTAGTAGTAGTAGTAGTAGTAGCAGCAGTAGTAGTAGTAGTAGCAGTAGTAGTAGTAGTAGTTGTAGTAGTGGTAGTAGTAGTATTAGTAGTGGTGGCAGTAGTAGCAGTAGTAGTAGTAGTAGTAGTAGTAATAGTAGCAGCAGTAGTAGTGGTGGTGGTAGTAGTAGTAGTAGTAGTAGTAGTAGTAGTAGTAATAGTAGCAGCAGTAGTAGTGGTGGTAGTAGTAGTAGTAGTAGTAGTAGTAGTAGTAGTCTCAGATGATTCAGCCTCTGGGCAAAGTGACTATTTCACCCAGCCAACGGTGAAACAGATCAGTAATCCTCTCTGTCTGTACCATCCCTGACTAGTGTTTATCCAGCCTCTACTTAAAGATGTTCAGAGCTCAGTGCTGCTTGAAGTAGCCCATGGTACTTAAGGTTGGAAGTTTGGGCTTTCTATTAAGATTAAAGCCTACCTTCCTGTCACTTTATTCATGGCTCCTAGTTCTTACCTCCGGGACCAAGCTGCTTAAATATAATTCTATTTGAACTGCTGCAGACTAAGCAGAACCAAAAGCACTGAATATATAATGTCCATAATGATGGAAAAGGAAAACCACAGCAGGACATTGGGACTCAGATCCAGCATTGACCTGAATGGGGCATGCTTCAACCAGTCCTCTGGAGCTGAGAGGTATCACTGGTAGATTTCAGAGTCATTCACTGTCATACATGATCCATGTGTCTGTCTGCTTTGCTCAACTATATACTTCTTCATTATGGGGGGTGAGTGGCCAAGGGACACAAATCCTTTATTATAGCAATGTAAAAATAAAATAAAACAATTTTTAAAAAGTCAATTCTTTTCCTTCTTCTATGTGACAGCTGTCATGCTCACCCCTTAAGTCTCCTTTTCCAGGCTAAACATTCTCAGTTCATTTAACTATTCAAACAAGTCTTCTGTGACCTGTGTGTCCTCATCCTTCTGGCTTCCCTCCTTTGGCCATGGTGTGGGTTGTTAATGTCCCTTCTAAGATGTGGCACCCAAAATTGACCACAGAACTCTACAGGGTCCAAAGAATGTAGGTAGCAGTGCTGCATCACTGATGAGAATGGAGGCCAAGTTTAGTCAGCAAGACCTTTCCAAAAAAGAGCTTTGACAGACCTGGGCCTTTATTCACCCACACAATGCATAAGAGTGACAGAGAGATGGTGCCTCTTAGGACAACCCTTAAAATGAGTCTTCTATTTTGGGGAGTGAAGGAAAGGTACATTCCTTATTCCCAAGCAATCCTAATTGTTTTGTTGCTGAGTTAAGAGAAAAGGAAATTTCGAGGTAGACAATAATGATGTTTTCTTTCTGTCTCCAACTCTGTCTCTTCCTCCCTGTTTTCTCTATCCTAATCTCTTCTAAAGGAGGGCCCTTCAATTCTGGGGGGGGGGTGTCAGTGACCCCATTGCTCCTTTCTCACCCTGCCACAGGGTCAGGACTTAAACAGAGCATTCCATAATTTCCAGAACAAAAAAGTTTTGTTGTACCAAGGCTACCTCTCTCCAGCCTCCTTGGTATTCTGCTGCCAGGGGTTGGGGGTGAAAGGAAGGATGGGCAATAATGGAATGACTCTGTGGTGAGGAAAGGGTTAAGGGTGCCACCCGCTGGCCATTGTCCAGGCTTTCTCAAATAGGGCAAGCCAAAGATCTGCACTGCCCCCTCCCCAACCTAGCACATTTACTCGGCAAGTATACACTCCTCCAAATGGCAGAAAGAACTTCCTTTGGGATGCTCCTAGCTCTAGCGAAGGCTAAATCAGGAGCAGGGAAGGGGGGCTCTTGCTTCTCTATCCTCCTTTAATCCTGCATCTCCCCAGACCTCAAACATCTTAGCATATCTTGGTGCCTCATTTGCAGCTCAAAACAAAGGGAGAGCAAAAGCAGAAGTTTCAGAAAAAATCAAATGTCAAGATCAAAATAAACAGACCTGGCTGGTTATCTAGAAACAACTCCTTGATAATATGGGAACCCAACTAAGGACAAACATGGCCTGGTCATTAGCACTGGGATCAGCACCAGGATCAGGGACAGCACCAGTACCAGCACCAGGACCCGGACCAACTGCCAAGTGAAAATCAGCATTTACTAAGGCCATTTGCTCCAACAGCATTCTCAGAGGGCAAGTCTAACTGGTCTTCAGAACCACCACCAGCATCTTTGTCTCTTGGGGCAAGCAGCCCCAAAGCACCCTCAAAAGCAACTTTGTAATTCACAGTATGACAATAAAAAGGAGGTAATTAAATCAAATTTAGGTCAGGGCAGGGGGCTTAGTTACTCTACCAGCATCGACGTTGCTGAAGGAATCCGTATGAGAGCTCCTCGCCAGGGCCCAGAAACTTAGAGCGTGCAAACAGCTCCAGTAGCCCTGCCCTAGTTATGTCTCCAAACCTCAGACTCCACATGGGAAATGCCAGGAATACGGGCCCCTAGAGTGCACATGGCAGTCCTCGGTCCCCTTCTATCTGAGGCTGACATGGGCTCTGCTACACAGGCTGGTTAGATGAGATTCAATAGACATAAGTTAATATTTGCAGTGCAGAAGGCCGAGTGATTTGCTTGCATCTAGGAGAGGCATGTGTTCTCCATTTCAAATCTTTTATAATAAAGAGCTGGCCTTCAGAGCTTTCTGGAGAAACTATTTTTTCATCCACTGGGAGATGTCATATCCCCAGACTTCTCCAAATAACAACAATAAAACCTTTGACTACTGATATACTTCAGGTATCATTCCCATTTTACAGATGAGGAAACTGAGGCTCAGAAGGGTAAAGTGAGTTCCCTAAAGTCATTCAGCTAAGGAGCTCCAGAGATGGAATTTCAATGTGATTCCCAGTCCCCCACAAACTTTCCACTACATGAGAACATCTTGGCGCAGCACAAAATACCCTGGACTTGAGGATGAGGGGCGTCATCGTTGGATTACCTACGTCCTAATGTCATTTGAGAAAGATCCTTTGCAAACTTTAGGTCAAGATTTAAATGTGCTATGAGGAAAACAAGAATAGCTGAGAAGACTCTGACAAGAAGCCATGAAAAAAATAAAGGACATCTCCTGGTGCCTGCCCTCAAAGAGCTGATAGTCTTGGGAAGGCATTGTGGTACAGTGGAAAGAGTGCTAGACCTGGAGTCCCAAGAACTGGATTCAAATCCCAGCTCTGCCACTTACAACCTTGTGTGACCTTAGACAAGTCACTTCCTAGTTTCCTCAGCTGGAAAATAAGGAGAGTGGGCTTGGTGACCTCTGAGGTCCCTCTCAGCTCTAAGATTCTGGATCCTGGTGAGCCTCTCTCTCCAGTTAGACTAAAACCTGTGAAAATATCAAAGGACAGTGTGAGACAGTGTCTATTCAAGGAAATTCTGTGTGATTCGGTGCTGACTGGAGCTCATGGTCAGTGAACTCTCAAAGAGATCTGAACCACTTGGTCTGATTCAGAGGGAGCCATCACTGGCCCTGAAGCACTTTCCCCTCCATACCCTGCATGGGGCTCTGGAGGTCACAGGTATGTCACCAGTAGGAGTCCCCAGGGGTTTGAGGACTATCCCTCGGATTGATGCCAACCTGTGAGGACCAGATCCCACCTGAAGCCATCGCGTTTTACCACAAGCTAGCTTCCCAAGTCTTTGTCCCCTTCATGATTGGCTCAAGGGTGAAAATCCCGCAGCAATTGAGGGGATCATTGGAGGATGGAAAGACAAGGACAACAAAACATAGCCCTATGTAATTCCTAGCCTATCCCTTTCATCTGACAAAAGAGGAGAGAGAGGTGCCCTAACGACACAGCGGGCTCCGTTAAGAGAACTCTCATCTCTAAGTTTCAGACATGAGACCTGTCCTGCCCCCTCCACCCAGGGCCAACCTCTCAGCCCTGCCCTTGTCAACAGAGCCTTCCTTGATAGGGGCTTATGGAAACTGACAGGTCCAAGATGCTAGAGCACCCGTGACTGGTACTGGGGATGGGTGAGGTTTGGTGGGTGGGTTCTAGGACTGAACTAACAAACAGCACGCAAAGGCCGAGATAAACAATGACCCTTGCTGCCAAGATGAGCACAGTTGGACAAAGCCTTATCTGTGAGCTGGCTTCCTTCCCCATTCCACCTCTTTGCTCCTTCCTCATTTGCTGCCTTTGTATCTCCCTTGGGCTCCATGGACCAATAGTTGAGACCTCCAAAGTCAGCTTGGGGGAGTGGAGTGGGGAAGATAAAAGTGCGTGAATCCTGAGGCAATCTGCTGTGAGGGGATCCCTGCCTGAGGATGAAGTGTGGCAGGTACATAAGGTCAGGTAATGAGCTCCACCATTGGCTAGCTGGCTGAGGAAGCTTAGCCAAGGCCTTCCTTCTTTTTTGGGTCTTAGGTCTTCTCATTGGTAAATAAGGCAGTTGGACCAAGTGATCATCCATAGCACTTGAAGTTCTGCCATTTGATGACCACTAGAGGAACTTGTCTCCTTCTGGGGCAGCAGCACTTAGACCATTCTGCCACTCCTTCAGCACCATGGTTGGAAGGCAGAAGACCATGATCCAGAGAATGATGGGCCAAACTCATCTGCTCTGTAACTGCCAACCTGGGAGATTATGGCCAAATCCCCTCATATATCTGAGCCTATTTCCTTCTCTGTAGGGAGGGAAGGATGCATGCCATC
>CM053775.1:6873863-6902071 GCA_028658325.1 Potorous gilbertii
CTAAACTTGTTCTAAGCCAGAGGTTTGATCATCTGCAACCTACTCTATGTCAACATCATGTCCTCGACTTCCTCTACCTTATGTTTCCCCATATCCACTGACTTGGCTGTGCTTGGGCCCAGGGCTAAGTCTGGCCAGATTGAGGATGGAGTGGAGATGCTTGAGAATGGAAACCTCTAGCTATGGCTCTGGCTCTAAGAGTGGGGGGGAGGGAGGTGTGAGGAAAGTAAGGGTACAAGTACTGGGGATGGGGCTGAAAATCACCTGGAAGCCCAACGTCAGACAAGTCTGTTAGGAGAAGGGAAGTAGAAACCCACCAGGGTCACCCAGCAAGCCTAGATCCCTCAAAGCCCCAGCAAAGAACCCCCCCACCCTGCTCCCCGGCCAGTGGCAGAGAACAGACACACAATACAGTGGGGATCGCAGACTTGCAAAGCCCAATGACAGCACACATGACTGAAAGGGTTCCCAGAGAGCTCACAGTCATGTGCCAAGTCCAAGACAGAAGCAGTTTTCCTAAGGGCCATGACATCTGCTCTTAGTCACCTCCATGGTCTGCAGAGAGAAGGCTGGAGTCAGAGAATCCTGAATGAGCCACCCAGTCTTGTCTTAAAGGTCACCAGTTACCAATCAATGTAAATAGCTATTGTTTTCTCTTCCAGCCAAAAATTTGGGGGGATCTGCCCCTCTCAGACTGATATTTTTGCGTTGATAAATTAGGTCATCTTTTGTCTCAATTCTTACCTAGCCCTTGGTCACTGAATGGGTGCGTGGGCTCAGGTAAACTGAGGCCTGGGAAAGACCTTGATTTAGAAAGGCCAAGGACATCCACTGCATCCTGGGCCATCACCATTCTTGACTTTTGCCCTTCCACTGGACTTTGATGACAAGAGGAGAGAGTGAGGCTGATGACTTTGGGAGACTCTACTTCACTTAAACCCAATTTACTCCCAAGGAAAGACATCACCCTCATGGTGTCATTGGTCCTCTTTCAGAATGAAGGACAAACTACCAGTTATCACCTTCCAAGGCAGGCTGATTCACTTGGGGATGGCAGACAAGGATGAAGAAGGATCTTTTCCTAGCATCATGCCTCAGAACATAGGTCACAGGAGGTCTGAGCTACATGTAACCTTAGGCCACAAACATTCACTAACCCGCTACTATAAACTTGGATCTATGATGGTGGGGGCTGAGACATTGGAATGAGAGCCAAGATTAAGGTTCACATTTGGGTTGGAGAACAGCCAGTGGGTGGGGGCCCCATCTGAGGATTCCCAGACAAGGCATCTCAGCTATCAGCAGACACTTATCAAGCTGTGAACCAAGGGCTTCCCCTCAAGCCCTGACCTCCTCTGAAATCCCAGGCTGTTCCAGGCAGAGGAAGAGAAGTCCAGAAATTCCCTACAAAGATAACAGAAAGCATACTCTCTGATACTTGGGTAAGGCAGTTTCCAGGAAAGAATCCTTAAGATCTCTCCGCTCTTTAAACTTTGATTCACTGTGGTCAATTGGGAGTCAAGCCTTGGCCAAGGTGAGGTGAGGTCCAAGCATCTCAGCCTCCCTGCCTTCCTCCAACCTTGACCTCTCAACCCTGCCAGATACCAGTCCCACTCATGGGAACGGGAGAGAAAAGAAATATTTGCATCTGAATGGAGGTAGTGAGCCAGTTGACTGCTCATCCAGACTTCTCCCCCAAGCTTTGACCTCTGCCCACCAGGGGCATCCATGCTGTGGGTACAGATCCCTGCCAGCGCATACACCTGCCTTCCTTAGGCCCTCATGCTTTTAAGGAACTGACAAAAATAAGAAATTTTAATTGCAGTCTAGTAAAAAAATGCAGTTGTTTTCCTATCTAGGTTCATTCCCCAGCCTCCCATCCCAATCTAGCCATGAGTCCTTGGGGGCAGCAGGTCTGTAAACCCTGGGCTAAAGAGCATTTCTCTAGACTAGGGGGTCTAAACTTGGGGTCATCCTTTACTCTCCCCTCTCCCTCGACCTCTGTAGCCAGTCTTGCCAAGCGGTGCTGATTCTATAACAGCCTTCTCTACATTCACACAGCCCTGCCCAAATTCAGGCCTTCATTATCTCTCCCCTATGTTATTGCAATGGCATCCTGACCCAAGCAGCCCTCTTCTCCAACCCAGCTTCCAGACATCTACCCAAACCATTTTCCTACAGCACAGGCCTGACCGTGTCACTCTCTCCACTCAATCTTTAGTGTCTCCCTAGTGCCTTGAGGATCAAATAGGAGCTGCCCCGGCAAGAACTGAAGGCCTTCCCCTGTCTGGCTTCCCTAATCTTATTTTCCACGCATCAATTTCCCTTCACATCAATAAATCTTTGTTGTACTGAGTTCACACATTTCCCCACTCTAATCATTTGGAAAGCCCTCCTCCAGGCTTTTGCCACAGCCTTCATTTCTCTGAAGCTTCCCTGAACATGCTACTGGCCTATTTGATAGATAAGAAAACTGAGGCCCAAAGGGCAGGAAGTGGTTTGCCTGGGTACCATGCAGTAGTATGCCCTAGACTACCTCTAGGACCTGTACCCATCCGGTCCTTGGCCTTCTCCACAGAAAGTCATCCCTCCTTCCCAGGGTTGCTTGGCATGAACCTTGTTGAGTCCTGCCCTTCGCCCTCAGAGTATTCATTTGTGGATGTGCCTGTTCCCCCTCCCCTGCCCCTGCTTAGTTTCCAAGTTCCTAGAGGGCCAATGGGGGCCAAGCAGCCCAATGCAGGGGGTGGGGGGGAGGCGAGCTTGGCTGGATCAGCTCAGGCTCTGTTCACAAGGCTGAAGCAAGAAAAAGCCCCCCTGGGCTAGCCCTGACACCCTTGCTCTTGGCACTGTCTCCGATGTCTAGGGAATGTCTTTCACCTGCAGAAAGCCCATCAGCGCCTCATCCCATGGTTTCCCAACTTTGCAGCTGCTGTGTCTCCCTCCCCAGCCCTTACCTCAGGCAGGCCTGAGGTGGAAGGAGTGGTCCTCCGAAATGGTCAGCAGGCAGGTTGGGAAAAGAGAGATGTTAGAACCAGGGGCTTGAGGGAAGCTTGGAGCCTGTGGAGCTGAACTGCTGGGCCCTTAATGCAAGTGGGGCTCTTGGTTCCCCTAGGCCCCAGGGAAATGGAGAACAAGCCCTCAGGATTCCTGGGGTGGCCCAGCTTCAGATGTAGAACAAGCCGAGCTTGAAGGAGGTGATTCTGGTGGGGGGGGCATTAGAGGGCCCATACCCCATGGCCACAAGAGCTCCCATTTATTTGACCCAGAAGGGGTTTTAACCTGAACCCCAACAGGTCCATGGAGAAATTAGGGAGTGGCATGAACTTGGCTAGGAAAGCAATTAACATCTTCATTTTCAGTAACCTCCAACTGAAACTTAGCATTTCCTTCTGTTATTTAAAAACATGTTTCTGAGAAGAGGTCCCTGAGTTTTACCACAGTCAGAGGGTTATAGAATCCCTCCCCAAATGAAACAACCCTTAAGATTTGTAAGACCTGCCAATGGCCATGAGAGGCAGGCAATGAAGGATTATGCATCCTTTTTAGGATCAGAGAAAAGAATTGACTTGCCCAGGGTCACATAACTAGGAAGTCTGGGGAGAATTTGAACCTGCATTCCAATCTAATACTGCATTCACACAAGAAATCCAAATGGGCTAAGAAAGTTTGAGTACTCCACAGGCCAGTGGGGCCCTGAAGGGAGGGACAAGAGGCTCCCTTCCAGGGTAGTGGGATCAGGGTCCCAGTTGTAACCCTTGTGTATAGGTCATCCCACATAAATCTAGAGCTGGTCATATAGTCTAGCACCTACATTTTACAAGTAAGAAAACTGAGGCCCACACAGGTAGTGGAAAGAGCACCCACTCTAGAGTCAGAGATGCCTTCAGGCCAAGAAAGTCCTCAGTTTCCTCCTCTGTAAAATGAGGGAGTTAGGCTAGAGGGCCCATGGCTCCTTTCAGCTCTAGGGGTAGCATCCCAGGAACCTCGGGTACATCTCTTGGGTTGCAGGTGTCAGCAAAGAAGTCCCAGCAGTCTGTGCCCAGGGTTCTCAGGATGTGGAGGCCCACTCCTGGGGTATCTCAGTGTTATAGCAATAAGTTTGCTTTAAAGGAGGACATTAAAACCCAAGCAGCACAGTGTGCCTCCCTCCATGGCTTAGTAGAGCTCCCTGGACAGTGTCTGTGGGCCTGGTGCCTTCCCAAGGCCAGGCCTCCTTGCTGCTGGAGGAGAGCCAGGTGGCTCTTCTCCTTCTCTCATGCTTTTGGTTGATCCTTGTGGCTGAGTACCAGTTAGTCTGAGCCTTCCACATGACCTCCACTCTGAACATTCTTTCTGAGGCCAAAACACCTCCCTATTCTTTATCTGCTATCCTGGCAAGGTCCCTCTAAGTCTCTCCTCCCCTCCTTAGCAGCCCCACCTCAGAAGGAGGTGAAAGGGTAGGTGGAAAAAATTTGCCTGCCTTCCCTTAGGGCAACATGGCATGAGTCTCTTTCCCTGGTTTGGTGTCTGATTCTTAACCACAGAGCTATGGGCCATGAATGACTGCAGACTCATCACTGGGGAGCTCAGGGGTCCCACAGGATTCAGCCTCCAGGCTCAATGACTACAAGATGGTGGGAGAAGGGGACTCTGGTTTCCTGTCCCCAGGTAGGGTGGTCCTCCAAGAAGCCAGCCTAGATTTCAATAGTACCCTTGCCAGAGGGTCTTACCGATGGTGGCCAGTAGGGTCAAGTTTGGTCAAGACCATTGTCTTAAACACTCCCCTGGAGCTAAGGGGAGGCAGTCCAGGAGCAGGCAACAACCTAAGATAAGCTTATGTGCTTGTGTGATCATCTTGCTGGGCCTCCAGCTGCCCATGTTGAATGTAAAAGGTAACATGGTCTTGAGTTCCACTGAGAGCCATGATTTCCAAGAAGAAGGTACAAGTCCTGCTGTTGCACACTTTGGTCAGATAACACCTAGAGTAGTGTGTGTGATTCTGGGTGCTGGTCTGAAAAGGACATTCATCACCTGGAAGGAAAAGGGCCCTGCCCCCACATCATGTGAGAACAGGTTCAAAGGACCAGGGATGTTGACTCCAGGGAAGAAAAGGCTTAAAGCAGACACAATGGCTGCCTTCCAGTAATAGATGGATGGATTGGATTGGATGGATCCAGTGGCTGGCATGTGAAAAGGTTAACATTCCTCTGTCTGGCCCCAAAGGACACATGAGGGAACAATGATGGGTGGGAGGGAGGGGGGAGGGGAGAAGGTACAAAGAGGCAACTTTCAACTTGGTACCAGGTAAAACTTCCCAGTGAGCTCTACCCCAAAGTGAACTGGGCTTCTTTGAGAGGGGACTGGCTCCACCTCCCTGGAGGCCCTCTAAGCAGATGTTGGATATCCACTTGTGGGGCCCAGGCTGAGAGATAGTATAGTGACGACTCTTGTTCATGTCTGGGTGCCACTGAGGTCCCTTCTAACTCTAAAATTCAATGACTCAGTGACCCCCACTCAGGGAGAGGAGGCCATGGGCCAAACACACATGTGGCTGGTTGGGTGTGTGTGGTCTTGAGCCTTCCCCATTTCATGACTGAGAATCAAAGCCAAGACATACAGTGTGATCTGGATGACTGTCTTCTGCAGAGAGCCAGGAAGATGGGAGGCCAGAGGAACATAGCCACATGTTTCTTGCCACCAGCTGTTCTGGGCTTCCATGATCTGCTCCAACAGCTCCCTGGCAGTTGAGAGCAGGCCTGTGCTACATCTTAAGTGCTGCCCTGGGGGTCTGAGCAGTACTCTCAGACCTTGGTCCCCAAGGACACTGAAGATCACCCATTAGAGTTACCTAATGGGACCAGGTGACAGTGTTTGTGACTTTGTTTACATTCCATGAAGGGAGACAAGGGCAGTGGAAGAGTACTGCAGAGCATGGACTAGGTGCCCCTCTCCCATCACCTCCAAGGAGCTTTCTATTCCCCCCACTCTCAAAGAAGATTCATTAGCTCTGACATACAACTTCCTAAATGTTCCTGGTAGCTAGCCTTCCTTTCTCAGGCAACCCGGCCCAGGGGCCAAAGTTTGAGCTTCACTCCTCCTAACCCAGAGCACAGAATGGGGAGCATGGAGTCCCAGGGTCCCAAGGACCAAGTGAGGGGGAGTCCAGTCCACTGTGAAAGAAGTGAGTGCTTGATCTATATGACTGTTCTGGGAAGTGATCCAGAAAATTGAAGTCACAAACACCCACTACTCTCCAGAGCAGTCAGAACCAATGATTCTTTCATCCTGGCCATCTCTACCACCCTCCTCAAGCCCCCACACAGCCCTTTTCCTCAGCAAAAAAAAAAAGGAAGGAGGACAAAATACATCACAGCTATTTTTAGTGCTGAGCCCCGTTCTCTCAACCTGGTTTTTTCTTCCTGTGTTTTCACTGATTTGAAACTCTGTCATTCCTGGATCCCTCCGGTCACTAAGTCATGTGACACATCTTCTTTTCTGCGGGCAAGCTGGGGCTCCCTATGGAAGAGCCCACTAGTGACACTCGGTGAGTGCAAACTCAATGAAAATTAGTCTGTCGGTACGCCACTGAGATGGCAGTCAAGGAAGGACAAGGGAAATGATGGTGCCACCACTGGCCTGTGTGACCTGTGCTGTGGATGGGTTACAGCTGGAGCATTGTATGCAGATGCATGGAGAAGGCCAGACAAAGAGGATCCAGAGGAAAGTGGCCTACCATGTGAGAATCAGTTGAAACAACTGGACACAGCCTAGAGGAAGTGTGTCTGGCTGCTGCTGCTGGTAGTGGTAATAAAAGTTACCTTCAAGTATCCGAAGGACCGTCACTCAGAACTGGCATCTGCCTTGTGCAGCTGGGCCCCAGCGGGCAGTACTAGGAGCTCAGATGTCAGAAACTTCCTGGCATCCAGAGCTATCCTAAAGAGGACTTGGGGAGGTGACCTGCTCTTCCCCAGAGCCCTTGAGCAAAGGCTAATGACCACTTGGTGATAATGGCTAGCATTCCTATGTGCCATTAGGTATACACAAAGTACACATGATCCCATTTGACAGACATGGTCACCAAGGCTCAAGGTGACTTAGGGTGTGGCAGAACTCAGAGTTTCTGACTTGCTAGGGGCAAGTCCACACTTATACTGATGTCAGCCTTGCTACCTAGTGTCCTTGGAGTGGTCGGTGGAAGGGCAGTAGTAACACAGTGGACAAAGGAACTCTTGAGGCTTGGACCATGCCTGTGGATCTTCCCCATTAGAGCCACTGGCTCTGGCACTCCCTGGATGGCCTGTATTCCTGGGTACAATGCCTACACTCTCTAAATCTTCATATATCAAGAGTGCATTTGGGGGGAAAATGCAAAGGCAACAATATACAGTCTCCCCTTGTGGGAGAAGACAGGGAGCTAGAATATAGCTATGAAGAAAGGAGCCAAGCAAGTGTAAGAAGACCTAGCACATGTGGTGAGGGTAGCGCAGCACCTCACCATCCCCTGGTAAGGCCCCTCTTCTGGGATTGTGGAGGATTCTTCCATATCATTGACCCTCTGGCCTCCATCCCACCCCACTGAAATTGACTGATAAAGTCCCATAATTCCCTAAGCCATACCCTGGATCTGGGCCTTTGGAAGAAGGCTAGAGGAAAGTGTTCAGATGGAGAAAGGCCTGTGAGACTCATATGGACTTAGCTCCCTAAAGGGAAGCCCAATTAGGCACATGGCCCCTCCAGGGAATCCTGCCCATCCAGGCACTATGCAGCAGCTGAGACCACGACAAGTGGGCATGTACATCCCAGGACAAGCTGAAGGAGTGCAAGGTGGCAGCACTGGAAGCTGGGTGGCAGAAGGACTGAGATGGTCCTGGCAAAGTCAGTGCTAAGGCTGAGGAGCAGCAAGACATTTCTAAGATGGTGACAAGAAGTAAATCAGACACTTTGCCTTTCATCGGTACTGTGAGTCACATGGACTGTGCAGCAGGAAGACAGCAGAGGCTTGACACTTTGTGTGTGGGCAAAAATGAGGAAGTTAAATCAGAAGGGCTAGGTAGGTCCCTGGAAAGTGGAGCTCACCAGAGGGTTGAGTTGCTTGTCTCTGGCATCAACTCTAGACTATTGGGGGAGGGAAAGGGGCAGCTATGTGTTCCATCCAGGAAGTCCTATAAGACTGGAGGATTCTACAGGTCCCTGGGAGACCTGGCTTACCAGAGAACAAAGGGCAGTTGTCTCCACCATTTCTGGTCTCAGGGGTGAGCCTATAGTGCTTGTCAGTTGGAGAAAGCCTGTCCTACATCTGATGTCTTGTTGGCTTGAGTGTTCTCACAGGCGTTGAAAGACAGGTAATCTTTGTCATGGAGACCTAGGTCTATGTTAAATTCTGATGTTCCTAAAGTACAAACCCTGGAAAAAGTCAAAATGAACCAAATCCCAATGTTCTCAGGCAAAAACTATGTCTTCATATGTAAAATACGCGGTGGCCTTCACACATCAGGGAGGCAACAATGCCATACCATCAAACAGAGGCCACTCTGAGCTCAGATCACAAAACTCTGCCTGGGCACCAGTCCAAAGACCCAGTCTCCCCTTCTTCTCATCTGTATACTCGACTCTAAACCAAAGTTTAATCACCAGCTAGGTGGTGAGATAACATAGGAAGAGCTGCCTGGTTCTTGGGGCACCTCTTCCCCTTGGGACCTCTCCTCAGGGAGCACTCAGTTTCTAGATGTGGTCCCTTCCCTGGGCCCTTCTCAGTACTGTCCTCTCCTTCATGGGTGTCGGCCTTGTTTCCTTCCCAAGCAAGGAAACAAGGCAGCCCCCCCCATCTCCCAAAGAGACTTCCTGATGTTTGCTTGTGGTGTCAATTTTTGTACTACCTGGATCTGAGAAGAACAGGGTCCAAATCCCACCACTAGGACCACGAGCAAGTCACTGCTAGTCTCTGATCCTCAGTTTCCCCCTTTGTATAATGGAGACAATAATATCTGTAATATCTCCTTCCCCAGGCTGTTGTAAGAGCCATGTGAAATTCCCGGTAAGCCATAAAGTACTATGTAAATATCAGCTCTTATTAATTTTCTTCCTGCTTCTCCAGACAGTACGGTAGTGATTTCTTGACCTTTACTCTAAGGCCCTGGATCCCCCATTGCTCCCCCACCTCTTTTGACAATGGACTGCTTGCCCAGCAGCACCCAGTTAGTCTGTGTAGGGTACAAAGAAGCTTCACTCCCAAAAGATGATTTCTCAGGTTATTCCCAGAAGTCAGTGGAACTCAGTTTAGTGCAGTAATCAAGTGTTCATAGTCTGTCCCCTCTGCTTTGTGCCCAGGCTGCTGGCACCCTTCTCTCTCTCTCTCTGTTTCTGTGTGTGTCTGTCTGTCTGTCTCTGTGTCTCTGTCTCTGTCTCTCTCTCTCTGTGGCTGTCACTCTCTCTCCTGCACCTGCCCTATATTCTCCCCATTGCTTCCTTTCTCTCCTCATTCCTCCCTCCCTCTCCTTCTCCAGCCCATAACTGAGAGTATGAATCAACCCAGAAGAGTGGAAGTTGGTCCCAGACTTAGCAAGCCTCTTCATCTCATCAGACAGTACAAGGCACCCTCACTGGAAATAGACATTGACTCATTGGTTATAGACAGACAAGAATGGCTACCTTCATTTTATGGATAAGGAAACTGGGGGTCAAATGGAACAAAAGGCCTGCCCAAAGTCATACAATTGGCCCAAGAACCCAGGGCTGTGACATCTGCCATAGAACACAGCTGAGGCCAGATTCAAATAGGAGGAGCTCAGGTTCAGTCTCCAAATGCGGAAAATCGGACAAAGGGCAGGAAAATGGTGCCCAGGTGGGCCAGAGAGAACTATTTGCACAGTGGAGCATATAAGTCACATCAGAGGTCTTTACTTCTAAACCATGAGGTGAGATTTGAACCCAGACAGAAGCTGTGCCTTAGTCCCAGAGCATCGCCCATGAGCAGGAAGCAGCCTGAGCCAACCCTTCCAACAGAAATGCTCAAGGGGCCCAGATCCCTCAGCAAGAACTAGTAGCCTGAAGGTAGAGCAGGGGACCGGGAGGCCAGCTGGGAGCTAGACAGTGAAGCTAGGCTGTCATTTGCCCTGAAACCTTACTTGCATAGGCCCAGATTCGTGGGCAATCACCCCTCCCCCTTCCTGAAAGTTCCACATGTCCAGTGTCACAATGACCTCCCCACTGACAAGTCTCCAGTTTGGTTGCCTGATGGATATGCAAAGGCTGACAGGAGGGAGGATCACATAACAGGCAGGTAGGGAGATGCTCTAGGCTCTGGAGAGAAGCCAGTTGGGGGTCTCTCTCCATTCCTCCAAACCATCTCTCAGGGGCTGCTGGGATATGCCACTGAGAAATCACATCTTGCTTTCCACACATCCCTCCAAGGAATCTTGTCCCAAAGAAGATGTTCCAATTATTCCCGAAGGGAAGGCCTGGGTCTCCTGTAGGCAGAGATGGGAGCAGCTCTGACTCGGGAAGCTCTGTTTTGGAGACCATGGAGGGCTAAGTAGAGGGAGAGAGAAAAGCCATCAGGATTCAGCCAAACTAACAAACAAAAAGCTGTGAGGAGCTGTTCCCTAATCCTCCCCAGGGGGGAAAAAAAACAACCTACTGCTCACCATGGCAACCAGCAAGCCTTCCAGCTGCCTCCACCGCAGGCAGTGGTTAACTAAGTGCTACTGAGGCCAGCTGCTTTAGCTAGGAGGTTTTCAGTATTGGGCAAATTAAACTGGCCCTGAGGAAATGAGAAGCCTCAAGGAACAAGGACACAAAGGGGTGAGGGTAGTGTGGTTCTGGAACTGTCTTGGGAGAAAGGATGGGGAAGGCCTTCCAGCCAGCTGTTAATAACCTTCCTACTACCCTCCCCACTCCTGTTCCCCATTCCCCTCAGGCAAGATTTTACAGGCATTCTTCGGGTTCATAGCTGCCCAAGTGGTTTTCTCCTTTGCATCAAATAGGAAGAGACAGAAAAAACAACCTTCGGCACATACTGTGACCAGGGACCCCCTGGCCACTGCTCCTGGGGGCAAAGGTTTTAGTGGGGGTGCAGAGATGGATTCTCCAATCCCCTCTATTCCCTTTGCCCAAATCCACTGCCTGTGAGCCCTCTTGGAGTCGTGTCTGCCTGTGCGTGAAAGGACAATGCCCTCTCTGGGCATGCGGCCATCTGCCACGCTGGGCACCCCTCCAGACTAACTCAGAGGAGAAGGAGGGACCCATCTGGCTCTTCTTGGTCCAGCAGATCATGAGCTGGCACTGGGAAAAGACAGAGTGGGCTGGGGGCTGAGAAGATGCCAGGGACACCAGCACACTGATTACCAGGACGCTTGTTGCTTCACATACAGAACTTTCTCAGATGGAGGATAAATCCTGGAGAACAAATGCATAGAGGTACTTTATGAGCAGACATCAAGATTGACCTGATGAGTAGGCAGAGAAGGCTTGTGCCTGGGAAGGCCTTCTATTCTCCCCAGCCTCCATTCTCAGTGACCTGATGCCTGAAATCCCCTCCATTAAAGCCTTCATTGCTTTGGTTCCTAAAGAAAGGACTGGAGTCAGTTCAAATCCCACATTTGATACTTACTAGCTGTGACCCCATGAACAAGTACATTAAGCTCTCAGTCTCAGTTTCCAAACTGTAACATAATAATGCTTGTAGAGCCTTTTACAGGAAGTTGAGGCACAAATAAGATTACACAGAAGGTGCTTTGCAAACTTTTGCATGGCTCTAAAGTTATACGGAAATATTAGTTATTATTTGATTAGGATAAAAATGAAAAGACTCTTGGGAGGTATCATGCAACAAGATTTATCAGTCCTTTACACCTTGGTACGAGTTAGTTTATTGCAACATTTTCCAAGAGCCAGAAAGGAGTGGGAAAAGAGTACTAACATGCTGGGTACCTATGCTAGGAAAAGGCACAAAAAGAGGGCCAAGTCCACAAAGACAGACCCATTAATGGGCTGTGGCTCCCTGGTGAAAGGGGCATCCATGACAACCTACACTCATTTAACCTTCAAAGACCCTTCCAGGAAGACAGCAGCAATAAAAATAGTCCGGCTTCATCCTCTGGTTCGTTCGTTTGTTTCAAGGAAAGGACAGTATTTATCAGCATGGAAGAAAGCAAAGGAAAGATAAGAAGAAAGACTGAGAAGTCAACAACTAGATGTTCCTAAAGCTAGGTCCAATCAGGGCATTGCCCTACTCAAGAAGTGTCCGTGACTCCCTATTGTCTCTTGGATAAAATATAAACTACTTAATTTTGCATGGAAGCCCTTTATAATATGATGCTTATAGATGTGTGTGTGTGTGTATACACATTTATAACCCTAAATGCACTCCAATACATATATATATGTATATGTAATACACACACGCGCACACACACACACACACACATTTCCCATCCCTGCCCACAAGCCCAGTGGAACATAACTTCCCTGAGGAAAGTTGGCCTAGCCCATAGCAATGCTTAATAAATGCTTCTCTTCTCTCCTCATCCCTCCTTCTCATTCCTTGAAACTGAGATGGAGCGGGGGAAAGGCAAAGACTTCAATCTGGGCCTACACAGCTCCAGAAGAGCCCATCCTCATAGAGCAGGCATTTCTCTCCCCACCCCAAATTCTGTACTGTAGAATTGAAGAGGCCTGGCATTTCACTATTATCTTGTCCAATTCTTGGGAACAGGGTTGGGAGAACGTCACAGGGGAAGCCAATCAGGCTCCCATGATGGTGTGAAACTCAGAAAATCCATAGGCTTCCTTATGGAGAAAGTGAGAGGATCACTCTCTCTTATCAACACTGAAAAGTTGATTCTCCCATCACTGTGAGAACAAGATGTCCAGACATTCTGGAGCCATGTCCAGACGAAATTGACTCCATGAGCTATGAGATGAATTGGTTGGGCACAGTGACCTGAGATCCCTTGTAGCTCTAAATCTATGATTCTAGGTGCCTGTGACTTTACAGTTCTGCTGGGGCATCCAGACTGTACTAGAAGAGTCTGGTAAATAGGCTATGCCCATCTGGCAGGAGCAGCCCATCTGATTTCTGCCTACTTTCTGGGAATTGCCTCCATTTCTCCCACCAGTACAGGCCCTCCCCCTCACTTCCCTTGTCCTTGCTTCAATTTACCCTGTCTCCCAGCAATTTTCCTTAATGGCGTGACAAGAACTCCTCATGGCAGGACTGTGCCCCTACTTCCCCCAAGTTTGGCCCTATCTGTAGGCTCCAGCCTGGCCCCAGGCACTTGAGACAGGGTCAAGAACGTTCTAGAACTTCTGAGTCTGGGAGCAGGAAAGAAGGGAGGTCAGAGATCGCTGAGGCCTCCTTATGACTGACCAGAATCCCTGCCATAGCATCCCAAGGGTTCATCCAGTCTTGATGTGAAGCCCTCTGCTGAAGGGGGCCCTACTATCTTCTCAGGCAGCCCCTTCCTTTTCCAGCCTCCTTCCTCTTTGCCTTCTCTGCTGGACACTCTCCAGCTTCTCAAATGTGCTTCTTAAACTATAGTAGCCAGAACTGAATCCAGTCCTCCAGGCACTATCAGACCAGGGCAGAAACCAGAAGGACCCTCCCCTTTCCAGATCTGGCAATTTTGTCCACCTAAACGTGTGCCTTATCATGCTCTGGACCAGAGATGTCACAAAAATATGGAACACAATGAATTAAACTACAATAGGACATAGATAATGTTAGTATGTGGTTTTCTAAGTCAGTATGAAATCCCAGTCTCTCTCTGAATTTGCCACCATTTCTTTGGACTCATACTGAGCTTGTAATCCAGGAAAACTCTCAGTACTTTTTCAGATGGGGTGAGGTGGGAGGGAGTATGCAAAGGGAGAAATGTGTAACTGGAAAAGGAGCTGGAGATTGCTTATGGAAGGCCTTGAATGCCAGGCTAAGAAGTTTGTATTTGCTCCTCAAGGTAATAGGAGCCACTAACTGTTTTTAAGCCAGGGAAGTGACAAGGTCAGTGACAGAGAAGGTTAACATTATACCTGCCTAGAGAATGGATTCAAGGCAGGCAGAGACTGGATGCAGGGAGGCCAATGAGAAGGTTACTATAAGTTCAGGGGAGAGCCTATAGCCATATGAGTAGAGAGATGCTGTGTAGGGAGAGCAGCAAGGCCCGACATTGTAACCAGAGAAGGAAGTACTGAGGACAATTCTGAGATTGTGAACCTGGGTGACTGGGAAGATAGTGGACTGTTTCCAAGTCCATTCCTGTTATCCAGCCCCAACTCAGGCCCTTCTCTACTGCTAGCATGGACATCCCAGTCCGTTCTATATGGAGACTTCCCTTTCCATGATGTCCTCACACGACCAGTTTCCCCATCTGTAAAATGGGAGGAATAAGCCCAGACATACTTGGTGGTCAGTGTGGAAAGGAGGACTTGAGGCTCCCATAAAAGGCACCATGTGGGAACGAGCCTCTTGCCACTGCTGGGAGCGCAATGTGGGCTCAGATGCTGCCCAAGCGAGAAAGTTGCTTCTGCGAGTTGCTTTTCCCCTGTGGTGTCTGAATGAGGCCCAACAACACATGTTGCCTCCGCCTCCCTCCATCTGTCCTCTTTCCCCTTTGAGCTCTCTTCATCTTGTGAAAGGCCAGAGGATAAAGGGAGCAGCCAGCTGACTCTGCCAAAAACCGCCGACATGGGCAGAAAGCGATTACTCGTCCACGGAGCAAAAGCCTCGAGATTAGTGGACACCGAGTGCTCACCAGCCTAAAGAGGCAGCAAGACGGCCTGAATTCTGGAAGGGCTCTCTTTGGGCACAGTTAGGAACCACTCTGCATTCTTTCCTCCCCCTCCACTTAGAAGATGCAGCCGTTCTTGGCTTATTCTCACTGTCAAGGGACTCTTCACTGAAAGAACATTTCCTGGGTTTCCATCCTTGAATTATTCATCTTTGTTGCCTGAAGTCCCTGGGTGGGACTAAGCTGCCCTTCCAAGGTAGAAACAGGGAAATGACAAAAGCGGGTCAATTCAATTCTGCAAAACATTCTGGAAGCATGTACCCTGGCAAAGGCCCCTCACTCGCTGCTAGATGGAGGTATGTTGGAAGTCAGTATTCTAACTCAGGTGTGACCTTGAGCAAGTCCCTTCACTCTCAGAGCCTTGGTTTCCCCCTGTTTTAAAAGGAAAACATGGTATCACAGACTTCCCATGATTGGGGTGAGGATTAAATGAGTCACAGGATGCCAAGAGTTTTGCAAACCTTAAAGGATGGGATCAGTTTAGACTAGTAGGGTTGTTGTTCATTTCCTCTAGAACTTTTGCCTTGAGCATCCAGAAGCCCTTGAGCCAGGTTCCTTTCCTCCCCACCCCCATCCTCCTGCCTCCTCTTAATCAAGTTTCAGCTTGTTCTGAACGTTGGAAGTCAAGTCTCCCTTCACTCCACAATCTACACCCTACTAAGCTCGCTCCCTTGAGAAGTCAATGACTCCCCAAAATGTTGTGGAAAAGGCTTCCTGACATAGCTAGAGTCTCTTCATTGGGAACATTTGGAGGGGGCTATCCTGATAAAGAACCAACCTTACCTTAAGATCATGGGATTCTAAATAGGGTTAGAGATGGAGGCAGGGCTTCCATGTCAGTTAATCAAATCCCTTCCTTTTCTAGAGTAGGAAACTGAAGCCCAGAGAAGGGAAAGGATTTGCTCAAGGTCATGCTGTTCTTTTGCACAGAAGAAGAGAGGTGTTGCTTGGGATCTAAGGGACGATCCCGACCTACCCTTTCATTGGTCTAGAAGGAAGATGAAATGTCCTTTGTTGGGCTTTGTCGGGATCTGTCCAGGATCCATTCACCCTTCTCTCTAGAATGGACACAGAAAGCACCAGAGTCATTAGGTAAGGCATGTGGGCACCTGGGCATAACAAGTCAGTGTAGACAAAAACCCTCAGCACCACTTCTGTAAACCAGGAACTAGGTTCTAACAGAGACTACTGTAGCAAAACCCAGGTAATTTGAGGGTAACCGTTAGAAATAAATAATTAATTGATTAAAAAGAGCTTATGGCATCGCCATGGCAACCAGCCTCCCAAGGCCCCCTAGCACCTGCTCCATCCTACAAAGGAGATTTCCCCAAACAAGGAGAGTTCCTCCTCCTTGCTTTTAGTTTTGAAGATGTTAGTTTGATTTCCCTTCATCTGTTTTTAAAGTGATAGTGGCAATTTTGCCTCCCCTCTCCTCTCCTCTTTTCTTTTCTCTCCTCTTCCTTTCCTTTCTCCTTTCTCTTCTCTCTCCCTCCCCTGCTCCCCCCACCTCTCCCCTGATTCCCTTTTGATGGAGCACTGGGCTCTCAGACAGCATCTCGGGATGCTCTCTCAGCACTGACTGAAGAATGAGCAAACCTGGAGGCTTTGTTCTGTGTGGGTTTTTCTGGCTCTCATCAGCTTGGAGAGAAATGGTGCAATATAACTACCTGAGCTCCTGTTATCTGAGAAAACTCAGGTTATTAAACAGATGAGTTCACCCAATTTTCTTCCCCTTCCTTTCTCATTTTTATGATCACTGTGAGGAAAATGTGTGCCTAGGGCACAAGGGAGACCCTATGAACGCACAGTCTCATAAGGGTAGAGCTGGGAGGAGTCTTTGTGGTCATTTCATTGACCTCTCTCTTTTCAGAGGAGGACACTGAGGTCAAGAGCAGTTAAGTGACTTATCCAATGTCACTTACACAGTAAATATTAGAAAGGAATTCCAAACTAAGTTACTGACTCCAAATCTCTCCACTGCTCCCACCATGTTCTTCCCTTCTATTAATCCCAGATATACTATAAAAGTAGAAAGGGACTTCACTAGTACATCATTAAGCAATATTTAACTCGTTTTGCAAGGACTGTAGTCTAGCAAGGTCTAGGGTTTGTTGGGAATTGTCTTACATCCAAATATAGTCTATGAATACATTTTTACAAATGTGAAATCAATTGGGAAAAAGGTATCTGCAGTAAAAAAATATCAGATGAATGTCTGATATGCAGAATCTCTAAGGAACTGATGTACCTCTAATAAGACTAATGTATGTGTTCATCTTTCATTAGCAAAGAAGACCATGCCATCAGAGAAATAATGACATGACTTGCACTTAACTTTGTTTTGAGTGAGGGAAGGCTGTGCAGGTCACCAGCCTCACTTCTCCTCCAGAGCCATCTGAATCCAGTGACCAGATAGATATTTATCAGGATGACTGGAGATGACCCAGGATGAGGCAATTGGGGTTCAGGACTTGCCCAAGGTCACACAGTTAGTGAGAGTCAAGTGTCTAAGGTGAGATTTGTACTCAGGTCTTCCTGACTCTTGCACTGGTGCTCTATCCACTGCACCACCCAGCTGCCCCAATAAGACTAATACCTGCTGTCCCAAAAGAGACATGGCCTGTCTGGTCCCACTCAGGAAAGAGAGTTGAGTGGCTTAGTGGACAGTGAGGGCCAGAAATACTGCCCAGATGCAATCCCCCTGGATCTCTTGGCTACCTTGGTCTCTTGCTTTCTGCTTTGAGTTGGGTTGTCCCAGGTTTGTCTCTTTCTCTGACCACCTCTCTCTTTTGAGGTAAAGGATCAGGGCAAGATATTCATGAGTAAATAGTGGAGGAAGCACCTTTGGCTGTGTAGACCATAGCTGTTACTTTAGTCCAGTAGTATCCAATTCTCTGTGACCCCATTTGGAATTTTCTTGGCAGAGATACTGGAGTCATTTGTCATGGTTTTTCATTTCCTTTTCCAGCTCATTTTACAGATGAGGAAACTGAGGCAAACAGGGTGAAGTGACTTGCCCAGGATTACACAGCTAGGAAGAGTCCAAGGCCAGATTTGAACTCAAGTCCACCTGACTCCAGGGCCAGCACCCTATCTATTGTGCTATCTAGTTGCCTAGACTATAGTTGACTTGTGGCTAAATATAAACAGAATCCTTGAGTCTCCCTGCCAAGCCTTTACCTACACCAGGAACTATTGGCTGTCTACTCCACTAAGGAAAGACCAATTGCATGGAGGGGATGACAGATTCCATGATGGCGCCATTGGTTTTGTCCCATGGTTGGTGACCTGAGGGAACGAAGCATTTTTACCCTCTATCCCCATGTGGTCCACTTGTCAAACTCCCTCATTTTATGGATGGGGAAAATGTGGCTCAGGGATGTTTATGGAGACTTTGTCAAAGTCTCACACATGGTAACTGGGATTGGAACTTTTGGCTCCAGTATTCCACCAAGCTCTTCATCCTGTATCAAAAGATTGGATTTCAGACAATAAATGGAAGATGAAAGGGAAATCAGGACCAAGACCCTTCTCTCTCCCATGGAAAGGCTGAAAAGACACTGATGAAAACAAGTACTCCAACAGTTTGTTGTTGCTGTTTTCTGTTCAGAACATTGTTACTTTAACCGAAACTACCTTAGTGCTACAACATTGAAAATGTAGCTGTTAGGTACCTCCATGGATGTTTGGGCAGCACAGGAGTTTCACAGGATACTATTGGTTTGGATACTAATGACAAGTGAGAAAGTTCAAGAAATCTCAGAGATTTGTATAAACTGATGTACAGTTAAGGAAGTAGAGCCAGGAAAACAACACATACAACGATGTCAGTGATGGGAATGAAAACCACACTTAAAGGCACTGAACTCTCTAGACTACATAAGATGTTTCACTTGAAGTATTGGTTAGTTTTGCCAAACTATTTTCTCCTCTTATTAAAAAATTTTTATTGGAAGGGAAGTATCAGAGATATGGTAGGGATATGTCAGGAATGTAGTGTTACATCAATAAAAAAAATCAATAAAAGGGTTAAGCAAAAGGAAAGACAGTACATTTTAAAGGAGGGAGCAAAGCAGGGAACTCTCGCAATTTGAAAGGACCAATATACATAATGATGAACATCTCTCAATAGAGAAATGGGGATGGGGGAAGGCAGGATATACAAGGAATATGGACTTAGGTTTTTGTTAAATGTCTTTTTCTTGTTATGACAAAGGGTTCAATGGGAATAACTGTGTTATAAAACTAAAATATAACAATTGAATCAAAACCAAAACTTGTAAATCCTCAAGTCAGGGGAGGTCAAACTTGGGAGGGGGGGAATCATGGGCCTTAAAGGGTCTCCAACTTCACAAAAGCAGTCAGCTGTGGGATGGGCCTGTGAGTTGTTTTAGCCTTGACTCTACTACTTACTCCCTGTGTAGCCTCTGGGGAAAAGAGCCATCCTGTGACCTGTCTCGTGAGTAGCTAAGAACTGTGAGAGAATTTACAGAATCATATCTGTAAATACATAAAATAAAATATGAAAGATTACATAAGAAATCAATTCTATTCAAATACACAATTGACCATGTATCAGAGCATAAAAACTTCACAACCAAATGTAGAAAAGCAGAAATATTAAATGCATTCTTTTCATATCGCAAGGTAATAAAAATTACATTCAGTAAAGGGCCATGGAAACATTATCTGTAACAGGGATGAGCAATGGATATCTGTTATCACCAGTATTATTCAATATTGTACTAGAAGTGATAGTTTATAGAACTAAAAGAAACTGAAGGAATTAGAACAGGGAATGAAGAAACCAAATTCACTCTTTGCAGATGATATGATGGTATACTTAGAGAATCATAGAGAATCAATTAAAAAAACTAGTTGAAATGATTAACAACTTTAGCAAAGTTGCAGGATATGAAAGAAATCCATATAAGTCATCAGTATTTCTACATATTACCAACAAAGTCCAGCAGCAAGAGATAGAAAGAATAATTCCATTGAAAATAACTGTAGGTGATATAAAATATTTGGGAGTATATATGCCAAGACAAACTCAGGAACTAGATGACCACAGTTACAAAACAATTTTCACACAAATAAAATCAGATCTGAACAATTAAAAAAATATTAATTGCTCATGAGTAGGCCAAGTCAATATAATAAAAATGTCAATTCTACTTAAATTAATCTACTTATTCAGTGCCACACCAAACTACCAAAAATTATTTTATAGAGATAGAAAAAATAATAAAATTCATCTGGAAGAACAAAAGGTCAAGAATATGAGGAGAATCAAAGGAAAAAATGTGAAGGAAGGTGGCCTAGCTGTGCCAGATCTCAAACTGTATTACAAAGCAATAATCATCCAAACAATTTGATTGACTAAGAAATAGAGTGGTGGATACCATAATAATCTAGTGTTGGATAAAGGCAAAGATGTAAGCATTTGGGATGAGAACTCACTATTTGACAAAAACTGCTGGGAAAACTGGAAAGCAGTTTGGCAGAAACTAGGTATAGACCAATGTCTCACACCATATGGACAAATGATTTAGATATAAATGATGATACCATACGCAAATTAGGGGAGCATGGGAAAATGTATTTCAGATCTATAGATGAGGGAAGAGTTCATGAACAAACAAGAGATAGAGTGCATTACAGGATATAAAAGGGATAATTTTGGTTGAATTAAATTAAAAATGTTTTGCACAAACAAAACCAATGCAGCCAAGATTAGAAGGAAAGCAGAAAACTGGGAGGGGGTGAGATTTACAGCAAGTTTCTCTGATAGACATCTCATTTCTCAAATATATAGAGAACTGAGTCAAATTTATGAGAATGCATATCATTTCCTAATTGATAAATGGTCAAAGGATATGAACACGCAATTTTCAGATAAAGAAATCAAAGCTATCTACAGTCATATAAAAAAGTGTTATAAATCACTATTGATTAGAGAAATGTACATTAAAACAAGTCTGAGACATGATCTCACACATAGCAGATTGACTAACATGACAAAAAAGGAAAATTATAAATATTGGAGGGGAATGGGAACATTGGGACACTAATGCATTGTTGGTGGAGTTGTGAACGGATCCAATCAATCTGGAGAGCAATTTGGAAATATGCCCAAAGGACTATAAAACTGTGTATACCTTTCGACTCAGCATTGTAACTACTAGGTCTGTGTCTCAGAGAGATTTTTTTAAAAAGGAAAAGGATCTATATGTACAAAAATATTTATAGCAGCTCTTTTAGTGGTGCAAAGAATTGGAAATTGAGGGAATGTTCATCAATTGGGAAATAGCTGAGTAAGTTGTGGCATATGATTATGATGGAACACTACTGTACTGTAAGACATGATGAGCAGGATCGTTTCAGAAAAACTTAGGTGAACTAACGCAAAGTGAAGTTAGTAGAACCAGGAGAACATTGTATATAGTAACAACAATGTTGTATAATGATCTACTATGAATCCCTTCGCAGTACAGTGATCTAAGTAAGACAATTCCAAAAGGCTTATGTGAAAAATGTTACCCGCCTCCAGAGAAAGAGTTTGTGGAGTTTGACTGGAGATATGTTTTACTTTATTTTCCTTGGGTTTTTCCTTTGGTCTATGTTTTCTTTGACAACGTAACTAATATGGAAATGTGTTTTACATGACTGTACATGTATAATCTATATCAAATCACTTGCATTCTCAATGATGGGGGAGGAGAGGGAGGGAAAGAGAATTTGAAACTCAAAAATTTTAAAAATGAATGTTAAAATTTATTACATATAAGTAGAAAAAATAAAATATTTAAAACTAGGGAAAAAGAATAAAATACACATTATACATATGAAGTCATGCCAAATATATTTCCACAGTAACTATCAACATATTAGAAAAAAAAGCACTCGAACCTGAAGCTGAAAACCCTGCACAAGAGTCACCATGTGACGCTGAGATCAAGGAAGGGGACTTCCTTTTCCAAAGGCATGACTGAGAGGCCTCCTGAGGATTTGATCCAAATGAATTACCTGACAAAATACTCTAGACTGCTATCTCTGCAGAAAGGGTGCCAAGTTGAACAACATCAAACCAGATATGGAATGGATCAGAATAAAGTTATGGGACCAGATGCTGAAAAGTTTTTCAGATTTCATCTCCGGTATTTAACTACTAGGAGGAGGTGAGAAACCTAGCCTGTGAGCCTGAGAGCCCTGTGTCTTCTTTATGTCATTCTCTCCCATTAGCTGGGCCAATGGGCCCTAAGAGAATCCTCCAACTCAAGCCCAAGGAGCTACCCCAAAGATGTGAGGGTGTAGCTTCAGTGGAGATGACAGAGGCTTCTCCTTTTCTTATGCTACATTTCCTCACCTCTCTCATTCAAGCCCTCCTTGGGTTGGGGAAGCCTTCCAGGGTGGGGGAAGAACCCTGGGGTCTGGAAGGCTCTGCCAATGTGGCTAGAACTTTGGCAGGATCTACTGAGCTGTGAAGGTCTTAAGGGCAGATCAGATAAAACAGACTGCAAGTCTATCATCCACAGAGCAGTCTAGCTAGGTGTGGAGAAGCACAACAGCAGAAGGTTGTCTGCCAAGGGATGAGTTTTCTTCATCCATAGCAGCTCATACAAACTGTCTGCTACTAAGGTGTACAGGTTTGGGAACCTGACTCAAGTTCCCAACAATTAAAACAGGAATTTTTGGAGGAATTACAGTATAAATTAGATCTAATAAGTGTCAGTCATCCCAGATTGCAGATGGGAGGAAAGG
This sequence comes from Potorous gilbertii, assembly GCA_028658325.1. Classification (NCBI taxonomy): domain Eukaryota; kingdom Metazoa; phylum Chordata; class Mammalia; order Diprotodontia; family Potoroidae; genus Potorous; species Potorous gilbertii. The sequence continues at coordinate 6,896,390 of CM053775.1, forward strand.
CATTTCGAGCACTGCAGAAATTCTTCAGAACTACAAAGTCTTCTCATGTGCCACCATCATTTCCCCTCAGAAATGAGCTGACATAGTTGCCCTCCAAATAAGATGGCAAGCTTCTCACCACAATGAAGAGAGCCTCCTGCCAGTCTCCATGGGGACAAGGAAATGCTCTGAGAGGGGAACAGTCATTGAATTGAACAAGAGAAGAGTATTTTAAAAATCAAACTAGAAAAGGTTCTTCTGGGTCAATACAAAGCCAGTGGCAAGACTCAGTTTCATAGTGCGATCCAAGTGATTTAATTAACCTAAGCTGATTCTCTCCTGGAATACCTTAGTTGTGATTAATAATAATCCCTCTCAGGGACATCATCATGGTTGGAGACTCATCTATTTTATTTCAGTTTCTTTGGGCTTCTTCAGGTTTCTGCCCATTGTTGTTTGGTCTTAAATGAAGCCTCAGAAAACTCTTTCTCAAACTCTCAGCCATCAGAAAAGGGCCACTGTGAGTTTTGCTCTCTATTCTCTCATCAAGCTGCCATTTTGAATTCTCTCTAGAGTACTCGTCAGAAATGCAATTTACCTTTGCTCCAGGAAGAAGGCTTCTTTCAACAACAGAGCAGGCAAGAGATAGTCCCTTTGAACACTGCCCTGATCATCCTACATCTGAAGTCCCACGTTCAGTACTAGGATCATCTTAGGAAGGACGTTGACAGACCACAGTGAGTCCAGAAGAAGGTAACCAGGATAGGGAAGAGGACTGGAAACCACGTGAAAGAACAACTAGTCTGGAGAAGAGAAGATTGGGGCAAGGGTGAAGATAGGATAACAATCTTTGAGTATTTGAAGAAATGTGGAAGAGTAATTCATTGGATTTTCGTTGGCATCAGAGGGGACTGGATGGTGGCCTCTGTCATCTCTCTGAGGATTCTGTTGAAGCCAGACACCAAATGAAGGAGAGTGGAAATGAGATGCCATGGAACTCAAGGTTTCATGAAGGAGCTAGAAATGTAGCAGGAAGGTTTCAAGGGAATTCATGGGTATAATTAGGGCTTTCCCAAAGTAAAATGGGATTCTCTAGGAGCTCCTTGGTGCCCCTGCACTTGGAGTCTTCTAACATAGGCTACACAATTATCTGTGAGGAGTGGGAAGTGGGGAGAGGGAGGGAGATTCCTTCAAAGGTTTATTATTACAAAGTTTCAGAGTGGAGTGGAACTTCAGTAACCAACTAATCTTCCTTCTTTCCAGCTCATATTCACAGAAATGGACTTGCCACTCTCATGCCCATTAATTTGGCAAAGATAACTATCTTTTCCCCAAGAAAAATTATAAAATTCAGTGTTGGTGGGGCTGGGGACTGTTACATTGCCAATAGAACTGTGAATGGGTACAGTTATTTTGGAAAGTAATTCGATAATACAGTATATAAAAAGTTACACAATTGTTCGTACCCTTTAATCCAGTGATTACACCACAAACACTACATTCTAAGGATATTATTGAAAGGGGGAAAGACCTATATGGACAAAAAATATTCCTAGCAATTCTATTTACAAGAGTAAAAAAAACCCAATGTGTCCAAAATCGTGGACTGGGACTGACCGGGTTGTGGTACATGAACATAACAGAATGTTATTGCACCTTAAGCACTGGCAAATATGAAAACACAAAGAAATGTGGGAAGACATATCAAGTGATACAGAAGGAAGAAAGGCAAAATCAGCAAAACACACACACTGGGACTACACACAAAGTGTGATTATTTGGCAAAGGGCAGTCCAGACTTATAGATCTTACTGGGTGGCAACTCATTTTCACAGGCAAAGTTCAACAATTCCTCCATAACCCATAGATTCAACGATGTGCCTGGGCCACTTAGATTAAGCTACATCATCCTAGGCACACAACTGACATGTATTGTTATGAGCACTACTCGAACGCAGAAGATCCTTCCAACCCTGAGGCTGACCCTCTGCCTACCCTATCAGGCTGACTTTCCTTATGATGATACTGAACAATGAAAGAATAAGACAAAAACAGGGCATTAAAGGAAATAAGTTTTTGCTATCTCTTTGTGAAAGTAAAAATGCACATTTTTCAAATTATAAGAAATTTGGAGTTTATAGGTTTACAAATGATTATGTTGGAATATTTATTTTTGTTGCTAGAACTGTTGCTGTCCTCTATCTCCCCACGTTACCTGGTATTTACTTATCTTTGCACATAGTGTATCCCCACAGTAGGATGCAAACTCCTGGAAGGGAGAGACTGTTTCATTTTTGCCCTTCTATCCCCAGCACCTACACAGTGCCTTACATAGTAGGTAGGTACAGAAGTGTTTGCTGAATTGAATAAATTATTATTTAGAGAAAAACACACGTTTTAAATGAAAAAGACTTCAGGAGTCTGGTTCCTTCTGCTTCAGGTTATGCAAGTCAGAGCTCTAGACTTCAGAGGTGTAGTCCATCCCCCTAATTTTAAAGTTGAGGAAACGGAGGTTCAGTGAGGTTAGATGACTTACCCAAGGTCACACAGGTAATAGGTAACAGAGTCAGGGCTTTTCCCCATCATCTCATACTCCACTGCTCCACCACAGATTCCATTTAACCTCAGTTCTTTACTAGAAGCCATTCAGCTCAAGTGGAACCATCAAAACCACGGGAAGTTTCAACTGGTACGCTATTTGCTTCATTCTAAACCCTCCCTGAATTATAGCTGATTCTACTGGGCTTGCAGTTGTGAAACACCACCTGCCTTTGACTCAGCAGTGGACACGCTCCTGTGGTAGATGGGTGGGGGTAGGAAGCACAGCAGGAAGGAAATGTGAAGGTTACAAAAAGAAACTGATGCCAGGCAATAAAATGTCAAAGTTCTCCAAGCCACACTATTTTAGTCTCTGTAGATGACATTGCTGACAGTGCATGAGTCTATGACAGAAGAGGCCGAGATGTGACTTGCCCAGAACAGAGGTAGTCTGTTGTCACACAAACATTTCTAGTGATTTCATTTGTTTCTGCAGGGCCCACCACTGGTTATGAATCATTCCCTCTGGGTCATAGCCAGTATGATTTCTCAAAAGCAGCCCACCCAGAGTCAGAGAAGTGGTTGCACTTTTGGCATCTTCCCTGACAATTCATTTGCTGGAAGAGCAATGGGGTGACTGAGTATGGCCAAATACAGTGAGTTGAGGCAAAGACTGCAAATCAAATAACAATTTCCACTAAGTGTGGAAAAGACTGCTCATCCTGTATCAGTCTCCTCAGCACCATCCACACACCCAGCTAGAAAATGAGCACTGGCAGCCACATCTTCAAATGCAAAGGGTGGCTTTGGTGCATGTGTTTTCATGTGTATATGTGCACACACACTTGTATGTGTGCACACACACGCACCCATGCTCCAGGGTATAAACTCAGACAGTAAACATTGAAATTGTGCAAGATGAAGCCAATGAATCGTCTATCATTTTACATGATACACATGCATGCATATAAACATCAGAGGCATGATGGATGGATGCATGGCCACTCTTGGAGTCAAGATGATCTGGATTCAAATCCTGCCTCCAACAATCATTGGTTATATTACTTGTGTAAGTTGCTTAACCTCTCAGTGTTCCACGAAATTCTCTAAAACTCTAGGGAAGGAAACAAACATTTATTCAACACCTACCTACTCTGTGCCAGGCGCTGTGCTAAGTGACCTCCAAATATTATTTCATACGATCTCCAAAGCAATCCTGTGAGGTAGGCGCCATTGTTATCCTCATTTTACAAAGCAGAGGTTAAGTGCTCTGCCTAGAGTCAAACAGCTAGGAAGCATCCGAGGCTGGATTTGAACTCAAGTCTTCTTGACTCCGAATCTAGTACTCCAATTACTGTGCCACTCAGCTGCTTCTGAGTTACAAAGGAGCTGTTTCTCTATACTAGTAGAAGGAGTTTACACACTGGAAGTTTCCTACACTGATGAAATCACAATTCTTGACCACCACCCCCAAATTGTGTATAACCTTGATCTCATTATCTGATCATAGGGTGGAATTGAGTCTAAGTTCTCCCAAGTTACCACCAGTCTAGCCAAGCAATTAGCAGTTCACTAGAGAGTTGCCCAGCAGATGGTGAATTTTTCAGCTATTGCAATTCATGGAATATGGAGGGGTTGCAATCTGTGCATGGAAGGAATGCCCATAGCAATAGTATCATAGCTCTTTCAAGGTGTCTTAATGAATTCTGCACAATTTGCTAACTGCGCCTTGCACTACATACATAATGCAAGACAAACTATCTCTAGTGTGCATGTATTTCACTAAACTTCACACAGGCAGCACTGTGGTGCCAAGGTACCCAGAATCACAGGCGCTCCAAGTTGGACACTTTAGAGATCATCTGGCCCAGTCCATACCCGAACAAGAATTTCCACTACCACATACCTAACAAGTGGCCATCCAGCTTCTCTGGAAAACTCCAGTGAAAGGGAACCTGCTGCCTCTCCAAGCAATCTATTCCACTCTTGGACTGCTGTAATTGTGAGGAACTTTTTTTCTTACATTGATCTAAAACCTGACTCTGTAGCTTCCATGCAGTGCCCTATTACAATGTTCACTCTAATAACTGTAGCCCCGCAAGGTTTCCAAAGCATTTTACATAAATTATCCCATTTGAGCTTCACAGGTAAATTCTACAGGTATTATAATCTCAGTTTCACAGGTGAGGAAACTGAGAGTGTGAGGCTATTTGTCCTGGTCCACACAGTTAATTAGTCTTTGAGAAAGTCCCCAAGTCCTATGCTGCTGCACACCCAAGCCTTCACTCCTGCTGTTGGCAGCATGTGTAGTGTTTGGAGAGTGGGAAGTGAGGGGAGAAAAAGAAACATGACCAACCTAAGACTTGATTATTTTACACCTCTCTTTCCACACCCCCACTGCTGTCCAGTGCTGAACCAGAGGAAGAGCCTCCTGTCCTTCTCAAACCCTGGTGCTGTCCAAGTGCTGAATGCAGTTTTGCTAGAGAACTTCCTCAAATTAACCTTTCATAATGGGTCTTCCTGAGAGACAGTTCTGAATTTTGGACACACACACACACACACACACACACACACACACACACACACACCATAGTGCCTACATAAAGGGGACCCTACTCTTTTAAAAGCGTAAGCAAAACCAATCTGTCCCCATGAGCTGAGCAGGCTCATCTCACTGTTAACTCTCATTCCTCTTAACTCCTCCCACCTCCAGTTGCAACTGTGAGTGGGGCTGTGAAGCTGGGCACCCCTATATTTCAGCACCTCTTTAAACACATCCTTGTTTATGGATTTAAGCATTTTCTGCCCACCAGGCAGAGCCCCCTGGCCAGCCACAGAAGAGAGAAGTCTTAGAGAGAAGTCAATGTCCTTTAAGGTTTTAAATGACCCTAAAAAGGAAAACCTACACACAGCAAAAAGCAGCAGGCTTGCCCCTTAGAGATGGGCCTTCAACAGCCTGCTCCTAGTCAGCAGATTCAAGAGAAGGCTTTTACCTCTCCACTCCACCCCCAGGTTTCTGAAGAAGTAGTTAATCACCTCATGGTTTCCCCACATTGGGGAAACAGGCAGCAGAGATGGACCATTTGGATTCCTCAAGATTGCCCTTAACCTCCAGCTGCATTTCAGAAATCTTTCAGTGTATCTCTGGCATTCCACTGAGGGCTT
>CM053775.1:6902571-6946607 GCA_028658325.1 Potorous gilbertii
GTGGAGCAGCCCACAGTATGACAGAAAGGACTTGAAGATAAACTTCTGCTTTAATAGTAATACTGGATGGTTAAAGCTTGGCAGAGAATTGTCAGAATTTTGACATGGACCAGGAGCTTTTTAATTAAGCTCTGAGAGTTTGTCTTATGGTATTACCAAGATGGGCTATTCAAGCTGTCTTTTTAACCTCTTGTTGGCTAATGATAACGATTTCTGCAGTGTTCTCCTTCTTTTCTACCCCTAAATTACATGTTTATTCACCCTTAGGAAAACTTCAATAATCAATCTCATATTTGTTTATTATTTTGCATATTACAAAATACTTTGCATACATTAGCTCATTAGAGTCTCACAACAACTCTATGTTAGACCATTTTATAGATGAGGAATCAGAGGTTCAGATAGTGAGCTACTTGTCCTAGGGTCACACAGTCTGTAAATGTTAGAGTCAAGACTCAAACCCAGGTCTTCCAATTCCAAGTCCAAGGATCTTCCCATTACACCATACTATACTGTCCTTCCAATCAGACACATGTCCACCACTGTAACCTCAAGTTGGCCTCCTAAGGAACTGATGGGAAAGTTTCTGGCCTCCCAAAGGGCTGACTCTCATATGTTTAGGGACTTTGAGATCCCAGGGGACCAAAGAGGAAAGGGTTATGCATGGCTGTGTGCTGAAGCTTTGAGGGTCTGAGATGTGTCAATGACTTGCTGGAGTGACCTAAAGCACCCAAAGCTGTCTCTGCTTATTGGGTAAGTCCCTTCACCATTTGGGCCTCAGTTTCCTCCTCTGCAAAATGAGGGAGTTGGACTAGGTGATCTCCAAATTTCTTTCTGAGATCTCATGCACTGGGCTCCCTATGACATCCACAACACAGTCAGCAGCAAGGATCAGCCTGGTTTCTTCACTCCATCATCTCCTCTGGCCTGGTGCTCAGTTCTGCAGGCTTCCATCCCAATTCTCAATTCTCTTCTTTCTCTAAGTTGTTTCAGGCTAATAATGGATTGATTAGTCTTGTTGTGGGGTGTTAGGGCTTTCCAATGCTACCTCTGACACTACTGGCTCTGTGACCCTGGGAAAATCACTTAACCTCTCAGTGCCCTAGGCTACTATCCAATACTATAAGTCACTGAGAAGGTGTGACTTGTATTGGTGAAGGTGATTTGCTCACCTGAACATTTTCTATACCCCTGAAATCATGAGGCCAATTCAGATCCTATCCATTTCTCACTGTTCCAATTTAAGGTAGGGAGGTAGACATGCAAGTGAGAATTGGAGAACTGTAGTATGTTTGACTTGAACACATCCTTAGAGATCTAAGTCAATCCCTCCACCCACTCACTTTCCAGATTTAAAAAGTGAGATGCACAGGACTTGTCTAAGGCCATGCTAGTTAATAGTGAATATTATGCAGCCTAAATTTGGGGGTAAAGAAAAGAGTAAAGTTGCTAAGCCACCAGGAAGAAAGTTCAAGGTCAATGAACCTGAGAAGAAAAAAAGGGAAAGGAGGAGCAAGAACCTCACGGATCTCTTTCAAGCAGAAAAGATCAAGTCAAACCTCAGGTTCCTATTGAAGGTCATATCATTGCTCTTTGGTAGGTACCCTTTGGTAAAAACCCTGCCAGGCAATTTTGTCTTGGACACAGAGAGCAATAGAGAGGGAGAGGTGACTACAGTTGAGGAGGCTACAGTAAAAACAGTGAGATTTCAGATCATTCAAGACACCAGGAGGAATTGAAGAGTCAATATAAGCTTAGAAGAGAGAGAGAGACAGGGGGAGATGGAGAGAGAGAGAGAGAGAGAGAGAGAGAGAGAGAGAGAGAGAGAGACAGAGAGAGAGACAGAGACAGAGAGAGATATACAGAGAGAGGGAGAGGAGAGCGGGGAATGAGAAAGGGCAAAATTCCAGGCTCCAAAGTCCTTGTAAAATCAGCTCTTTCTTGAAGGGGCTGATTAACTCTGACCCTGGCCTGCCACCTCCTCTCAGCCATGAAGCTGTCAAGAGGAAAATGCCCAGTGGCTTGGCTCCTTCATACTCTTCTGTCTCCCTCTCCCTCTGCCCCTCCCTTTCCTTCACTTTTAAATCATTAGGACTTGACTCTTCTGCCTCAGCTTGGCTCCAGGCTAAATGAAAGCTGTTGAGAAAAGGGGAGAATAAACAGCTAGTTTGGATTTCTCAGGGCTGGAGAGTTAGAGACTGGATTGAAACACCTAGCACACCTCCCCGAGCTGAGCCTTAGCAGTCCAAGCTCCTCCCCAACACAATGACATGCTCTGAACCCCACTCCAGCTGCTGGCTACTGTGCCTTTAAATTGCTGCTTTCAGAGGGTGTATATGGGGGGAGGTAGGAGGGAGGGAAAAATCTTCCTCCCAATCTCCCTCCTCCCTCCCCTCCAAGATTCTCCAGGGTTTGGAGAGTGATCGCTGCCCAAAGAGGATCCCTCCCAGCTTCCCAGGCAGCCAGGGCCCTCCCTCCCCAGCCTGGCAGTCCGAGGCATCGAAGCAGAGTCATCTATGACATGATTATCTAAATGAGGACAATTGTAGCCCCCAACCAGTGAGGACAGGGGAGGAGAGAAGAAAAACAAGGAGAAGGAAAGAAGGACGAGAGAAGAGGAAGAGAGGAGAGGACGGACCAAGTCCCTGGGCTGGGGAAACAGGCTATGTCTAGGCAGCCCAAGTTGGAGGAGGGCATCTGACTTTTGACATTCCCAGTGGGGTTTTCCTCTCTTGCCTCTGAAGCAAGGGAAGAAGGTAAGGGCATCAGTTGCTCTAAGGAATGAAAGCTCTTACTCCTGGAACCCTCTCCTTCCTCTTCTTCTGGACCCTACAAGAGCAGGTCCTACTCAGGTGAGCAGAGCATGGGTTAGAGCATGTGGCTGCATGAATAACAAAACCCCCAAACCCAATCTCACCAGAGGTTGTATTTCCAAGGGATGGTGACCAGGGTCCCTGGGGATTCTGGCCACAGTGCTTCCATCTAAGTTTATGGGAAGCTGAGAGCCTAGTGACTCCCTGAGGAATTGGAGCCCAAGGGACTTCAACAGGGATGAATGAGCTCCCGAGTGGGATGGCACTGTCTAGGAAGCTACTGCATTTGGCTAGGAAACTTGGCTGTAACATCGGCTAGTCAGTATGAGTATGCTCCTGGACATCTCCCCTCAACCTCTCCTCTCACACCCAGGCACCCAGCAACATTCACTAAAGGCAAAAGGAAAACCACATATACTAGGCAGGCAAAAGGTTCCTTCTCTTCACTGAGGAACAAAGCCCACATCTGGAGGAGTCGAAAATGAAGAAACCATAGGACACCCCCCTCCTTGGCTTATGGACTGCCTGTACATCACTAGTATGGTCCCTGGGGTTGGAATAAATAGGACTCACTCCCTGGGAGGGGACAAAATACTTCCCAGAGTCTCCCAGTAAGTATCCTTGCTTGTTTGCAGAATGGGTGCTGGGTTAGAACTGGAAGAAACTCTGTACTATTAGATGAGTGGCAAAAAGGGGATGTGACTAGGGACAGAGTGGACGGAAAAGGTACCTCAGGAGATGCTGTGTGTGTGTCCTCCCTCAAACCCCTCTCCGTGCTGTACATCACTATGGCTGAGATCCTTTCCTCCCTAAACACATCTGCTGGCCCCTCAGGCAGCCAGGGAGCATTGAAGAGTCAACTTCCCAAGCGTGTGAATGAGGAATGATGCTTCGGTGGGCATCCCTGCTCCCAGCCTTGATCCTTCCAGTGAGGGCCTGGCAGCTTTCAAAATTAAGACTCCAGCTTCCTCTTGGAGGAATTATTTTTAGAAATATGGAAAGTCAAATTTGGCATCAGGACTCTTAGAGGTCAATTAGTATAGCCCCTTTTTATTTACACAAGGAGAGGAACTGAAGGCCAGAGTGACAAGGGACTTGCCCAAGGTCACACAGCTGGCTAACAAAAGGGCGAGTGCCCCACAGGGCCTCATATGAGCATGGGCTTCAACTCTGTTACTCCCTAACTCTTCTCTGACACAGGGACTTTCTAGGAATAGAGGTGGCTAGAATGCCTTAGGGACACTGAGTGCCCACCTCTGGTGAACTCTGGGCCTCTCTGCTCACTTCTGCAGCAAGAAATCTGAGAGAAGGAGACTAAGGTAGTCCTGCTAACAGGGTCAGAGAGAGCTCAGACCTGAGTGGGGACCAAGGTGGAACTCTGGTACACAGGAAGGCTCAGTGTCCATGTGGTAGGAAGGTAGCCAGAAGTTGGCAATGGCAGCTGAGAAGTGAGGACGTACTTCTGCTTGGTTGTCGTCTCCACCTTCTTCCCTTGGTTTCCAGAAGGCATTTCTGGCCACCTATTCCAGCAAGCTTGGCCCTCAGTTCGTCAGTGGTATGTGGAGCGGTAGAGATGCCAAGTATAGACTGTTATCACATGAAGTAGAGAGGTAGAGAGAGAAAGAGGGGCAATCTTCAGAGAAAAAGAAGACATTAACCTCTCCCTCGCATGCATCTTACTGTACTCATGGTGCTGGATGGCTGAGGGTGAGGTGCTGTTTGGGCCCAGAAGAATGACCATCCCCAGGACTCTCAGAACCCATCATGGTTGCTACTGTGATGAGGGTGAGAAGAGCCCTTTGTGGCTAGCAGGCTGGCAGCCCTCTCTGCTGCCCAACACCTTTGTACCTGAAGGTATTGCTGAGCCCATGGACACTACTGAAAGGTAACATGGTAAAACACAGGATTTGGAGTTCAAATCCCACCTCAAGCCTGAACCTGAGTTCTAATCCCACCTCAGATGCTTATTAGCTATGTGGTCCTGGGCAAATCTCTTAAAAATGAGGGCATGGATTTACTGCCCACTAAATCTATATTCAATCTTCATTGGCAGGAATATGGGTGGATTGAGGGGATTGGGATGCTCAGAGAATGGCCTTGTCAGGAAAGGTGGGCTCTCAGGACAGGTGCTAGAGGAAGCCCAGGTCCCCAGAGCCACAGCCCTGCCATTAACCCCGGGCTGGAATGGAACAGAAAGCAAGTAAAGGGCTGCCTAGAGTGGGCAATGTCTACACTGGCTTCTGCACTGCATGGGCTAGAACTAACAAAGCAAAGCTAGTCTGTCTCACCACCCCCAAGATACTTCTGCCACATTTGGCCTAGGCACAGCCAGTCAGGTGGGCTTGCCCAGATGCTTCAGACTCTGGCTCTCAGGCCCCATCTGACTCTTCCATAGGCAAATAGCAACATTCTTGAACCCTAGGCCAGAGGTTCTTGTTCAAGTCAAAACTGCTGAGGCTTTCAAATTTGCCCAACAAGGAACCCTCTGGGGCTAACATCTCCAGCAATTCTGCCTTATCTCTAACTGATCATGACCCCTGAGCCTCTAGAAGGAGACTGTCCATGGGTTCTCTGGGAACCTAAGGCTGACCTTAGGCTTGAAGAATGAGAGTTGGAGAGGATAGGTGAAGTTATCTGGTTTTCTTCTGTCAGTCAGCCTGGAACTTCAGCCTGAGTTCTGAGGCCAAATAAACAAGCCCAGTCCACTAATTGTTGGGAAGTGCTTCCAGCCATGCAGCCTAACTTTGCTTGTGTGCAGCCAGCTTCCTCCCATTACTGCTCCTGACTTGGCCCTGTGGGACCACAGGCCAGCTAGTCATCATGCCCCCTCCAGAGCTCCTCTTCTCCAAGATAAACACTCCCATCCTCCTTAATAAATCCAGCTTCCTCTGTATCCTGGTCAGCCTTCTCTGGACACACTCCAGCTGACTTTCCTTAAATAACAAAGTTGGGAGGAGGGGATGGTTTAAGGAGAGACAACAGCTACATTTGGGACATGTCCCACCAACATCTCAAACTCAACATCAGGCATTTGGAGTCATGAGACTGGAGCTCACAAGAGATTAGGGCTGGACAGATGAATTTAGGAATCATCTGTGTAGAGATGATAATGTACCCAGGGAGCATATGAGGAAAATGATATAGAGAGAAGGGAAGAGGGCCTAGGCCAGAGCCTTAGGGAATACCCACATGTGGGGGAAGGAGAGAGAACAAGAAGGCAGAAGAATCAGAAGAGATCCCAGTACATGCAGAGGCAGGGTGGTCAACAGTGACCAAACTTGCAGAAAGGTCAGAGGATGCATCACGGCGCTGCAGAATCAGGGCTTGGGGCTCACCTTGGAGAGAACAGTTGTAGTTGAGGAGCCAAGTCAGAAGCTAAATTCTGAGAGACTGAGTGAATGAGTGGAGAGGATGGAGAGGGGTGTGGTTATGAGTGAAATATGCCTTTTCTTTGCACGCTCCCAAAGCACTTTCAAGTGAGGTCTGGCTCTCTCCGGGTTGCAAGCTGATGTATACTAGCCATTCATGGTTCACAGCCTCAGGAGCAAGGCTGAGCAGAAGCAAGGGGGAAGGGGGAGAAGCATTTAGCCCAGCAATTGTCAATCTCCTTTCACTAGGTGGGCTTCAGGGAAGGAGGAAGTCAAATCTGCCTCCAAGAGCACTCCTAAGCCCATGTCACCCTCTGATTTCCTGGACAAGCTCATGGGACGAACTTCTGGGTATGACGCTAGGATTCGGCCCAATTTTAAAGGTAAATTGCCTTTGGTTTTTCCAGGAGGCCTGGGGACACACTAGTGTCCAGCCAGGGCCTCTGATTTCCAGCAACGTCAGAGGGAATGGTGGCAAAGGTAGTAGTGAAAGGTAGGCTCCTCTGCCTATCCTTGCTCTCACAAGCTCAATGCTGCCCTCAGTCCCCTATGGATCCCACCCAATCATTGCCGTCTTCCCCAATCCTTTTCCATTTCCATCACTGCCCCTTACCTTAGCTTCCCCTGCTCAGCTATCTCTATACCTTTGGGAGAAGACCCAGTAAGGCAACAAAGGAAAAGAAAAGAAAGAGTGGAAAGAAGGAAAGGGAACTCATTGACTGACTCCATTGTCCCTTAAATGATTCTGTAATGCACTGTGATTCGGTGTCCTCAGGGCCCCCCGTGAATGTGACCTGTAACATCTTCATCAATAGTTTCAGCTCCGTCACAGAAACCACGATGGTAAGTGACACTCCCCAATTGCCAGGTCTCCCCATCCCCCCTTTGGAGGCATAGATCCCCCTTAGATGTCAAGCCTTTCTTCCTTTCTCTTTTCTCTTTCTGATTTTGTAGCCAGGAGCACAGGCTCTTTAACAAGACTGGTGTGTGGATTCCCCAAATTGAAAACTTGCTCTTCAAACCCTCAGAGACTTCAGGTCCTATGGCAGGAGGCAGACACTACAGAGTCCTCTATGTCTAAGCATCAGGGGGTCAGAGATTCAGTGAGGCAGCTCAGTTCAGCCCAGTCCAGCTCCCTTCTCCAATGGGAAAGTCCCACTTTACTGATACTCTAAGCACACTTCCCTGTAGAGATTCTGCTGCCCTTTAGAAATCTGAGGGAACCTCAGGCTGACCCTGCAAGGCCATGTCAGGGTGTTCCAGTTGCATCTGATGAGGTTGTTTCCTCCCCTTCCTCTTCCCCGCTAAGGATTACAGAGTGAATGTCTTCCTTCGTCAGCAGTGGAATGACCCACGCCTAGCATACCTGGAATACCCAGATGACTCCCTGGACCTAGACCCTTCCATGTTAGACTCCATTTGGAAACCAGACCTATTCTTTGCCAATGAGAAGGGTGCCAACTTCCATGAGGTGACCACTGACAACAAGCTGCTTCGGATCTTCAAGAATGGGAGTGTGCTCTACAGTATCAGGTGTGGGCCAGAATGGGAGAGGGAACCCTTGGGGAGAGAAAAATGGGGAGGAAAAGGAAAGTACAGACCATGAGGAAAACAAAGGATCAGCAATCCCTTTGTTTGGGTGGGTTAGTTGAGGCTGTTGGCTTGAAGCTGGGTGGGGCATATACAGCAGAAGAGTGGTTATACTGACATCACTATTACTCCTCCTCATTTGTCAGGGCAACACACACAAGTCAAAAGCAAGAAGGCACACCAGGGAGGTGGAGGTCGAAACAATATTGTTTTTTTCTCTCTACACTGATAAAGTGGGTAAAGTGCTACACTTGGAGTCAGGAAAATCTGGGTCCAAGTCCAGCCTCTGGTATTTGCTAGTTGTGTGACCCTCCAGTCAGCCTCAGTTTCCTCATCTGTAAAATGAGAGTAATACCTGCAGCATTCACTTCACAGATCACCGCCACGTATTAGAGATCCCTTTACAAACTTGAGGTTGCCTTATCAGTGTTCATGATCTTTATTATGTCCGCTCTGTCCAGGCTAACTCTTGTCTTATCATGCCCAATGGACCTCAAGAACTTCCCCATGGACATCCAGACGTGCACAATGCAGCTAGAAAGCTGTGAGTACCTGTGGACGAATGAGATACAATTGGAGGGGTGCCCCTACGTGTCTCCCCATCAGACTGCTATAGGGCCTCAAATTCTACTATCCAAGGTCAAATGCAAATGTGGTCTTCTGAGAAAGAGACTTGGAAAACAAACATTCCCCAAGGTGAACTGTGACCTGAAGAGGAAGAGAAAGCAATGTATAGCTCCTAGGACCCTGCCCGGTTCTGGTGGGGCACAGTAATAGAGGAGCTCACTAAAGGGTAGGGGGGGAGGGGTGAATCCCAATTGTACTTTCTTACAATCCTATCTTGGCCTACCCTGTACCTCTAATGCAGACATTTACATAGCTATGAGGTATGACCTCAAAGTAGAAGATGAGCAGGGTTGAGATATGTGGATCACAAGATCTGTTGTCTATCTATGGCAGGTGTGTGCTATCTGCCTATGTTCATTGCACCCATGTACAATGGAACATGGAGGTCTTGTACCTATGCCCACTGTGTAGTGTGGTGTGGTCAGGCATCAGCTATTTCCATGTCTCAATTGCCAGGTTCCATATACATGCCTTGTTTTGTGCAAATTGGATCCCTGTGGGTGGTGGGCTTTAAGAAGTCCTTGCTCTGAAGCTGATCCTACAGAGCTTGCATGTGGTACTTGCCATGCTCACTCAGTCAGGTTCCAGATATCCAGGAAGTACTCATCTGTTCACTTTGACATCCTTTCAAAAGGATATCTACTATCTCGGACCCTCTCCTGAATGGAGAGGACAAGCTGAAGAACTGGATGTTGTAGCTTTCTCCTTCAGAGGTCCTAGATATCACATGGGAGAGATTCTCCCAAAAAGCTTTGCCTTATGCCTTATGCAGCATTAGCCAAGACAGCCTCTTCCATGGCTCCCTCCACCACACACACACACACACACACACACACACTGTGAGGCCCCTGACCCTTTGTCTCTCCTCTTTCAGTTGGTTATACTATGAATGACCTTGTGTTTGAGTGGCTAGAAGATGCCCCAGCTGTGCAAGTGGCTGAGGGGTTGACTCTGCCCCAGTTTATCCTGAGAGATGAAAAGGATCTCGGCTACTGCACCAAATATTATAACACAGGTAAAGTCCAGAACACCTCACTAGCTCTGGACCAAGGGGCCTAGGCTTGACCACTGGGGCCCATAATGACCTCCCTGGCTTCAGGATAAACAGACATTTAGAGCTAAGCAGCAGAGAACAATCCACCATGTTCTGGGGAATCAACATAATAGACGGGGTCAAGGTAACGTGCCCAATGCCTCAGTCATGCCTAGCTAGGAGGCAGGGAAGTCCCTTCGAGTCTCTGTGCTATACTGAAGACAAGGGGCAGGCTTGAAATGAAGGTTGGGGCTTTGGCCTCCCCATGATTACCAGTTATCTGTTCCTGATGACTTCTTAACTGAGCCCTAAGGTATATCCCCAGAGGAATTCTAACTAGGCATATAAAAGAGAAAATGGAAAAGAGAAAGGGCCCAAGGGCAAGGAAAAGCTCGATAACTCATCATTCCATAAGCCCAGTATGAGAAATGGCAAGGGGAATCTGGAAGAGTCCATAAGAATCTGGGATCAAAAAAAAATTGAGTTAAATGGAGGGGTAGGCAGAGCCCGAGGTAAGAGGTCTCCATTCCAGAAAACGGACGGGATTGGCAAGAGCATCTGGCACTTCCCGGGGACAGGGGAATCCTGGTCATATCTCCACCAGAGTTAAAGAACAAATGTGGTCTCTTGCCTCCTCTTCCATCCAACCAACTACACCTTTCCACTACAAGTTGCTCTTCAAACCACCAGGGAGTCAAATTCAATCGATTTTCAAAACAAACAAATGAAAACTAACAACCAGGGAAATAGGTCAGGCTCCTATACAAGAGGTCTGGCTACCAGTGGGTCAGCTGCTGTTGGCAAATTGGACTGGGAAGGTCTAAGCCTATACAGAGATGCCTCTGGTATTTGAGCTGCATTGTCCTAGTGACCTGGGCTCCTTAATAACCCCTAGCAGAATCTGCATTGGCTGTGGGGAGTAGGAGGTAAAAAGCATTTATTAAGAAGTGACAATGTGCCAGGCAGGTATTGTGCTAAGATCTGGGGATCCAAAGAAAGACAAAAGTAAGGGCCCTGTCCTCAAAGAGCTCCAAGTCTAATGGGGGAGACAATGTGCAAACAACTACATACAAACAAGATATATCTAATATAAATGGGAGGTTGTCTGAGAAGAGAAAGTACTAAAGAGAGGACAGGAAGCCAACAGGCAATGGTGAGGAGGGAGAATGTTCCAGAAATGCAAAGAGTTATGGAGTCTAGAGATGAAGTGATGTGAGTAGAGGGAAGCAAGGAGGCCACTGTTATGGGATTGTACTCTGTGAGAGAGAGTAAAGTGTCAGATGGCTGAAAAGGTAGGATGGGGTTTGAAGCCAAACAGAGGATTGGCTATTTGATCCTACAGGTCAGAAGAAGTCACTGGAGTTTGTTAAGTGGAACAGGGATAGGGGGGGAGATGATGGTATCTGTGCTTTTTCTCTGGCAGCTGAGTAGAGAATAGATTTGTGTGGGGAGAGATTTGAGGCAGAGAAACCAGTTAGGAGGTTATTATGATGCTCCAAGTATGAGATGATGACGGCCTGCACCTGGATGACAGATGTGACAAGGTTTGACAATAGGTCAGATACGTGGTGACAGTGAGGGCAAAGAGTTGGGATAACACAGAGGTTGTGAGCCTGGATGACTGGGAGAATGGACTAATAGAATGATGGAGAGCCCTGAAGAGGAATTGGGAAGTGGAAGAGAGGGAAGGGGCTGGAGAGAAAGATGATGAGATCGTCTTGGACAAATGGAATTTGGGATGTCCAAGAAGCAGCTGGTGACATGAGATGAGAGTGCAGGACAGAGATTACAGTTGGGTTTTGATATCTGGGCATTATCTGCATAGGGAGGAAAATGGAGTCCACATGAGCCAATGAGATCGCCAAGTGAAATAGTATAGAGGGAAAAGAGCCTCAAAGGATATGCACAGTTAGTGGACACGACTAGGATGAATAGCTAGCAAAGAGACATTAGAGCAGTCAGACTGGTAGGAGATGTGAGAGGTTGCAGGGTCCCAAAAACCTAGGCAGGAAAGCAGAGAATATCCAGGAGGGAAGGCTGATTGCCAGTGTCAAATGTTGAAGAGAGGTCAAGAAGGATGAAGGCAATTAAAAAAATCTTTGGTAACTTTGGAGAGAGCAATATCAGTAGAATAATGAGGTCAGAAGACAGATTGTAGAAGGTTTAGAAGACAGGGAAAGGAAACAAAGTGGATGTTCCAACTGTAGATGAGTTTTTTACAGGAGTTAACCTGAGAAGGGGAAGAGAAACACAAGACTGTAGCTAGAGAAGATGATCAACTCAAGTGAGGATTTTTTAAGAATGCAAGAGAGATGGGCACATTTGTAGGTATCAGAGAAGGAGCCAAAAGATGTTGAGAGATTCAAAATGAAAGACAGAGGGAGAGAGTGGTAGAGGGGTGGATCTGCTAGAGAAGAAAGAGGAGGGGAATGGATCAAGGGAACACATAGAAAAATTTGCCCTGGCAAGGAGAAGGGCCACCTCTTCCCAAGAGACAAGGATAGTGCAGAAAATAGTGAGGGAAGATGTCTGGGTAATTCAGGATGAGGAGGAAGGGAAAAGAAGGAGCTCTCAGAAGATGGCCTTAGTGAAGTATGAATTAAGGTCCTTGGCTGGGAGGATGGGGTAGGGGGAAGAGTGAAAGGAAGAGTTTGAGAAGGGATAAAAAGGTTTGGAAAAACTACTATGGTCAGTGGGGTAGCAAATTAATTACAGAGGAATTGCTTTTCAACAATGACAGCCCAATTGAGATTATATAACATAAATTTGTAATGGACCCAGTCAGCACAACTTATAATCATCTCCATCTCCCTTCAGCAGCAACTTTGGTGGCAAAGAGGCCTCCAGCAATCCTGAGATAGCAGGTTGCACAGGGATAAGGTTCTGGATCACTGTCTACATGACTCAGAGTCAAAGCAACAAGTCAACAAGCATTTATTAAGTGCTAACTATGTGCCAGGCACTGAGTTTCTTAGAGGACCCCAGGTCACCCCTGTGAGGGTATATATGTAGTGAGATTGGGGCAGGAGACACAGAATGGTGAAGACCTTAGTCATACATGGCATTTTTCCACTAATATTCCAATGTTAGCCATGGAAGTCTAAGCATTGACCCATAGGCCTATGACCCAGTTAGCTCAATGTGGCCGCTTTTCTTTGATCTATTTGATCTACAGCAGGGAGACAGAAAGAGTATGGGAGGTGCCATGTTGAGTCTGGCCCAAAGAGAGATAAGTCTATTGCCAGCCAGTTATAGACCACAGAGGGCATCTGGGGCTAATCATCTCTTTTCTGGCAGGAAAGTTTACTTGCATAGAGGTGAAGTTCCACTTGGAGCGCCAGATGGGCTACTACCTGATCCAAATGTACATCCCTAGCCTGCTCATTGTCATCCTGTCCTGGGTCTCCTTCTGGATCAACATGGATGCCGCCCCTGCCCGGGTGGGCTTGGGAATCACGACGGTATTGACGATGACCACCCAGAGCTCAGGCTCCCGAGCTTCTCTACCCAAGGTGAAGGGGTGCATTGGAGCATAGCTTTGCACAGGCTATTTCTTAGCTAGCTCATGCTCTTACATTGGCCCATGTTTGAATTCAACTCAATCCTGGTTCAATGAACAAACACTTACCAAGTATTTATCACATATATTCATGAAATAACTTGATGTGATAGGTAGAGGGCCAGCCTTAGAGTCAGGAAGACTGGGCTGAAGTGCTATCTCTGACACATACTGGCTGTGTGACCCTAGATGAATTGTTTTGCCTCTCCGTATTCTAAGTCAATGGTGTCAAATTCAAATGGAAACAGATTCTTGTTGGTTCTCTAGTGACTTAGAAATCCACAAATTAACATTATCTAGGTTAAATTATATTTTTATTTGCTTTGTTAAACATTTCCCAATGACATTTGAGGTTACACTTGGGAGTTTGTTGGAGATTGGATACCTCTACTCCAAGGCTCTGAATGGCAGAGAAGGTAGAAGGAGTTACCCTACACCAACGAGATCCTAGGTCCAGACAAAGATAAATAGTTACATGCATGGTCCCATTCTTTGGGAGGAGGAGCTGCTATTTAGGATTAGAAATGCTAGAGTTGGGTAGCAGAAAAGCTCAATATTTGGGATCTTCCTGGTCCAGTCGAAGAAGGAAATTACAGATATTATAGAATCTTAGACTTTTAGAGCTAGAGGGGACCTTAAAGTTCATTGAATTCAAGACACTCACGCCTTACTGATAAAGAAGCTAAGACCTAGAGAAGGGCAGTCATGCCTTATAAGCAAAAGCATTAGACCCAAAAGATCCCAGTTATTGCAACGGGCTTTGGAGTCACCTTTCACTAATCTCTGTCATCCATTTCTATAGGTCAAAGCAAACTGCAAAGGGATTGTCCAAATCCGAATGTTCTGTTGGAATTTTGTTGTCATAAATGTTACTCAAAGGAAATAGGTCCCTGGCTAGGGATTGGAGCATGTTTTGGTTACCCAAACACTTATTGTTATGGGACCCATTCCAATGAGATTTGCCTGCTATCTCCAGTCCTTATGAAGGGAATTCAAGGACCCCTATGGTCAGAAAGACCAAGAGTAAATAAATCTGGCGATTTGATCAGATAGGTTACTCTTGTACCTGTCTATTAACACAGATCCTGGGTCCCTCCCAGTCCCCAGCTTTCCAAAGTCCAAAGAGGTATTATCAAGGAGGTATAAATGGGAGGCAGGGAGAAGTGGGGGAGTATCCCAGGGCCTCAGGTGATGTTCTTTGATGAGCAGAGAAGCTCACTCCATGGAAATGCCCCCTTGGTTAATAAGGAGAAAGCAGGCTCTGATATTTTGAAAAGAAAATTATAGCCCTAGTGTATAGACCTAAAAGAGTCAAGTAAATGCCCTGGTGATTTTGAAAAATAAATAAATAAAAGGTACTAGATGGAAGGAGTGGAAGGATAGAGGTAGTTATACGTCAAGGCAAGAATGCAATGGGAGAGTATAGAAAGGAGACTTTGGAATTCTGAGATGAACTGGCCAGGATTGCATATGGCCCTCTTAATGAAACATCTGCTGGCCTTCCTGAACAGCTTCAGATTGAGTCACACAGAGCCCAAGGCTAAAATAATGGAAAAGGGGGTACAGAGCAGTCAGACTTCAGCTGGACCCAATCAGGCAAGGTGAAGGTGATAAAAGTGGCATAGTTGTTGGTGCTGCTGAGGCAAGCAAGTCAGCACCTGGGCATCCATAGCCTGCCCACCCATCCAGTGAGTTTCCTGGCTGGAAAAGCATAGTAATGATGATACAATGTAATCAAAGGGAGAATTGTGGACAGAGATTCTAGGCAGGGGAAAAGAGGCTAGACTCTGCTAGGGACAAAACAGATATGGAGAATACATTGTTTCCTTCTCTGTTTTTTGAGTTGTTTCACTGTTGAGATAGAAAATGCTGCAGTCTCTACCTCAGGCTTGCCAAAAGAGCTCCCTTTTCCGGTCCCCTCCTGTGAACATACGCAATCCATCTGCTCCCAGAAACCACTTACTTTGTTTTCTCATTTGGAAGGAAATGGCTTTTTCTTACTCTTCTCCTTTTTTGTAGTGTTTGGCACCTACTGGCCAGATTCTAATGGCTTTTCTTTGGCTCTGTTGGCCAGAAAGCAAGCCACAAATGTGTACTCCAACCCAAAAGTGTGAGGAGAAAGCCTTTTCTTCAGGTCATTCCTTAGGAGTGACTATTTCCACTACTCTAGGACCAAAAAAAGCACTCTGTCCTCCATGCCCAGGTCCCTATGTGGCTTGTGAAGGACAGGGCTGAGGTCTATCCCTAAAGGGCTCCAGGGACTTTTACTTTTAATGAAAGGGCTTTGAGAGGATCATAGAGAAAAATGTGAATGGTACTCCAATGCTGGGGAAGGCTGGGGTTAGGAGAGGAAACATAGAAGGAATTTGCTCCCGGGATTCTTCCATTCTACCTGACATAGTCATTGACTTTGATCCCTCTGAATCCTTGGCCTCTGTTAACTTTCATAGTCACCGATCACAATAACCCAGGTAAGAGCACCAGAAGCCCAGGATGTACCTCCTCCTCTCTCCCCCAGAGTCAAAGAGTTGAAACAGTGGATTGGGTGAATGAAGGAGAGGGGCGGGTAGTCTAGGATCTAGGTGATGAAGACACCTCCCCCATCGGTCTGGCTCTGAGAATCAGGAAGGTTTATCTGTAAATGTATAGATATATAAATGCAAATATATAGAGGAGAAAAACCTTTGTGGCACAGAGAGAAAGATATGCAGATGTTCCGGAGTGAGCAATAAAAAGAACTAGGACCAGGAGAAGACAAGCTACAAAAGGAGAAGGGTGCATCAGGAGTACAGCAGAAGGACCAGGGCACTGGGAAACCTAGATCTGGGCTGAGCACTAGAGAGTGTACAGTTCCTTACCCACTAAGATTTCCCAGATCTTGAGCGACACCTTCTCATTATTTAATCTCCATCAGCATTGACTGAGGCCCCAGAGCAGTACTTGGCACTAGGATTAACTGCTAGTGACATCAGACAACATTGCTACCTTTTAATAGATGGAAAAGTAGAGATAAAGTGACATGCAATACTATTCAGGGTCACACGGCAAATGGGTATCTTAAAGTGAGAACTACCTCATTTTAGAGATTATCTAATCCAATTGCCTCCTCTTACAAACAAAGAAGCTGAAGTGCAGAAAGTTCAACAACCTGCCCAAAGTTGCACAGTAAGTAGTTACTAAACATATTATATATCAGATCCTGGCTTCAAGCTTGTTAAGCTAAACTCCCAAATAGGATCTTGAGTTTTGTGCTTTAGCTTCATTGACTGGAGTGTACAGTAAGTGACAGGGAGTGCTATGAAATAAGTCCAGAAAGGCAGGATGAAGCCAGACTATGAAAGGGTTTAGTTGCCAAACTGAAGAGTCTATATTTTATCCCAGAGACTATAGGGAACCACTGAAAATTCTTGAACAAGGGAGTGACATGGTCAGACCCGTGCTTTAGGAAGATTCTTTTTGTTGCCCAGAATAATTGTGAGACTCTTCCTAAGGGAAATTCAGGCTGGTAAAATTTAGGGAAACCACACAGTAGGACCAAGGCTAGAAAGAGGCACTATGGTACAGTGGAAAGAAGACTGACTGGAGTCAGAGATTGTTGTTGTTCAGTTGTTTCAGTTCATGACCCCATTTTAAATGCTAAATAGAGCATTGCTTCCTAGAGGCAATAGAGAGCCACTGAAAATTGTTGAGGGAGAGAGAGACATGGTCAGCCACAGTTTCCTATGGAGGAAAAAATATGGAGGAATGGGATCTGCCTATGAAAAAACCTAGCATGGTGTCTTCTACATAGCAAGTGCCTAATAATTATTGAAGGGGAAAGGGAAGGGAAGGGAAGGGAGGGGAAGGGATGGGAAGGGAGGGGAAGGGAAGGGAAGGGAGGGAGGGGAGGGGAGGCAACGAGGTGGATATGGAGGAAAAAGTAAAAGTGAGGAAATAAGAGAAAATTCAATGATAAAATGAAGTGATCCATTCAAAAAACAAATTGAACTGAATGATCTCTAAAGTCCTTTCCAACCTCAATGTTCTATGAATCTGAGAGCTGGGAGATGAGATTCTTGTCCTGGTTGTAACTAACCAGCTATGTGACCTGGAGTAAGCCATTTCGCTTTGATGCATCTTAATATAAGAGTGATGAACTCCAAGATTAGCTCTCTGTTTTCTCATCTACAAGATGGGGGCCTTTATGTACCCCAAAAGGATGTTGTGGGGACAAGATAAAAGCATGGATATTCAGTGCTTTGAGAAGTGGAAAGCATCATGATGTTTCCATGATGGCAATATTCTTATTTAAGAAAAGGGCAGCAGGAACAAAGGGAAATAGATGGAGGAGAGATGGATGAACACACGTGGACAGTGATACGTGTCTTTGAAAACATCTGTTTTTTAAAAAAGTGAAACCAATTGAGAATGAAACGAGGGAGTGGAACGGGGGTAGGAGGCAGGGAATCCCGATGGACACTCAAGTCGGTGTTGCAGGTGTCCTATGTGAAGGCAATCGATATCTGGATGGCGGTCTGTCTACTCTTTGTATTTGCTGCCCTGCTGGAGTATGCTGCTGTGAACTTTGTCTCTCGCCAACATAAGGAGTTCATGCGCCTTCGAAGGAGGCAGAGGCGCCAGCGCATGGTGAGTATTTCCATTTGCCACCATCTCTGTCCTTTTTTGCTGACCTTCTTCATCCAGCTTCTGAAACTTTCTTATCCACACCAGGGACTAGAAGATTAGCTTGGGTGTTTTCCCACTTTAGCATCAGCTATCTCTGGTGTTGGTCAGAAGGGACAACTTCTTTCCTCCTTTAATGGTTTAGCAGAGCCTCTATCTGGCTACACTGGTGACAGCCTCACATTCAAATGTCTCACTAATGTGGGGCTCTAAGCAATGGTGTTAAGTGGAAAGGACACAGGAGTAGAAATCATGAGATCTATGATCTAGGCTCAACTGCAACATTGGATAGCTATGTGACCCTGGGCAAGTCGCAGTTTGTCGGACTGATTTCTTTTATCAGTACAATGCTTTCCAAGGTTGTTGGGAGGCTGAAACTATAAAATGCTACACAAAATGTGGAAGATTTCCTTGCTAGTGTGTCATGCTGCCCCCAAGTGATTGTGCGGCTTCTGGTTGATCACTCCCCCTCCTCAGGCCCCTGGGGTGCTCCTGTTTGCTGCAGGCTATAGCTACTAGATGGGAATTCAAGGGCCAAAAAGCATCTTTTGAGGTGAAATGTTGCTGAAGGGACTCTATAACCCCCTTGGGTCTAAACTCTGCCAACCTGCCCTGCTTTGGATAAAAGCTTTCATTATGGCCCCTGGAGGAGAAACAGAAGCAGTTAGACTAGGGATATTCTCTGCCATTTCTGTTCTTTGTTCCCTTTTCTCCCAAGGAAGAAAAAAAAAGTATGTTTCCACCTGGGAGAACCATTAGATGGACTGTGTTGTCATGACAACAGAGATGGCCTCTCTCCATCCCCCTCTGGAAAGAGGCCCTTGTAATCACCTGACAATCCCGTCCCCCTTTCCCCCTCCCTGCCCCAGAGCCAGGGTGTTGTGGGGGGAGTTGTGTTGTCATGACAACAGAGATGGTCTCCCTCCTCTACTTTTAGAGAGCATAAAGTCAGTCATGTTGTTATGACAACAGATGCGTTCCTGAGACACTCTTCTGGGAAGGAAGTACAAAATGATGAACAAAGGAAAGAACCCTGGTTGTTCTGTGCTATGGGCTAATTGCCTGGTGCAGAGGGGCAAAAGATTTGGTTTGTTCAGGACCAACTAGCCTGCTAAGAACCACTTAGCTCTTCCACGAGCTCACAGTTTCTCATTCTGCCTGATCTAAAGGTGACCCCTGGGGATCCAGTGGCAAGTTAAGGACCCCAGTCTGCCTGGGGAAGGAGACTCAGTCTATGGTGTGATCATGTCTATGACAAATCCCTTTCCCTCCCACCACAGGGGTTTTTCTCCTTCCTCCTTCTCCTCCTCCTGCTCATTGGGTCTGATCTGTCCTCTGCTAGCTCACAAACTCAATCAAAAACTCGGAATGCTGACCTTGGTTTGGGATTCATTGTAGACAATCTCTTAGCCTTTCTTTTGTACTGTTTCTGGGTTCTTACCACCCATTGTCTCTTTCCTACATTATCAGAACCCTGGGTGGGGCGCCCTCTCATGGTCGAATTCATTCTGGCACCTCCCCATAATTCATTGTATGTAGGAATTAAAGCTGGCTCATAGGCCCCTAGTTCTACAGCTGGGAGGGACCCCAGAGAAGGAAACTGAGGCCCAGGGAGGGAAAGGAATTTGCTCAAGGTCACACAAGTAGTAAGTAACACAGCTATGGTTTGAAACTAGGTCTTCCTGTCTCCAGGTAAATTAATCAACAAATATTACTTACTTACTAGATCAAGTAGCAGGTATTGTGCCAATCTGGGGATACACAAACGAAAAAATTAAATAGAATTTGCCTGCTCAAGGAGTTGGGCAGTGGTGGTAGAAAAGAATAAGCATTTATTAAACACCTACTATGTACCAGGCACTGTGGTAAGCATTTTACAAATATCTCATTTCATCCTCACAACTCTAGGGGTGGGGGAAGATAGGTGCTGTTATCATTCCCATTTTACAGTTGAGGAAACTGAGGCACACCAAGGGTAGGTGACTTGCCCAGGGTCACACAGCTAGTAAGTGTCTAAGGGCTAGATTTGAATTCAGATCTACCCGACTCGAAACCCAGTGTTCTAGCCACTGAGCCACCTAGCTGCCTCTACGTTCTAAGTCTCATGCTCTTTCTAGCACATCACATTTCCTTTCCTAATTTTCAATTCCAGACTAAGGTGCTCCCACCACCACTGCCTTTTGGACCTGCCCATGCCAATCCCTGCTCCTCTAAGAAGATCTTGACTGGGCTAGTAAAAGGACAGGAAAGGAAGATGATAGTAGAAGTCCTAGGCCTCCATCTTTCTCATACCAAGAAATTTCTTCCATAAAACTGAAGCCTCTGGCAGAGTACTGTATCACTCCCCTGTCCTGTTTGCCCCCCAGATGTTGGAGTGAAAAGTAGATGAGTCAGTTAGCTAGCCTAGAATCCCTCTGGCAGCAGACATGGCTTGCTAGAGCTTGTCTCAGCTCAGAAGCTCCAGGCCCAGGCAAGGCATTATAAACTCATCTCTGCCCTCCCCTTCCCCAACCTCTCCCACCTCCCAGCACCCCAGGATCGCCCTTCCCAACAAACGCTCCCAGTGAAGTCACACTACTCTGTCTGTTCCACTGAGCAAATGAGATAGCAGCCATGAAAATGCCTTGAACCATGGGCCTGGAAGCATCCAGGCTCTAGGCAAAGACAATCCTAAACATCACCAGGACCAACTGAGGTCTGGGCCCCTTCCTTGGGGGCAGGCGGGGGTTTCAGTGGCTGTCCTCTTCAGCCATCACTTAGCCTCATTAGGCCATTAGAATGGAAGCTGCTTGAGGCAGGGACTGGTCTTGGTACTCCTGGTTCCTGGCACCATGGACACAGTGGCTGCTGAATGGGATTGGTTGGAATTCTTTATAGAACATGCTCTGTTTCCGAAGCCAGGTGGAACTTGCCAGGTGTGTGCTGTGCGTGGCACCATGCTGTCCTCACCACATCTGTACCCCTGTGATATCCGCCAATGTCCTTCACTTCCTTCAAAAATCAGGCAGACTCACCTCTGTCAGGAAACCTTTCAGGATTAACTCTGAATTCCCATGCTTTCTCTGTAGTCTCTACTTACTCATAAGCTGCTTTCTGGCTTATGTTTTTTAAAAGACAGTGAGTTCCTCAAGGACATCAATAATGTCCATATTTTTGTGACCTCTCCCCTCCCCCAATGCCTAATGACAGCAACTGGCATTTGTATAATACCTTAAGGTCGACAAAATATTTTTCACACATTATCTCATTTTACTCTCTCAACAATCCTATAAGGTAAGAACTAGTTACTATTCCCATTTTACAGATGGGGAAACTGAGGGTCAGGGAAGTCACCTGGCTTGCTAGAAAGCCTCCCTGTGCTCTTTTTGCTTGACCAAGACAGATTGAGTAGTTCATCAAAGAATGTATCTTGTCATGCAGAGAAATCTAGTTGGGAGCCGTGAGGGTCTTCCAACACACTGCCAACCTCCCCCAGAGGTCCTAAAAGGTTTAGTTCCTCTCTCCTCACTTCTCCCTTTCCCCGACCCCCAGCAGCAGCTGCTCACAGGGTACACTGGACTCTGTCTTCTCCCCCTCTTCCTACCCAACATACACACACACACACACACACACACACACACACACACCAGGTCAAAACCCAGGAGGATGATGACAGGCCAAAGCTCTCAGGGATTCACTTTCTCTCTCTTCCTCCTCCCTCCTGATTTAGAGCCACCAGATCTCATTCTATGGCTCCACCTTTCAGCCCTTGTCTACTCTCCCACCTCTGAGGGTGTAAAGGCAAGGGGGATCAGGCTCCCATGGGCACCTTGACTCTGCATTCTGAGAACCATGACCACTGCTCAGGGTTGTCTGCTTCACCTGCGAGATGGCAAAAGGAAATAATCGACTTTAAAGAAACAGCTCAAGTCCAGACCAGGAACATTGAGCTGGGTTTTTCTCCTTCAAAGCATTTTGCTAACAGACCCAGCAACTCTACAAAGTGGATGAATTGAGGGAATCTACAGGACCCACAATCAGGAATCACTTCCTTCACTTCTTTCTTAACCTAAAAATGACTTAGGAGGGATGTAAGTTTCTGGGCCTCAGTTTCCACATCTCTAAAATGGGAATCAATATTAACTTTATTGTAGGAATAATGTAAGGTTTTATTGCAGCAAGCTATAAAGTGCTAGGAGGCCTTTGGAAGTGAGTGTTACAGAAATTCAGAAAGTAGTCTGGTATTCCTCTGAGGATTACTGTAGGAAACAAAAATGTCTCCCTACCTTCCCTCTGGAGAGCAAAGTCTGGGTACCATACAACAGCTCAGTAATCCTGCAGATATTTTCTAGCTTCTCACTAAGTAGGCCTGATCATGTCATACTTCCTTCCCCAAGAACTTTCAATGGCTCCCCATTGCCCCTGGAATGAAATACAGACTCCTTGACCTGGCCTTTCAAACTCTTCACTATATGGCTACACTCTACCTTTCCACCCTGATTCCATATGACTTCTCTTATACTATACTCTACATTCCAGCCAAATTGGCCTGTACACTGTTCACTGTATGTTTTTGCATGGGCATGTCTCTCCTTAATTTTTAAACAGGGAATACTGAATGTCTTCATTACCAGGGGCATAGAATGACTGATTTCTGGCTGGAAGTACCCTTAGAACCCATCTAATCTAAACCCCTCAGTTGATACATGAGGAAACCCAGACACAAGGTCATACAGGTAGCAAGTGATAGAAGCAAGATTTGAACCCAGGTCGTCAGATGCGAAAGCCAGTAAGTGATCTTTTCACTCCTCCATAATGAACATCAACTATTGTACCAGGCTTTGTGTAATACAGATTAATGAGGCACGTAGAACTATCCTTCTCTTTCCCCCTCCCAGACAACTGGGCTTTATGAGTGCCTGTGTCTGCTTTTTGTAGTTTTTCTGTCTCAACCAATCAATCATTCAACATGTATTAAGCACCTACTATGTGTCAGGCAGTCGGCTAAGCTCTCCTCCCTCCATGTCAAACTGGCAGCTGTCATTTCTTACCACTTTCATCTAGTCATGCATTTTGAGCTGAAAGGGAGACCATTTACATACACACACTCTCACATCCTTTTTTATTTTAGGAAACTGAGGCCCAGGTAGGTTAGGTAATTTGCCCAAGCTCACACTGATTATACGTACAACCAAGATTCAAATTCAAGCCCTCTGACTCCAAATTCACTATTTTAGCAGATGGAGTGTCTCATTCTATGGTGTCCCTTCTCCCACCCACCCAAGTTGCTGCTTTTATTCTGCTGTGAGCTGGGAAACCAGACAACCAAACTTGTTATAAGTATCATGTTGTTGCAATGAGAGTCATTGGAACCTGAGCGAGGAACTGAGTGTTTTTCCTTCGAGTAGAATGAATGAGCTTCAGTGTATGGACCCTAGGAACCTTCTTTGAGCTGCTGCCATGGATCAGTTTGTTGCTTTCAGAGAATTAAGGTTGCATGAGAATTGTATTGTGTGAATTTTATAGATACCATGGTAATGTGTCCATAATGATGTGGACATCATGTTAATAAATTATGTATTGTGTACGCTGTGGACTTGCTGCGGGAATTAGCTGAAATCCATCTGGAGCTACCCAATTGACCCCACTGAGCTCACTGGGTGACCATTGTGGGTGTTCAAATCTCTTAGGTCTAGGAGGCTCATGGAGCACAGAACTGAAGGGAGGGAACCTGACAGTCCAACGCAAATGAAAAAATTGAAGCCCAGAATCAAGTCAGGAAGTATCTGATGTGGGATTTGAACCCAGGCATTCCTAATGCCAAGTCCAGTACTCCATCCATGCTGCTTTCCCTTGGAGCTTTGGTTTTGAGATAGAGAGGACCCCTGGCCAGGTTGAATTTGATGCCCTTTCTTGGTCTATATGCCGTCAAAACCATATTCCCAAAAGCCTACATGTTCCCTAAGTAACATTATCCAATAGGTTTCATCGTTCTGCTTATCACAAATTAAAGGAATCCGGGGATTTACAATACTTCCGGACATCCTTCAGAATGGCTCAACCCTCCCATTCGTTTTGAATGTCCCTAAGTATTTCTTGGTAATTATTGTAGTGACAATTCTTATTAACTTTTAAGGGGGGGCTGCAAATAGGAGAATAACATAGACTATGCTAATGATGGATAAATGCATAGACTATCCCCCATCCAACCCAAGTGCTCGTATGTACGTTACGAAGTCTACTGCAGACATAGAGATCTATATCTTGACATGCTATGTGTATGTCTATACATGAGGAACAGATGTGCACAGTCTGGTCACTGGCCCTATTGTGATCTCAAACTCTGCCTTCCTTTTCTCACTTGCTCCTGCAGGAAGAAGAGGTCACCCAAGAGAGTCGATTCTATTTCAGGGGCTATGGCCTGGGCCACTGTCTGCAGGTCAGGGATGGAGGTCCCATGGAAGGCTTAGGTATTTATAGCACCCCACCCCCAGTCCCTCTCCTGAAGGAGGGGGAGACTGTGAGGAAGCACTATGTGGACAGAGCCAAACGAATTGATACCATCTCCCGAGCAATCTTCCCCTTCACATTCCTCATCTTCAACATCTTTTACTGGGTTGTCTACAAAGTTCTTCGATCAGAAGATATCCACCAAGCACCATGAAGAGGGAAGGACACTCACAGGTAAGCCTCCAGGAGGGAGGCAAGGCTGTCACCTTCTGTCAGCCTGCATCAAAACTTGGACATTTCCTTGACCTCCCATCCAGAGTGCCCAACTACCAGCCTACCAGCTACATGGCTATATGCTGCTGTTGCTGCTGCATGGTGACAAAAGTGGCTTATCTCTTCAAATCTAACCAAGTTCCAAACTCACTCATCCTCTCCTCAAGTTACAGTCTGCCATTTTCCTGGGACTGGCTAATAAGGTCTTCTTTCATCTTCCAACACTCCATTAAGGGAATACCCAGGTCCATAATGCTAAAAACTGTAGTCTCTGTCATCTCATCCCAGTCCACCTCCACCCCAGCATGACCTTACAGGGATGCTGTGCCCTCTTTCCTTATCACCTTATCCATCCTACCCATTCTAAAGCATGGAAACTAACAGTGTGCCCATATAGATGGAAGGGAAACTGACAGTCTTTCCACCACCCACTTACCACAGAACATGACTAGAAAATCTTGCATTGAACTAGGGTAATCAACTGAGAGATTTTCACAAACATTAGAGAATCCAACACTAGACACAGAACGGGGTGGTGCTCTAGACTTCTGGAAAAATCTGATCTTAACAACCTAGACAGGCCTCATCATTTAACACTCCTGGAGTCTCCTAACTCCTCTGCTGTTCCTGAAGGTCTTTATCCCTTAAGAACTAGCATGGTGACAGTAGCTTTGAGTTGCCTAAAAAGAAGCAATACTTTTACAAGGAACTGCTTGATCTTACCCAGTGGCACTTGTAACCTTGCATAAGAAACCAGGCCTGCACCAATGCGTGCCTGAAGCCCTAGGAGTTGTGGGAAACAGAGACTGTCCTTGGATAGGTTTGTGTTTGCTTTTTCATTCCAAATCCCAAACTCTTTAATATCCAAAATTCTCCTCCCTTGTGCCTACATCACCAAAAGATGCACCTGGCCTCTTGGCTGCTGACTTCATCTCCTGCTGTTGGGTATGAGTTAAGACCTTGAGATCATGCCCTCCTTTTGGCAAATAGTTCACAGCAACACGCCAACCCTGTCCTGGACAGAGTGACATCCAAGGTTCCTGAGCAGGAATGGCATGTAATGGTTACTACACTGTGCCAACAGGATCATGTCAACCTGCAGGGGGGGTGTCATTGTTAGGAGTTTTGGGGGTCCCCTAATCTAGTGGCAGCTGAGAATGGTACCAGAGTTAGGAGGATGAGGAATACAGAACACACTTCAGGGTTATATTTCTGCCAGCTCTCTATCAGCCCACATGGCAGCATGGGTCCAGCACCTTGGAGTCTATGGCATGTGAAAAACTGGGAGCAAAAAAGATTGAATGTGATGAAAAGTACTGAGACACTGGCTGGAAGAGGTGAACTTAATAAATATTCCTTGGCATTTTTTGGGCATAATCAATGAGGTTTTTTGGAATGACACGTATACTCTCTCTTTTACTATCATGTTCAAATTCCAAAGTCAATAAATCCCAAAGGCAGGTCCACTGCTGGATTCCCATTCTCCCCTCAGGGTCAAATGAGGTTGTCTGTTTCTTCTCATCCGGTGCTATAGGGGCCTCTCTTCTAGCATGGCAGCAAGTCCTGGGGGATAGAGTTCCGGACTTGTTTGGAGTCTGGAAGACCTGACTTTGAATCCTACTACACTAGCTATGCGACCATGGACAAGTCACTTAGCTCATCTTAGTCCCAATGTCCCCATCTGTAAAATGGAAATAATAACAGACCCTCCCTTCCAAACCGCTATGAAGAACCACTGAGGGCGTTTGTGCACGGCACTTAGAAAACCCTGAAGTCAGCCATTCTTACTCTTCCTCTCAGCTCTGTGCCATCAAAGGTGGCTGACTCAGAACTCTGGGCAGCTGGGAAAGTAGAGAGCAATCAATAGGGGACAATGGGCCAGTAGGAAGGGGCTGAATTAGGAGATGAAGAAGCAGCTTGCCCATTTCTGCCTAGGTAGTGGAAGTCAATGAGGCCACACAAGGAAAATTTCTCTTTTGAGAAGAATCAGAGACCACCCCTTTGATAATCTTCCCGATGGGTCCGATGGGTCCAATGGGGTGTCAGGCTGCCACGGCCCGAGGGCATGGGAAGGGGAGGGACACTATGGAGATGAGCTGATTCAACAGAGCATCACTTGTTAGAGATCTGCTCCAGATGGGCCAAGTGTACAAATCTGCCCTGTTGGAAGTCTTGGAGAACAATGCTCTGGAGACAGCAATAGCCCTGAGCCATGGCGCCTGCTCAACTGGGACCTAGCTCGAGTAATCAGCTGGTACTAGAAGGCCAGAGAAGTCAAAGTACGGGCCACCAGAATGACCCAAGGGACTTAACAAAGTGACACAGAGGCTAGCCTCCCTCAGAGAGCAGTTGGGGAGGGAAGTGGAGAACAAACGTCCTTAATTGTTCCACTCACACTAGATCAGCGCCACCCCCACCCCCACCCCTTCACCCAGAAGCACTCTAGAGGAGACACATGGTGGAAGAATCTAGGCCATATGGCTTCTGCCCCCCCTCCCCCACCCCACTCCCCTCTACACACATACTGAAGTTTTCCATGGTTCCTTGGGGCTTTTTCTTCCCTTTGAGCAAATCTGACACCTGGCAATGAAGTCCAGCACACTGTCCTTGGACTCCCTTACCTTCCCGGTGCCTACTTAAGAGCCCTCCATGATGTCATTGCTACCCATGTACGCACATTACTGACTCCTTTGAAGGGAGCACACATGGAGAAGCTTTGAGTTTCAAAAGAACATATTTTTAAAGAGGGGAAAAAAATCCTTCCTACACCAATAAAGTGTTTCTGGTGTTTTCATTAATTCAATGTTAATATTTAATGCCAGTTTAATATTTCATATTTTTATTTCCCCAAGAGAGGGTTTGACTCTTTCAGCTGTTAGGACTAGCAGTGTCTCCATCTCCCCCTCACCCCCACCTCCGGATTCACTCAGCTCCTGGGAAGAGAGATGTTCTTCTTTTTATCCTCCTTCCCTTGCTCTGCTCCAAGTCAATCTTCCTCATCCAGAGTCCCAGTGCAGTCAAGGGAACATTTTAAGTAGAAGACAGAACTACAGAATGGGAAGCTATTGCCTCTCACTTAACCCCACCCCGGCTCTCACCCCTCAAGGCTTTCTTTTCACTTTTTTCAAACGTTGAGACTCTTTAAGATGGGAAGCCAAAGCTAAGTCCCTTTCAGGCTGAAATCTTGCCCACAAGTGGCCATTTTAACCTCCCAAAGATGCTGGCCCTACCAAGCACAAGCTTGCCTGCCCGCCATGATCACTCCAAGGACAGATAATTTCTGTTTCAGTCTAAGCCCCCAAATGAGAGGCCTACTCAACCTGATGACAGGTAAGACAGTCAACCTCAGCATCCTACAAAGGGTTCATAAAATGAGCGCTTGGAGCCCTGCCTTAAAGTAGCAGATCTCTCCGGTGAGCTCCCTGATGGCAACAATGGTCCTGTATGTTTTAGACCCCTCCTTCTCACAGTTCCAAAGACAGAGTTTGGGATACAACAAGCATTCAATTATTTTAATTGCAGGAATATTGGATGTATTCCAACTAAGTTTGTTATAAAGCAAATTTCTATTAAGTGAATCTTTCTCTTCCCTCTCTCTCCTACTTACACAGTCAGCTGTTTTTCAGGGAAAAATATACAGATATAAAAAGGCTAACAATCACATACTTCAAAGGAAAAGGATAACACTTTTTTCATAAGCTATCAGTGACACGCAAGACAACAATGTTCCTTCACTGTACCTCAAATCAACCATTACATTATAACAATTAAAAATATTATAATTCTGGCAGTGAAAATTTAGCTCAGTATCAGAAAGAAATTCTGACAGCTTGACCAGCTACCTCCTCGCTCTATCTTCCAGACTGTTCACACTGTCCATAAAGCATTAGCAATTTGGATGATTTTCACCTGCCTTAAACCAACTTGTAACTTTGGTACCAATGTACTTTTGACTTTAAGGCAAAAACTTATCACAGCCATTTTGGTACATTTCATCTGAATGTGTTAGGATAGAAGTATGGACTCCACCATGAAAGGTCACTTTCCAAATGGGAACAATGCATTCCTGGAGCCACAGAGTCACTCACAGATATCACATCAGAACTCTATTAGTGACTTTTTGTGGGCCCCTCATGGCCACTGCTTTCATCAGGCAGCATTCTCCAAACAACCTGGCTATCTTGTGGAAGGTGCCCTGACCACCAATTCTCAGTATGTAATGTGATTCTCAGAAGTCTTGGGGTTTCATTTAACAAGATGAGTCCAGCACACTTTCTACCAAATATCCTACTAAAAATTGCTCTTTGGGGCATTGGAATGGAATTGATCCGCATGTGGCACATATGCCCAGTCCAGCCAAACTATGCCAATAAGAACTCTATATCATGGATGTCTTTCTGAAGTATTGGCATTACATGGAATCTTGGTTTGCTATTTCTGATAAATAAAAGATGCTTGCAGTCACTTGACTGGCCTAAGGTTGAGGCTGCTTCTCAAAGGTGACCAGGGGAACCCTTAATTTATCCATTGTCACCCTTCTCTGGACAGCTCTGTCCCTACTGCAGAGCTGCCTTGGCCATCCTTTCTCTTTACAGAACTCATAATGACCTGGATGGGCCCTGCCTACCAGAGACCTGCTAAAGCAGGAAAAGTACCACTCCCTCCCCCCAGGTGCGCCTACTACAGCTTTCTCTGCCAGTCTCTAAAGGCCTGGCCGTGAAAACATGAGACAACGTATAGAGGATTTTAAATGTTGGCATCAAAGACAATGGATGTGCCTTTAAAATATTATTGATAGTTGAGTCTATCCACCTCCAACCAAGCAAATAAAGCTTCTCACATAGCTAGCCCAGCTCGAGAGTGGCAACAATAATTCATTCCTTCCTTCTTCCCTTTCCTTCTCCCATTGCATAAACTCCGGTAACTCCTTATCACCTCCAGGATCAAATAGAATATTCTCGGTTTGGCATTCAAAGCTCTTCTCCCCCTCCCCCGCCAGCATACTCTGCCATCCAGTGCCATGGCCTCACTGATGCTCCATCTCTCAGCCTGGTACTCTGTCCTTTCTATCTAATTCCTGGCTTCCTTCAAGTCTCAGCTCAAATCCCTTTTAGTACAGGAAGTTTTTTTGTATCTCCCTTAATGCTTCTGTTCATTCTTTCTATCCAATGGATCCTTTTTGTACATAGTTGTTTGCATATTGTCTCCCCTATTAAACTGTGAGCTCTTGGAGGTTAGGCATCGGCCTTTGCCTTTCTTTGCATCCCTGGTTCATAGCAGGTACTTAACAAATGCTTCTTGACTAACTGATTTTTGAGGGGGAATTTCCCTGTGCATGGCCATGCCAGACCCAATCTTCAGTTAACTAATGCCAGTCTAGATGGGTCTGCTTGGACCAGGATGGCTGTCTCCTGCAGGTGATCAGTTGTTTCCAGGATTGGCTTTGGGACTTTGAGTCTTCTTGGGGGGTTACATGCCTTCCTTCAACTTTCTTGAGGAGGGTCAGGGAAGCTCCTCCATCATTCATTAAGAAATCAAGTTAATATTCTTCCTCATTCTTTAGAAATTTTGCTTCTCCCCACAGTCATCTAACAGAGGCATACTCCGTGGTCCAATCTGTAACTTTCAGGAATCCTTTCCCAAGCACCAACATTGACAATGCTTTTTCTTTTGCATCATTGTCACTTTCCAATAACTCCTCAATACCTTCTTTTCCACCATGACAAAGAAATACAGAAATACATGGCCAAACACATGCTTTATTCCATACCCATAATCCTAACTCCTTTGCTAAGAAGGGAAAGGGTTGGATCAGCCATCTATCCTCTGGAATCAAAGTTGGCCATTGCACTAATCCAAGTTCTTATGGTTCACTTTACGTTAGCATGGTCACTGTATATGTTGTTCTGTTTACTTTGTTGTGCAACAGTTCAAACATGTTTTCACAAGTTCTTTAAATCTATCATGTGCAGAATGAGCCATTCCTCAATTAAGCTACCATAAAAAGTACTACTATAAATATCTGTATATACACAAGTCCTTTCCTTCTGTTCTTGACCTCCTTGGGATACATGGCCATTAGTGGTATTTCTGGGTCAAAGGGTATGTACACTTTTATGACTTTTCTAGTATAATTCTAAATCACTTTCCAGAATGATTGGACCAATTTTGCCAGCATCAGCAACAATGCATCCATTTTCCTGCCCTTCCCACAGCCCCTCTAACATTTTGAGGGGGTGGGGTTACCTGCTTTGTGATTTCCCCATGTGCTGCTTTCCCAGAAACTCAGAGAACAAATGCCAGACTCAAGACTTCAATAAATAATATTAGCTAAAATACAGTAGTAAATCTAATGCTTACTATATGCTGGGCCCTATGCTAGCACTTTACAATTGTGATCTCATTGGATGGTCTGAATGCGTCTGCTTGGACGAAAATGTCATTTCCATCCTGGTCTCTTTTTCAGATGTTAATTTCTCCCTAGAGTGAGTTTAAGGAACTGCTGTTATTGGATCTCCCTTTTCAAATACTCACACTACCTACCAACCAGTGCCCCACACTTGGAGTCAATAAAGAAGGAGAGACATTTCATTCCGAACCTGCCTAGTTTTGTCCAGGGTGGCATCAGTTTCAGTTTGATAGATGGGCTGTCCCAAGGCAAAGACCCTCTACAGACTTCTCACAATGTCCTACCTGGGATTTAGACAAAGGCAACCAAACCAAAGTGGTAAGAGGTACAAGGATAGGAATTTGGCACAGGTAGAGGTGAGGAAGGAAATCATTCCAGGCCTGCACAAAGTCCACAGATAGAAAGTCAAACCTTAACCCTAACCCTAATTCCATTGCATTCATATATCACAATTTGTTCAGCTACTCCCCAACTGATGGGCAGCTACAGGAATCTGAATGAGGTGGGATGCAGTTGGGGAGAGAAAATGGAGGGGAAAGAATGGTATAGTGAGAATTCTTGGTCAGGTATAGATTGGACAAGATGGCCTCTGACATCCCATTCAACTTGGATGCTATGACTTGATCCGAGATCTCTGCTTCTGGAGGGATCCATGGGTAGATTTTGTGTTTGGAGGGAAGACTAGCTATGTGTTCTTGGGCACTTTGCCTGATCTTTATCAATGGATCTGAGGTTGGAAATGAATTATCTGATGAGTGATTCCTAAAACATTTCCCTCATGTTACACTCCATTAAATGGTTTCTCCTTGCCTGCAGAATGAAGCTAACACTCCTCAGCTTGCCAATAAATACTCTGGACAATATGGCTCCACCCTGCTGATTTAACTGAATCTCCCCCTACTCAGCAAAGCATGCCATCTATCCCATCTAGGCTGCTCTAACCACTGCCTAATGAACTGTTCTTGCTTAATGCTGCTTCTGCGTTGTTCCTGCATCTCTAGTCTGTGTCTTCCCTTCTCCCCACATCTCCAAATCTTGCCTTCAAAGTCCATCCTAAATCTTATCTTTTAAAAAAAAAATCAAATGTTTTATTAATAACAACATTTACCATCAATACAACCAATTGAAGTAGCTTACTAACTACTGGCATTTGAATTCATTTTCATGTCTACACAGTAATTCCAGTCACTCCTAAATCCTTATCAGGATTCTTCATTTATCCATTTAAAATATTCCATAATTTTATTCATTTTCTTCTTAGCCACCCAGTGATAGCTACTGTGCACTCATTTCTCTGGCTCTGCTTTTTTGCATTATATCATTTCATAAAAATTTCTTTTCAGATTTTTAAAAAAGTATTCCTCATACTTGTCTGTCTTAATTGCATTAGAGTATTCCACTACCTCAACACACGCCCCACAAACTGTGTGACCTTATTGACAGACATTCTGTTGGTTTCTAGATTTTTTTTGCAAGTTCAAACAAGGCTTCATGAAAATCTATGGAAGGAGAAAGGGTTTTTGTGGGGTTCTTGACAACATACTGCTATTCAAAGAGCTTCTGCAAGCTTATAATTCTACCAGCAGTGAATAAACGTACCTGTTCCTCCACACTAACACCAAGCCAGCCAGCATTGAGTTTCACTGCTTTGAATCATTTTTGCCAATTTGACAGGTACAAAGTTGGACTTCAAACTTGGCTTAAAGTGCATTAGTTTGATCAGCCCAGGCCCAAGTAACCTCTCCCTTCTTATTGGTCCCTGATCATATTCTGTGCTGTGTTGCTGCGACCTGTCCATGCTCCCCTATCTTGTTTTACCACGTGGTCCCTCAGGAGCTGTGTCCCACTTCTTTGCATCCTCAATTGCACACACACACACACACACATATATATACATATATATATATGTATATATATATAGTAAGATAATCACAAAATAGATTAAGGCATTCACTAAATGTCAGCAAAGCACTCAGTAAGACCCTCAGTAAAGGAATGAGACTCCAGAATCAAATCTGCCCCAATTTAGTGACTAGAGAGGGAAGGGAATGTTTTCCTCAAAATATTTTTGCCACTTTGTACCCAAAGACCTGGGAATTCAAGATTAGACTTCCTTCCCACTGGTCACAGCTCTTTCCCACCCTCCTAACTCCTCCCTTATTCTGCTCCCCGCCTCAACTCCCTCATTGTCTCCCTTGGGTGCTGGTCCCGAGCCAGGATTAGAAAATGGTCCAGCTGTCCCCAGTGACTTACGCCAGCCTGGACTGCTCTGCAGTGCCACGAAGGGCCAGGACTTTTGTTTACAGCTGGTATCAGGGAGAGGCGGAGAGCAGAGCTGACAGCCCCACTGTGGAGCAAATATCAATCTCCCTCTGTCCTCCCAGCCAAGTTTCACAAACCAGCTCTATTGACGACTGGCCTGCACCCGCCTAGGGCCCCACCAACCTTCCATTTACAGCTTTGGCCTGGGAACTGCCGGGTAAATCACTGCTTTGTACCTCTTAGGAACCTCCCTTCCTCTCTCTCCCATGCACCCAGACTCTATCCTTTCCTCAAACATCGGTTATTCCTCAAGCCTCAGATCTCAGCCCATTACAGGAAATACCTTGTAGTTCTCAGCTCCCTAACCCTGCTACACTTATCCCCAAGGAGCATCTGAAGGAATCCCACTCTTCCATCCCCAGACTAATATTTGGACGGGGAGGGGGGGAGAAAGAAAATAAAATCCAGTATTGTAACTGAAGCGAGATAAGACAGCAGGGCTTCCCTGGCCTTGTGATCTCTCACTTCTGTACCTTCACGCATTCATAATGCCCCTATGCCTGTTCTCCCTCTTGAGCTGATCGATGAAATGTAAATTAAAACAAGTTAGAGGTACCACTTCACTGCTATCAGCTGCCTTTGCTGGGATGCTCCCTCCTTTCTGCTATTACGGGCCCCTTTGTCAGGCAGGCTGGTGAAGCTATTGAATCCTGCACAGAGTTGCATTTTTGAGTGCATCAAAGAAAGTACACAGGATTACAAAGGAAATGAATTTTACTGAGATATAGTTACCAAAACCTTTTTTTCTTTTTTTACAAACAAGTTCATGAAGCACAGGTTAAGAATCTTTGCTTCACAGGATGAAATAAAGACTGTCTCCTTTCCAATGTGCATCTGTCATCCTGAATACTTAATGTGGAAGCTGGAAATCCTTTAGCACCCATTTGGGAAAATCTAGCCATGAACATATTTGGAGATATCACCCAGTAAACTCTGGGTGTTGACACAGCAAACCAAAGATGAAATTATGTGCTTTCAGCCAGTCTCATGAGACAGGACTTGACATGTTAGCCCAGAGCTTGGAGGAACCTGGGTCACAGGTTATATATCCCAGGTTATGAGATGATGTTGATGAGTTAAGACTCCGTTTTTGAAAGAGCAGCTATGAGGTTCTGGTCTGGCCTATGCAGAACAAAGGCCTCATCAGAGGAAAAAATGTATACCTTTTCTAGGGAATTAACACGTTATCAAGGAAATCCAAGATGGAAGAAGGTCTTAGCCAACTCTTCCTTCCTCCATCTTCCATGGCTCTTTCAGCAAATAATCTAAGTTAATCTTCACAATCATCTGATGGGCAAGGCAAATGTTCTCTCTATTTCACAGATAGGGACACTAAGACAGAGATGGTAGCTGACTTTCCCAAAGCCACTCAGCTAGTTAGGGCTGGAATCAGGACTAGAATCCAGGTTTTCTGACCCTTTTGAGTCCCATGTTCTTTCCCTTACGTATCATACAGTTTCTCTTGATGTGCAACAAGACACTATATGTTAGAACATGTAGTTTTTAGAAATAGAAGTGAACTCTACTTTAGTTAATAGGAAGGAGACAAGTTATATTGTTGTGCCTATGTTATAGAAAGGGAAACAAAGGCTGACATCACACATTAAGGTCAGGTTAGCCATTTGTTTTCTCTCTGATTTCATGCCCCAGAAGTGACAGGGGATACCCTCTTTCTCTATGTGGGATGGGTGGAGGGTAATGGGGTTAGTTAGGGAGGCCCAGATTCTCCAAGGGGACTGAAGTGGCACTTAACGTAGTCACTCTTCCTCTTTGCTGTCTACCAAGGCTACAAGGCAACCCTGCATTTTCCTATAAACTGGCCAGGTTCTGCATTCCCATCCCCAGCCCAGTCCAGACAGAACTGTCTTAGTGTTACCCTAACAAATAGCACGACCATTCCTATAGCTTTTCCAGAGTTACACCTATTCCCTTCCACCCCCTTGACATCTCAGATCTCCACAACTGCAGGTAACCATGACAACCACCAGTCTTCCAGAGACAAGATGCAGCCTGGCGCCACCACCCAGGAAAAAACCCTTACATTTACTTATTTTCTCTTAGCAGCTGCTGGATCTCTGGGAGGGGGGATGTTCCTGACAGTCTGAGAGGTTCTATACCCCTACCAGCTCATTGCCAACCCACATGACACAAGAGAATGTCACTGAGCAGGGCACTCTCACCAGGGCTTGAGGAAGGGGAGCCCTAGCCTCATGCATTCAACAACAATTTATGAAGCATCTACTTCAAAGTGTAAAACATGTTGCTCAACACTGGTGACACAAAGGTAAAACCCCAAAAGTTCTGCTGGGGGAAGGGAACAACAGTTAGAGTCGATGGCACTATTCAGAGCTTTAGTATATGTAAAATGTGGTTCCAGCCCAATAGAAAGATACAAGAGAAATCCAATAACGTGAGTACTCGAGGATTCCTTGTGCACACTAATCAGAACCGAGCCATACATAGACACATAGAGACGAGACTACTGGAGGAGAGAGAATGTTAACAATTGGAGGGTTAGAGTCGAGTCCTTCAGCTAAGGATTCTGGAAGGACAGCTTGCATAAAGGCAGAATCCAAATCTGGAGAACAGCAAATAGGTTAATGGGGTTACAATGCAGGGTACCTGAAAGGAAATAATATGAAATAAGTCTGAAAAGGTAGGTTGGAGGAAGACAGAGAGGGACTTTAAACATCAAAATGAAAAGTCTGTATTTTATCCCAGAAGCAGTAGGGAACCACAGCATGTTCTTGAACAAGGAAATAAGCTGACAAGTTGTGTTCCTCACTTGGATCACTTTGGCATACATGTGGAGGACAGACTGGAAAGCACAGACACAGACTAATGAAGTCTAAAATCCCACTAGCTTTTTTGCTCATATCACACCACCAACTCAGTCTATAGTCTGCTAAAATTTGCACATCTTTTTTCAGTGGGACCACCTCTTCCATTTTGTGAAGTTGCTTCTGAGAACTTGGAAGACTTTACATTTATCTTTACTAAATTTCATCAGGCAATTCTCTAAATCCACAAGTTATACAACACACACACATGAATATATACACATATGAAGATAGTTTCATCTTAATAGAACCATACTGAACTAAGCTTTGATCTTACCCTGGGCTCTGTGGCATATTTAAAACCTAAGTGGCCAAAGTGAGGGTATGAAGGTAACTGATTCCTAACAGGATGGACCTACTCTCATTCCAGGCAGCTACAACACATCAAATTTATTGTTGTTTTAAAAGGTCCTTTAGTGTCACACACTGTCTGCCTCTTAGAGAATCAAAAGTCTGCATATTATCAAAAATAAGTCCATTCTGCCTCAGGAGCTCCTCACTGGTAGGTCTCACCAGCTTTAGGTTACGTAGGGATTCTGAAGCCCAAAACATCACTCCTGTTCCCTGGACTGGGCTGACCATCTGACCAGCAACCCATTCAGAGAGAACTGTGGGCAAATGAGGGGAGCTAGAGAAAGGCTGTAGGCAGGGCCAAGAGATCTGTGGCCACTTCTACTGGCCACAATCTGCATGGGCAATATGGATAACAAAGCATCCATGCTTCTCTCTCTTGTTTTCAGTCCTTGGGCTCTCCTGCCTGCTCAAGTCATTTTAACAATAAAAATCACATAGAGTGAGCAGTCATTTGAAGGTGGCTGTAGGAACAGAGGCCATTGCATTTATCCCCATTCCATTTACATAGCCCCAAGAGAAGCTTTCTCCTTCCTGCCCCTGTAGGTTGATCTGA
Organism: Potorous gilbertii; assembly: GCA_028658325.1. Classification (NCBI taxonomy): domain Eukaryota; kingdom Metazoa; phylum Chordata; class Mammalia; order Diprotodontia; family Potoroidae; genus Potorous; species Potorous gilbertii. The sequence goes on from CM053775.1 coordinate 6,939,404, forward strand.
AGTACAAGGATAATATGTACGATTTCATGCTGACTGTTTTAAAACATTCATTCTTTTAAATGAGAGTCATTATTTCCGGTCATCCTAATTATATGTAGTAACCAATGTATCTTCTCCATCTTTCCAAGTCACCTCTACACACACACACACACACACACACACACACACACACACACACACACACACGAGGCCTATGTAAAAATACAGTCATCCAGCCTCTAGCTAAACCTAGATACACTCTCTGCCACTCTTAGGATGTTAGTCCCACCACATCTCTGGAGAAGACCATGGGCACATGAGTGCCAGCATCCAGCCAATACAGAAATAAGAGGTGGCCACTTATAAGATTGGTGGTCACTGACTTGCTGAGTTGGACAGTAGGAGCTGCTTTCCTAAGCATCACGTGGGATTTTAGTAGAGTGGACCAGGACTGCAAATGGAAATCTCAAAGGCCATGTAGCTAATAGCCAAAAAAGCTAGGCTAAAGGCAGCTTTTCATTGTCCCTCCTGGAACTCATCTGAGGCCATTTAACTGATCAGACCACCAGGAATGAAGCAATCCAGCCAGAGAACAGTGTCTTTCTCTGATCTCTCTGAATTAGCCACCATTTTGCTTTAAACACTCACTCAGATGCAGCTCCCAAGTGGCTCCACATGGCAGTCCACACAATCCAGAGGCCAAGGGTTTGTAAAAACCACCAGAAAGAAGGGAGGCCCTTGAAGACCCCAAGTTCTGCCCAGCAACCAGGCCATTGCACAATTTTCAGAGAAGTTCCCTGGAATCCTTGGCCTCCACACTTGAGCAATACTCAAGTGAGAGGATAGAAAACCTTCCTCCCATGCTTCCTTTGGGGCATGAAGGGGAGCCCTGCCTTTTGAAGGCTATACCAGCAGGATCTGAGTTCGGACAGGGCCTACAACCAAACTGGAAAGGTTTTGAATCTGAGGCTAAGACCAGATTATGTGGTGGCTATCTGAAGACTACCTTGGTTAAGTGTGAAGAACTTCAAGCCCAGCCTGCAGGCAAGTCAATGGATTTTGTGGTCATTACAGCTCTCAGAACACTTCTCCTAATTCACAGAATCACAGAACCACAGATGGAAAGCTAGGAGGTACCTTATGGGTCTTCCTCAGTAAAAGGATCAGTTGGACATCTGAGGCCTAAAATGGTTGTAACATACTCAAAGTCATGCAGGTTGTGTAAAAAGCAGCTCTCAGGTCAAGTCAGGTTGGAATCTCTACCCTAAGGGGATGGGGATTGGAGGTAGGGGTGAGGAATGGGGACAGTACAAGAGCCTGTGACAACTTCAAATCATTTTGCTTTTCTAAACATCTGTTTAACTATATCCTCCTCCCCACTACACACACACACTCTACCCTATTCCCTTTCCCCCAGAGTTGCTTCTGTCCATTTTTCTGATTTGACTGGTTAAAGGTAGTTTTTGTGAGGTTGAAAGAGAGGGCTTAAAAAATGACATTCTAGATTTCTAGAAAGCACAGCTGACTGGAGACAACTAAAGATGCCTCTCATTCCAACCTAGACCACTCTTGACCTTGTCTGAAAGGGATCTTTTAAGCCACTGGAATGGAATCAATCAGTCAATATTTATTAAGCACCTACTAAGTGCCAGGCACTACACTAAGTGCTAGGGGTACAGAAAGGGGCAAAAGATAGTTCTTTCCCTCAAGGAGCTTACAATCTAATGGGGGAGAGACAACACGCAAATCACTAGATACCAAGAGTTCTATACAAGATAAACAGAGAACAATTAACAGAGGGAAGACACTAGAATTAAGAGGGGTCCTGGAAGGACCTGTAGAAGGCTCCTATAGAAGGTGGGACTTTAGTTGGGACTTAGAGGAAGCCAGCAGAGGCAGGAGAGCATTTCAGGCATAGGAGGCAGCCAGAGACAATGCCCAGAACCAAGAGATGTGTCTTGTTCATGGAACAGACAGGAGGCCAGAGTCACAGTGGATTGAAGAGCACATTACACATCAGGGAGGAGGTGCAAGAAGGTTGGAAAGGTAGGAGGGAGCTAGGCTATGAAGGTCTTTGAATGACAGAATTTTGTATTTGAAGGTGATAGGGAACCACTGCAGGTTTTTCAGTAGGAGGTGGACATGGGTGAAATCATGCTTTAGGAAAATCATTTCAGTGGTTGAATGGAGGATGGATCAGATTGAGGAGAGACTTGAGGCAGGCTATTGCAATAGCCCAGGCATGAGGCTTGCCCCAGAGTGGTGACAGTGTCAAGAGGAAAGAAGGGGGCATATTAAAGAGAAGTTGCAAAGGTGAAATCAGCAGGCCTTGGCAACAGCTTGGATGTGTGTGTGTGTGTGTGTGTGAGAGAGAGAGAGAGAGAGAGAGAGAGAATGACACCTATGTTGCTAGTTTGGAACTAGGGATTAGGAAGATGGTGTTACCCTCCACAATAATAGGGAAGGGGGAGGGGGAGTTAGGGAGAAAGATAATAAGTTGTTTCAGAAATGCTGAGTTTAAGATATCTGTTGGACAGTTTAAGATGTCTGAAATGCTGTTGGAGAAGGGAGACTGGAGGTCAACAGAGAGGTGGGGGCAGGACAGGTAGATGTGAGAGTCATCAGCATAGGCAAGGTAATTAAATCCATGGGATCACTAAGTGCAGTAGTACAGAGGGAGAAGAGAAGAGGGCCCAGCACAGAGCCCTGTGGGGCACCTAGGGGTTAGATGGTATGAGGAGACAGAGAAGGAGCAGTCCAATAAATAAGATGAAAACCAGGAGAGAAGAACGCAGCAAGGAGTGATCAACAGTGTTAGAGGCTGCAGAGAGGTCAAAGAGAATGAGGACTGAGAAAAGGCTGTTGCATTTGATGCAAGATCATGGGTCACTTTGGAGGGAGTAGTTTCAGTGGAATGATGATGACAGAAGCCCAACTGTAGGGGGCTAAGAAGAGAGTGAGAGGAGAGAAAGGAGGAGAAGGAAGTGAAAGAAGTGAAAAGACATGAAGGAGAGAGGAGAAGAGGGGGATCATTACATTTTACATTAAGATCTAGCCCTCCTCCAAGTCTAGAGATAATCAGAAGACAATCTTTCTATATCAGAGTCTGTCACTCACCCACAGTATAGAGTTGCCAGGTTGCATACTGGGAATTATGTAAATAAGACAGTCACCTAAGAAATATGTTGCTGTAACATGAATCTAACACAGTTAAAGGCATCGATTGACAGTCCTGCTGACTAGAGGCAAAAATTAATTCCCCAAACATGTCCAGTTTGGGCCACTAGGTAGAGGAGAACTGCCCAAACTCCTTGCCTCAGGCCTAACCTGGACAAAAAAGAAAGAGTACAGTGTGTGGCATTAAGAGACTCTGGAAAGCATACATCAGCAATCACAATTAATATGAAACTCCCAGGAGAAGGCCGAGTCAGGCAGCCATCAACCTTGCTTCTCTCTCTGTCAGATTGACAATGAAGTGGGAGAGGGACAAAGAAAAGGAACGGCAGCAATTTTACACAGCATACAGCACAATCCTCCAGAGACCGGAGAGAGAACCTTTAGTCCTAGGCTGAACTATAAAATTAAAATGAAATGCTTGCATTTCTATTTTTTTAAGGAGAAAAGAAAAACAATGAAGGAAAACAGAAGCAGAGATAGGGACCAAACCAAGCCATGAATCCTAAACAGGGATGGATAGCACTCATGTGCTGAATTGCTGAATAAAATGTAAATTGTTTTTTAATGAGCCAAATCAGATCTCACACTCTCCTCCCTCCCCAGTACAGGGTGGGGAGGTGGTGGTGATGATGGAAATCACTTAGTGGTCGGTCTTAACTGAAACCAAAACTTTCCTTTCCTAAAGCTACTGGCCCCACGCAGATAGACCCCCTCCAAACTGTGCTGGTTCTTTCTTAGGCTACTCCTTGTCCACAAGCAGTCATCTCCTAGCAGGACAAGGTCACAAGGAAGATGTGGGCCAACACCTTGGGTCTCAGAACAAACTCAGCAGAATTGCTGAGACCCAGAGCTGCTTTGTGAGCCATGAGGTAAGACAAGTATCGGGTATCTGGATTCCCCAGGAGAGCCAGCATGGCATAGAGAGTAGAGCACTGCACTTGAAGTCAGGAGGATCAGATTCAAATCCTTTACTTTGTGGGTGACCACCGGCAGCTCACAACCTCTTTGAGCTTTAGATAGCTCATGATAAGCCAGAGATAGGCCTTTCTAATCTCTGTTATTTCCTGTCAGGGAATTGCCTTCAAGAAAGAAATCGCAAGTTTTTGAGGTACTGATAGAGGAATATGTCAGTCTTTAATCTGGGGACTCTGGAACTGTCGCAGGACATCATACAATTTCAAAGGTCAAAGAGGTTTCAAAGGTCAACGAGTCCAATCTCTTCTTAAAGCGTGAATCCCATTTCACAACACCCCAAGGAGTCATCCATCCTTCTCTGGACACTCTCTGGTAATTGGGAACTCACTACCTCAAGAGGCAACCATTTGTGGACAGCTCCAATTATTTAAAAAATAAAAAAAGCCTTCTTTTGGGGAATAATGGAAGAAAAACTATAGTATATGAACATGATGGAATATTGTTATGTAATAAAATCACAAATGAGGACATCAGAAACACATGAACGAATACAGAGCATAATAAACAGAATCAGGAGATTAATCACCAAAACCCTATGACAATGAGCACTAAAGGGCAGCTGAACTTAGAGTTACGAAAAAATAGACAATGAAGGCTTTGGGGAACAGATAACAAAACACCATGAAAGACAGAATAGTATATACTTTGTCAGACACCGTCACTCTATGGGTTGTTTTTGCTTAACTGCTTTTCTTGGTTACAAGGGAGAAATGGAAGAGGATGGTGAAATAACTGATGTAAAGGCAAAATGTATCAACACATGTTTGTTAAAGTTCTTTCTTCTATTGTTCTGAAATTACCAAAATAGGAAGGAGAAAACCTTCTGATTTCTAGCTGGATTGCAGCCAGTGATGGTAATAACTCCCATGTGACTCCAAATTCTAGGCTTCCACCTAAGAAAAAGCACATCCTTTCCATCATCAAAGGGTATACGACAATGCGTGAGCACCAGAGCAGGCAAGATGAGAACGCATCGTTCCTGACTGCTGCCTTCCAAGACCACAGTCTTTCATTTCAACAGGAATGAGCATCTTCTAGGCTTCTGAGCACTTTGCCCTGAGTCAAATTAGTTAAATCAGTCAAATTCGTTTCTACTACGTGGTAGGCATTGTGCTAGATTCTAGTAGACGTAGAAAAACTGCAGAAGCCATGATTCCTGCCTTCATGAAGGTGAATGCCCAATTCAGCATCATAACTGGGCCACAAATACCACTGCATTGGTGAATGTAGTAGCAGGACCAAAAGTGAACAGTCATTCATTCACATTATGAACTTCAGTACTACTTGTTATGAAAAATGAGTTTTCTTTTAGAGTTGGGGGTAGGGAAGAATAACTGCCTCCAGTTTAAAATGGAAGGAATATGTGTGGGTTATCTAATGAATGTTCTTTTCAGACAAGACAAGAGGGGAAATCATGGATCTGGTATCTCTGACTAGGGTCTGATATGCAAAATACAAGATAGCCAACAGAAATACATCAGATCAAAAGCAATTTTCCCAAGCAGTTAACAACGTGGTTAAGGGGCATGAACAAATAAGTCTCTCTCAAATAAATGTCAAACTATTAATAACCAGATGAAAGAACTAGGTGGTACAGTGGATAGAATGCTAGAGTTGGAGTCTGAAAGACCTGGGTTAGAACCCTGCCTCAATTACTCTCTCAGTGAACCCCAGCAAGTCATTTAACCTGTCTGCTTCTGTTTCCTCATCTGCAAAATGAGGATAAATGCACTTACTTCCTAGGATTGTTGTAAGGACTGAATGAGATAATGTAGGTAAATGACTTACAAACCTTAAAAGTATATAGAAATTGTTAGCTATTATTAAAGCAATCTTCACTCCTCCCACCTTTGCAGAGGTGGGGGACCAGGGAGTGGAACACTACATACAACACCGGACTTCTGGATAGACTGGGTAATTTAATGGAACTTTTTTCCTCTTATAAGGGATGGTTCTCTGGAAAGGGATGGGGGAAAGGATACAATGAGTGATGTAGTTGTGAAAAAACAAAAGATAATAAAAATTTCATTTGAAAAAAGTCATGGACCACATAGGTAGAACACTAGTATGAGAGTGCGTCAGAAGGTCTGGGATCCAGCAGCACATCTACCTGTCGGTATATGGTTTGGAATAAGCCAAATCACCTTGCATGGCCTCATTTTTTCAGCTGTCCAGGTATGTTTCAATGATTAAACAGATGCTATTTGTGAAATCACTTGGAGTTCTCCTCTGCTTGCCTCAGTTTCCTCAACTGTAAATTGGGAATTATAATAAAACCTATCTCCCAGGGTTGTTGTGAATATAAAATGAGATAATATTTGTAAAAGATAATATTTATGCTTAGCATAGTGCCTGTTTCATAGTAAGGACTATATAAATTCTAGCCATTATTATTATACATCAAAAGATGAATAATAATATTCCAAAGAAAGGAAGGAGTCATGGAAATCCATAGCATTTACAGTTGAATCATAATAACAAGAGAATGCTATGGTTTCTATGTACTACTGTATTGGGGTGAGGTCATCAGCCAGATGAAATGCAAGAATTAACCCCAAAATACATGGGCCCTACCCTAGGAGAGTTTATTTTCCTAAAGGACAGGCACAAATATGGTCACCCACACAAATGTATTCTCATATCAAGTTCCCCATTTTAGTCACAAGATTGCTATCTCAAGTCTCTTAATGATTTCCCTCTAGATCACGGTTCTTAACCTAGGGGTTTCTTCGTGATCTTATGCATTTTGCTTGATGCATTTAAAAACTACGAAAGGGTTCAAAGGTTTCACTCCACTACCTGAGGGAGAGGGATGTGAGTGGGGAGGACAGCAGTCCATGAAAAGATGAAGAATTCATGCTCTAGACTGTCCATCTGTTTAGTGGTTAAGCATCTGAGGGAGAAAATTAAATTCCAGTCTGTCAGAAAAGGTAGGATCATTCCCCAATTGATAAATGGTCAAAGGATATGAACAGGCAATTTTCAGGGGAAGAAATTAAAGCTATCTATAATTGTATGAAAAAATGCTCTAAATAACTTTTGATTAGAGAGATGCAAATCAAAACAACTCTGA
>CM053775.1:6947107-6966195 GCA_028658325.1 Potorous gilbertii
CTAATAACCAAGGTGCCCCCCACCCCCCTGGGGCCCCAGAAATGTCCAGCTGGGCTTTCTCTCCATGACATACAAATCTCATTAAGTAGATGATTAAAGTTACAACACCCAGTCACATCCGCAAGACCTCTTCCTACATGGGAAAAGCTTCACGTAGTGTGAGACTTGGTTTAACTCAAGTCTCTTCCTTTCCAAGACAGAAAACACAAAACCAAGGAATGGAATGAAATGGTTTTCTCCTATTAAGACGAAAACAATGAAACTCAGAACTGGATCACTTGGCCCTGTAACAGAATAGAAAAAAACAGATCTGTACATAATTTAAGAATACTGCTGATGCCCAAACTAAGCATGGGCTCCTGAAACGCCTTTGTTTTGGAATGGCTGAGAAAAGCCTTTTATAGGAACAGGCCACCCAACTAAGTCCCAGGAAGTTTACTTGAGGTAAATGGATTAAGTACCTGTACCTAGGGCACTGTTACTAAATGGTGTGAAGCATTTGAACTCAGGTCTTTGGGATACCACACCCTGCACTTACTCCCCACTGATGCGCATTAGATTTAAAAATGTCTGTAGTTTCTCTTCCCAAATAAGGCAGCAGGTTAGAGAAAAATATACACAACAACCTCAATTCCCTGTCACATACACACCTTTCTCTTCTTATCTCCTCCCAGTTCAAAATGCTTACACCTCTTAATGGCAAGCATCCTCTTAGACCTGCAGTAGGGTTCCACACGTTCAAGCCTCAATACAGTCTTTTTTGTGGTCTTTGCCTGGAAAGAAAGACTAAATTAAATCAAACCTTTTTTTAAACCGTGGAACAGAAATCAGTTGTCTTCAAAAGCTACCACAATGTCAGGAGTACTACTACTAGAAGCAGAGGCTTTGCCACAAATGGTAGGCTGCCCCCACTATGAGAACGTCTCTAACAGTCAGGTTGCTGAGACATGTGAGGAAAAGATTCTCTTTTTCCTTAGCACGGTAGCCCAGCTAGTTCTGCCCTATGTTACACTCACCATTTTCCGGAAAACTGGTTTTGTTGGACCACCATAGTCACTCTGTTTCAGATCGTATCGCCTTTTCCCTAGGAAAAGTAAAGCAAACTTACTAACCGAGTGAGTCCATACTTCTAGTCATAGGAGGTCTGAACCTCTGCTTGGATAACTCTTTGTTCTTTACTAGTATCTAAAGCATAGATTCTTGTATTAGCATTTCTGCCTGTCAGGCCAGAGGGTCACCCATCCTCCCCAGCGGTAACCACTGCTCTTACCCTGTGCGTACAGGGAATCCTTGCTCTTCTTGTACTGCATCACCTGGTGAGGCTGGTGCTTGCCGCACTTTTCGCAGAAAGTTCTGCAGGTTTTGGGGACGTTCACCTGGGGAAAAAAATATTAAATGAGTAAGCGGCATCCAAGACTTCCAGGTCTTCCAAGGAGGGCGGCCCCTAGCGGCCAGAGCTTGAAACGCAGCGCCAACCTTCGATTCCCACCCTCCTCCTCCGGTCTCCACCCACCACGCCCCCACCAGGGCCCAGGTGCTGGGGTCCGGCTGCCGGGCGCATGAGACCAGCCACGGCCGCGCCCCACCCCACCCCCGCCGACCGCCATGTTTCCTTTGTTCTCGCCCACCCAGCCCCAAGCTGGAGACCCGCGAGCCCAAGTTCGAGCGCCTCCCGGAAGAGCGGGCTCGTCAAGGGGGCCAAGCTGGGCCGACCCGCACGAGCTACGATCACGCCTGATTCTCGCGCCTCCCCTGACGCCGACGATGGCCGCCGCAGCGTCGTCATCCGAAAAGAAGGCGACGTGGCCGGAAATGGAGGTAGAAAGAGGCTGCAGGCCGCAGGGCCTCATGGGAAACGCCCTCCGAGTCCAAGAGGGGGAAATGCGCCGTGCGCCCTCTGGCGGCCGAGTTCGAAATTGCGGTTCTGCATTGCGCAGAACGCCATGACAGGCAGGGAGACAAAGGCTGAGGAGACAAAAGGGCAACAGAAACGTGCGGGGCAGAGAGCGCTGGGGACTCACCGAAGGGCAGTAATGCGCTTCCAACTGGGCTTCTCGGACCTCCAGGTCGCTGGGATCCCTCGGCCGAGCGCTCATAGGCGAGCGCTCGGCCGAGGATGACGACGAGCTAAAGAAAACAACCGGCTTCGGAGGATGACTGCGAGAGACTGCGGCTTTCCTGGGAAGGTGGCTCAAGCGCATGCCCTGACGTCAGTGGGAGGGGCTGCACGGGAGGCCCACCTCTGACGCACACTGCCTGATAGGAGGGGCCTCGTCTTTTCTTTTTCCCGCCACGCCCCTCGCCCTCGCCCCCCCCCTTCATCCTCGCCCCGCCCCTTCTTCCACCTCCCCCACTCGCTGGGCAGATGCTTTTACAACGTTTAGATCAGACAAGATCCTTAGGAAATGTTGTTTGCATGACTTCTCTAAGCTCCCTTGCAGCTCTAAACCAAGATCAATCCCCTCCTATGACAAGTGAGTAAACTAAGGCCCCCAGAAAGAAAAGCACTTGTCCAAAGTCACAGAGCTAGTAAAGACCAGGCCCTCTGATGTCAAGTCCAGTTGAAAGGATTCTAGAAACTCCTGGTTTTACAGTGGAGGAAATTATTGGCTCAGGACTCTTCTCCAAAGCAAACTGTGTCTTTACCACAGCTTAAAGGTCTTTCTGCCCCTTCTTGCAAATTGTTGCTGTTCACCTGTTTTCAGCCATGTCCAACTCTTCCTGACCCCATGTGGGCTTTTCTTGGCAAAGATCCTGGAGTGGTTTGCCATTTCTTTCTCCAGCTCATTTAACAGGTGAGGAAACTGAGGCAGACAGGGTGAAGTGACTCACCCAGGGTCACATAAGTAGGAACTGTCTGAGGCCAGATTTGAGCTCAGGTCTTTCTGATTCCAGACCCACCTAGCGGCCCTTCCTGCAAATTATCATCACTATTCTAATATACACAGTACATCATTTGTCTCATCCTCAAAGCCTTTCCAACTTTGCTAGGGCTTGTCAGAGCTTGGTGTCATTTGCAGATGCTGTGTTGACAAAGCCTGAGTCTCCTCCATGACATGATGAGGCACCAAAATACATAGGGTCCTAGGGACTAGAGGCAGAATTGGAAGGGGGTCTTAGAGGTTATCTGGTCAAAACTCATTTTACAGAAAAGGAATCTGAGACCCAGGGAGATCAAACAAACTTGCTCCAGGTCACAAAGATAGGCAGTAGCAGAGCTGAGATTTGAAACTAGGCTCTCTCACACCAATTCCAGTTTTCTTTTCACTAGGGTGGGGGATAATGACTATTACAAGACATTATTTATTTATTAATTATTCTTAAGTGCAAAATGCCATGTTGAGCCAACCAAATGAGAGCTGAGGCCTTTGGGTAATAAATATACAGAGTCAGAGACATTGGGATCAAATCTTGACTTGAACCCTTACTACTTCCACAACCTTAGACAAATCACCTTCTCCAGGCCTCCATTTCTGTATCTGTACAATGAAGAGGTTGGACTATATGAATAGGAAGGGCCCTCCCAGGCCTAAATCCTGTATTCCCTGAGACTGCAGACCATGGGGCTCAAGGGAAGTAGCCCTCCACTCCTCCTCCTTGGTCTATTATAGAAGGATCTGAAGACCACAAGACCTTTTTCACTTAATAGCACTGCCGAAATACCTGGTGGATAGGATTAACCAGGATGGTGGTCACTTCCATTTCATTCCTCAAACTTTTAGGTAGCTACAAGAATTTATGGAATTGATTTTGTAAGAGTAAATAAATTTGATTCTTCCAGTTCAAAGTCATCCTGAAATTGTGGAGCATCCATAAGCTGCAAATCACCCCCTTCCAAGAGAAAGTCCCCATTACCTTTTCCCCCTGTCTCCCCATAAAGCTGAAGGCTAGCACCTATTAATCCAACAGAATATCCCAGGAACCAGACATCCCCTTTGGCTTGCTGTCATGTTGTGGCCACTGCAAGTTAAATGTGTTCTGAGAAATCCAACAACACAATAGATAATGCCATCTCTGGCCACATGCCCAGAAAACACAGACCATGGAAGGTACCCAATCCACTACTTTAGGACTTGGAAGGAAACAAAAGTGAAAATTCCCAAACCTTTAGCTAATCAGATGCATTGTTAGTGAGATAAGTGTTCTTACTCCTTCTGACATCATGGGTTTTGGGAGACACAAGTGTGCAGCGGATGTCTAAAGCTCTGAGATAAAATATAACCTTTGGTGCTTATTGGCTCCATGGCCAGTTTCCTCAACTGTAAATTGAGCATAATAACAGCCGTTGTAACTACACTGACTCTTTACAAACTTTAAAGCACCATACAAAAATCAGTTATTTTTACTTATTTGTCTGCTTTGAGTAAATGTGAGAATTAACCAGGCCAGTACTCGGCCAATAAAAAGATTCTGAAAAAATACATACCCAATTAAGACAACTTGGTTGCTTTAAGAATCTTGAGAAGCTTCAGAGAAGCTTGGGAAGACTTGTATGAACTGAGGTAGAACCAACAATCAAGTCAGTCAGTCAATAGATGCTAGAACTCAGATCATTTCAATGACCAGTCTTGACTCCCAAGGCCTAATATCGGCAAAACACTTAACATGTCCTACCTCCTTTGATCCTCACAACAGTCCTGAAAAGTAGGTGCTATTATTCTCCCCATGGCAGAGCTAAGGAAACCAAAGTGACTTGCTGAGGGTCACCTGACTGGCAGATTTGGAACCCAGTGTAACAGACTTCTGTCCTCTTTGCAGAGAAGGGGTTGGTTATAGATGCAGAACAAGACATATGTTGTCAGATATGGTTGACTTTTATTTAGAGCTGTTTAGAGGTTTGGAGCAACATTGGAGTTTGGGCAATGTAAATAAAGTCATCGATGAAACTTTTAAACATTTTAAATCATCTTAATAACTTGATAACTTGCAGTGGAGCCTAGGAAGGGCTGCTGCATGAGACACCCAAGATTGAGTTCAGGCAACTAAGGGTGTGCTAGTGTGGGGAGGATGGATGGCAACATTGCAGTGGGATGCCTTCACCATTTGCTGCCCAATGCTCTAATTCCTAAGATAGCACATGCCAACACAAACTGTATTTCCTGGGAGAATTGTGGGAGAAATGTGCCTCCTGGACTGACCAAAGGAATGCACTCCTTTTCACACTGAGGAGGAGAAGGGTGGGCTGGAGGCAACAGTTGGGGCTCAGCTCCAGAGCCAGCTGGGAACAATATGCCAGTTTTCTTCTGAGTAGCCCAGAGAGGCATGCTTTCCAGGATTAGAGAGTCCTAAATAATTAAAGACATAGTCTCCTAATAAGGGTCTTAAATGGAAAAAAAAAAATCAACATTCCTGGAAAATAGAGAAGGTATAAGTTTGTTTCTTGGCCCATGTTCTGACATCTTTATCTGCAGAAGAAAAAAAAATCTTTCTTAGAAAATGACTCAACAGAGGAACTCTTCCTATCTCTAGCTCTGCTGTTTTCTGGAGAAACTGTCCCCTTTAAGTTCAGTTGTCTCAGCTCCAAGCCCCTCTGCCGTAGGTGGCCTTCCTTGCTGGCTGCCTTGCCCCCCATTTCTACACTCCTTCCTCTCTAGCTTTGCTCCCTGTGTCCTGCCCATTCCCGTAGCCCTGAAGTCAAGGTTGTCTTCCACCTTCGTGGCCTGGCTCTACAGCCTGAGCCTCAGTGACACCAAAGTAGGTGGAGGCCTTTTTCTGAGCCCAACTCATGGTGGCAGTATTGGGGGTTCCAGGCTGATGGAAGGGGAAATAAGATACCATGCCTCTGAGAAGGGAGAAGAAAAAAAAAGACTGGTTTAAGTCAGGAAACAAAAAAAGGGGAACTGAGTGGCTGTGAAAGGGTGGGGTTTGCTCACACTGTCCTTCCTCTCAGGACTGTAAGAATATGTCTCCAGAGCCAGTCTCTGTGCTGATCGAATCCCACCTTCCACATCTGGGCAGCTTAATGCATCTGGGAAACCGCCAGCATTGAGTCAGGACTCAGGTGGGTGGTCAACAATGACTGAGTATCACTGTGAGTACCTTCCCCGATCAGGGCCATATGGGAGGGCCGGGAGAAAACATGGCTGGTGTCGGAGGTGGACACAGGAGGTGGATGATGGGGGGAGAGGCTCAAAAGCACCAAGTTCTGACAGTTAGCTCTAGATGACCAAGAGAGACCAATGTTGTGGCCTAAGGGACTAAGGAAAGTGGAAAGAAGGAGTAGAGTGGAGCCCCAGAATCAGTCACAGGTAACAGAGAAGCACAAGCACTGTCACAAAGCAAAGCTTCCCCTCTTCATGGCCTTTCCAAGTTTGTAGAGTGCACTACAGAGGCCCTTCTGGCCTGGGGAGACCTCTTTACAAATGTTCAGCTGGGCCTTAGAAGGCAGCAGCATGGTGGGGTGATTTGGAGGCAAAAAGTGGAGGCCTGAATCCTAACTGGGTGACCATGGAGTTAGGGAATGTCAGAATTCCCCCCCTACATTCCCTAAAATTGGTTAATGTGATCAGGACCTTTCTTTGTTGGCCTCCAGAAAGGGAGAGCCCACCATTTCCCAAGGCAGCTGCCTCAACTTACAGCTCTAAGTCTACCATCATGGAATCCCTGACTTCAAGCTGAAAGGTTCCAGGGAACTTGTCTGGTCCAGATATTGGGCAAGCTAGTTCATCCCTCTGTATCTCACTTTCCCTCTGTGTAAAATGAGAGGATTCCATTAGGGGACTTTGATGTACTTTCTAGCATTCCTCTGTGCATGAGCTGAAAGGCCCACCCTAGGATGATCAGGAGAGCACAAGAAGCTGAGTAAAGGCACTTAGAAGATGTGGGATGCCTATTGAGGGTCTCATGAAGCCAAACATTAGGTTCCATTTCAGTCTCAAATAAGGAATAAGTATACTGAGTCAGAACCAACCTAATATTCATGTTTGATTTTTTAAAAAATCGAATTCTTTAGGTCATAGGCAAGCAGGCTGTGTCACAGGCGTAGTCGTTACTTAGTCCCATTTTTCATCTCGCCTCTCCTCATGCTCTTCTTCTCTTCCTCTTTTTCCTGCTCTCTCTCTTTCTCCTGTTCCCTCTTCCTTCTCTCCTCCCCTGGGCTCTGATGGGCATTGTTGAGCTAGCACTGCTCATCACTGTTACTGACCCTAATCAGGGCCTCAGTCTGGCAGGGGACAGGGAATTTGAAGTTTGAGGCCTGGGATCAAATGTCAGCTCTGCCCCTTGCTACCTGGCTCACTTTGGCCTCACCTATGAGGGCCTCAGGAAGCACTTCACCTACCTTTGTAGGCATCTGTCTCTTTGGTCCATGACCTGCATTTCCATCACCCACGGCTGCCTACCATCTTCCTAGCCTGGTGCTGTATATTTGAGAGAGCTGGACTTGATGACTGCCAAGATCCCTTCCTTCTCTAAACCCAGGTGTGGGGGGTGTATTTCTACATACATGTACGTGTGTGACTCTATGTGTTCTTATGTATGTGTACATGTATGCACGTATGGCTATGTGTGTATTTCAGTGTGCATGTACATGCATTGTATGGCTATGTGTATTTCTGTGTGAACATGAATGCACACAAGACTACATGTGTATTTCAGTATGCATGTACATGCATTGTGTAGCTGTGTATGTACATTCATGCATTGTGATTGTATTTCAGTGTGTACATGCATGCACATGTGGCTATGTGTATATTTCTGTGTGTATGTACATGCATTATGTGTGACTTGTGTATTTCAGTGTGTATTTACATGCATACACATGTGTCTGTGTATTTCTGTGTATACGTACATGCACATGTGTCTCGGTGTATTTCTATGTGTGAGTACATACATTGTGTGACTGTCTGTATTTCGGTATGTATGTACTAGGGTACACATGTGACCTTGAGGTAGGGTGGTATCTGTCAGTAGGAGAGGAGCCAGCTCCCTCCAGTGTGGCATCGCCTGTTCTTAGGGCCAACAGAAGGTCTCTGGTCAGTTCTGGCCCTCCTCCTGGCAAGGCTGCAGCTGACTGTGGGCCCTGCGGGGCAGAGAAGGTTGTTCCAGACTCCTTATTCTTGCCTCCCAGACAAGAACAAGTGGCTACTCTCTGGATTGCCTTTGGAATTCATAGGGGAGGGGGAGAGGGCCTGGTCCTGTGATTTCATTGTTACAGGGAACTTCCAGTGCAGAAACTCCCTCCATCAATCACATCAGCACCTTATCTATTGCTCAGGCTAAGAGACTGAGTGTCTTGGTCACTAAGAGGGAAAGTGGTTTGAGCAGGATCACACAGGCAGGATGCAGGTCTTCCTGGCATGAAGGTGATCCACTATCACACTCCCTGTCTTCAGGACTCACAGGGGTGAGAAAAGGAGTGTGTGACCATGGAAGAGGAGCAATGGAAAACTTATGTTCCTCCCTAGGGGTAGGACTGGAAAAGAAGTAAGAGAAATGCCAGGCTCGGGCCACATGGTGCCAGGGGCTTTGTGTCCTTACTACGTTCCTTCACTCTTTCCTTTGACCAAAAGGAAGCTGGCAACAAGGGGCGGTGGGGCTGGCGGGGAAGAAGTGACCACACACACCAGGCTCTCTAGGACTCTCCTGCCTCCTGGACCTTGCTTTGGTTTTGTCACTGTGCTTGTAGGCATGGTGAGGATCCCACTGCTGCCACCTATGAGCTCTGTAGCCCTGACCAAAGCCCTGTGCCACTCTGACCCTCACTTTCCTAGTCTGTAAAAGAAAATTAATCTTGCCTATGTACCTCATTCACTGGGTTGTCAGGAAGATCCAAGGTAAATGTTGTATACAAGATAGCCTAAAGTCAGGCCAAAGAAGCTTAAGGAATCTTGTGGGGGATCAGGGGAGGCAGGAAATGGCTTCCTGCACTGGCTTAGAATCATTAGAATGTTTAAACAGAAACTTGGAAAATGGCTTAATTATTCCCATTCCCTGTGCTGAAGATATGAAGGGAGGAAAGAACTGGGGAGAGGAGAAGTGGTCAGAGGCTAGGGTACCAGTTAGAAGGTTTGTTGAAGTTAGATTGACTATCTGATTAACACATATCCTGGTGAGATGCAGATATGGGGTGTCAAGCATAGACTGGCTGTGTGACTGTGTCCAAGTAATTTCACCTCTCAGGGTCTCAAACACCTGTCTTCAAACTGTAAGTTATAGGTGAGTTGCTGGACCACCAAATAAGGAAAATATTGTGTCTGAAACTGTTTTATTTGGAGGCTCAACCCCCCCCCCCCACAAGAGAGGGAGATTTTGTTTGGTGTTGCCTGACTCTTTACATTGGGTGTATAGCTTTGCCTCTATTTCCCTTTTGTGGATCTTTAGAATGGTTTTGCCTTCTAATCTCTCTGTTAGATTAAAAAGTCCTTTTTCTGGATCCTTGGGGCTGTCTGTGTTGTTTCTCTGTTACTCTTTATGAGCTCTTGTGGTACCGAACTTGTCTTTCTATCCTTCTCCAAGGGTATGAAGGTCCCTTAAAAGAATTGTGGGCCTCATTTGGTAGATCCAGAAGAGTGTATTTCTTCAAGCAGATTTTTCAAAAAATGAAGTCTACCAATACCAGGAAAAGACATAGGTAGAAGGGACAATGTTGCTCATCCGAGCCAGGGTTTGATTGGTTCCCCAGAGAGTAGAGCTCCAAGCTACTTGCCAGCTCTGAGCTGGGAAGGGGGAGAAGGCGGGAGAAGGAGGACTTTCGGTGAGTCATCCCTGAGGGAGAGGTTTCAGGAGAGAGCTAACCAACCTGACACGTGTCCTGGGGAGGCCTCTCAGTTATGCAAATGCAGTTGCTGAGGGATTCAGCCAGAACCAAGATACCATTGGGCCCCATGGGGCTTTCAGTTTCAGTGAGGCTGAAAATGCAGTGAAGGGGGAAAGAAGGAAGGAAGCATTCAAAGAGCAGGGTTTGGATCACTCAGACCTACCCCTTCCTCCTGGCAGATGCTCTCCCAGATGCCCAGTACCCTGACTGACAGTGGCCAGTGATGGCTCAGCTTCGTCACACTGCGTGCACACAGAAACAAAATTAACTACAGTTTGCTAGGTCACTCTCGGCCCCAAATGCCTAAAATTCAAGATAGAAAAGAGTTTGAATATCAGGCAAGTTGGAGGTTAGAATGGATGCCAACCCAGACAATTGGCCCAATGGAATGTGAGGGGGGGGGGGAGGGAGAGAGAGAAAGACAGGGAGAGAGGGAGAGACAGAGAGACACAAAGAGAGAGACAGAGAGGAGAGACAGAGAAAGAGACAGAAAGAGAAAAACAGACAGAGAAAGAGAGACAGAGAAAAAGATACAGAGAGAGAGAGAGAGAGATGAAACAGGCATGGAACAGTCAACTCACAACAACAAGCATGTACTAAGTTCTGACTGTGTGCAGAGCACCTAGCAGGGAGCTGGGAGTGACATAATGTTTAGGTAAGATCAGTACCCTCTTAGAGCTGCTACTTCAGTGGGAGGATGCAACCCAAAGGCTAAGAAGAATAGTTTATTTTATGCTGCCTTGCATTCCACAGTTCAAAGTAATCCAGGATGAGAGGCTGCACAACAGAGGGGAAAGGGCAATGAGATCCCCAGTCTGACTTACTTACTGACCACATGACTCTGAGGTCACTTAAGCTCTTGAAGACTCTATTTCCTCTTCTGAGAGAACCTGTTGGATTGCTCCAGGTTCTTTCTCACTTTAAATTCTAAGCCTGAAAGTACTTTTTGAGAGGTAGAACAATGTGCTATGACGTATGAGGTAAGAAAGGCTTCATGGGAGAAATGGCATTTGAGCTGAGTTGAGTTGACCTATCGAGGATGGGAAGGCAATTCAACAAGTGAAGAAGAGGATAGAAGAGATCCCAAGGAATGGCACAAAGCCACAGAGGCAAGAAAATACAGGAAGAATTCCAAAAGGAATGTAATCCAACAAGCACTGATTAAGCTCTTACTCTATGTTGAACAGCATACAAGACATACCAGGGTGTAAAGACAAAAAAAAAAAGTTTCCTCCCCAAAGAGGTCACATCTCCTAGATACAGTCCAGTTTAGCTGGAGTATTGAATAGTTGGAGCATGACGGTAGGGTAGATGGTACAGTAAGTAGTTGCATGAGAAAGCTGGTCAAGGGCCTTGAATGATGAGCAGAGGTTTGAGCTTTATTTATAGGCCCCATGGAACCATTGGCCAGATCTATGCTTGAAGAGGCTCATTCAGGCCATGGTATGAAGGATGGATTGGAGCAGGGAGAAAGTAGGAGACCTATATGTAAGGAACCTATTACAAATGTTTCGGTGAGTGGTAATGAAGGCCTGTACTAAGGTGCAGACTGTGGAAACAGAAAGGAGAAGATTGCACCAAAAGGCATTGTGGAAATTGGATCTACAGGGAGGGGATATGAAAGGTGAGAGACAGTAAAGAGTCAAAGAAGAAACAAATGGGAATCCAACCAAGTTCAGCACTGGAAGAATCCCTCTTGTGTCCCCACCTAGTGTTTCCCCTACACATTTGTATTTGGTTTAGGGCTTGAAATCCTCCAAAAGGGAAGGGGCCTCAGCTCACAGGCAAAAGTCAAAGGAGTTCCTCAGTTCTTCCACCACCACAGTTGCTGCCATGGCCCATGGTCCTCTAGCTGCTGATATGTCCACTAAACTTATTGTTGGCCATGCTGGCAGAATATCCAGCTAGAGCTATCCTGGAGGCCAAGAGAATTAGGACTCTGGAGCTCCAGAGAGGCTGGGAGCAGGGCTGTGTTTGAGTCAGCTTGACTTGACTTGTAAGAGCAAATGCCACAAAGCAGGGCTTGGCTTATTGTTTTGTTGATTGTTTGGATTTAAGAAAGTATTTATGATGCAGATTAAACTTTAAAATGTGTCGTGGGTATTGTTTTCAGAGAGCTGGTTGTTAAACATTTATTGGCACCTCCCAGATTAGAAGTCATCTATTTAAGAGGTGGCACTTGAAGTCATGAGAGTAAATGAGTTTATGAAGAAGGCCAGTGGTGAGATCTTCAAGAACATCCATGTCAAGGTGTTGGAAAAAAGGCTGAAGATTCAGGGAAGGAAGCTGGGATGGAATGGTTACTGAGATAGGAAGATGACCAGAAAAATATGCTCTCTCCGAAGCCAGAAAAGGAAAACTAGAGAAACACAGCGGGGGGGAGGGGGGGCGGTGTAGGGTGAGGGGATGGGTGGAGAAGTTGCAGGAGTATAAAGGACCTGGAAAACCTGACCATGTCTATAAGTAAATGGGAAGGGGCCAGTGGAGAAGGAGAGGCTGAAGATGCCTGAGAGAGAATGTGAGTGAAAATAGTGGAGAAAGGCCAAGATGAGATGTAAAGGGTAGGTGGGTACAAGAGGCCCAGGAGGAAGCCAGACTGACTAAAGCAGAATTCAGGGCCACCCCAGAGCAGAGAGGGGCATACAGTTTCAAGTTCAAGGGTACCTAAACCCCTCTGCTGCCACACACAAAACTGACAAATTAGCTACCTGGCAGTGCCCTTGCCACACTGCAAGAGCCCATTTACGCAAACAAGATAGTGGAAGAAGAAGGAAGCTCCCCAGTGGTCCAGCAGCTGCCAAAGTCACAGAAGAAACCTGTGAAACATTGCCAACAATGGAGCAGCAGCCCTGAGACCTTCAGGGATTGGCACAGCATCACATGAGCCCTAATGTGGCCTCTGGAATGCCAGGGAACTGCTCTTGGTCAAGGAGTCAGACCCCAAATTGGAGGAGGCTTCAGGGTCAGTATGGAGGCCTTCCTCTCATCACTGGCTTTGTCCTTGCTAGGCTTCAGGGGAGCCCACCAAGCCTAGGTGAACTGAATAGTCACCACAGAGTCCTTGCAGAGCCCCCCTTTCTCTTTTCCCGCCATGTTCTCCAGGTTATAAGGTCAGGGAATCCCCAAACTTGAGATCAGGAGTTTCTCCCAGGAGCTGACTGGAAATCATTTCACACCTACCTTAGTCCATCAGCTACCTTTTCTACCCCTGACCAGGCAGTTCTGGAAATCTATTCATCTTCACAAAGTGGAGCATCAGGAAGGGCCTTGTCCTGGAGAGAACAAAAAAGCACAAGGCTTCCCTTGCCACAACCTGTGAGCAGAGCTAGTGTGGAACATTTTGTTTGCCAACTGAGCATTTATTCTGGGACTGTGGAAATGCATTTAATCGAAGAGCCACATTTGGAAGGCACAAAAGACACAGGCTAGAGGGGAGTGGATGTCCCTTTCAAAGCCTCTCCATTCACAATGATGACAGCAGAAGATGGCAGATGGGAACAGTCTTCACCTTGATCTGAGAAGCACTGGGAAGTTACTCTGGATGTTGTCGAACTGAGGAATGACATTGTAAAAATGCTATTGTAAAGGAGATGCTTCTCACAGTGACATAAAGGATTGTTTGGAAGAGAGACCAGAGGTAGGGAGACCACTTAAAATGTTATGTAGGTTTTCTAGAGGTTGTTATAACAAGTCTGATGTTTCGACTCAGCATAAAGAAAAACTTAACAATTAGAGCCATCCCCAGAAGGAATTCTCAAACATGGAGCTCTGGCTGTGGGACCTTGAAAATGGAATCCCTGCTTCAGTCAAAGGTCAGGCTAGGCAATCTCTGAGATCCTGGGTTTCTTTTGTTGAA
The DNA here is from genome assembly GCA_028658325.1 of Potorous gilbertii. Lineage (NCBI taxonomy): Eukaryota > Metazoa > Chordata > Mammalia > Diprotodontia > Potoroidae > Potorous > Potorous gilbertii. The sequence continues at coordinate 6,960,721 of CM053775.1, forward strand.
TATAGGTTGAATTGCCCATGTTTCATGGATCGCCATGGTCAGAGAATTTATTTCCAAATGGTCCCTGTCCTTTTGTGATGGGTCTCATTGTACTTAGCTTGGCTGGTCCTCAGAAAACAAACTGACCAGGTTTGTCCAGACTCAGGTCCAGACTCAGAGCCTTCTCCAAAATGGTAGAAACTGCCATGGAGCTCCACTGGACATGGCATTAGGCTTATGCTCCATTGACATTGCCTTTGAGTACCCCCACCCTGAAGGTCACATCAGTGCCATGAGGCATCAGGATAATATCATAATAAAGTTAAAAAGGAACACATCATAGGGGCATAGATTTGGGGCTAGACAGGATTTTAGAGGCTGAAGCCCAGAGGATGAAGTGCTTTGCCCAAGGTCACCCAGAAAAAAAGTGGCAGAACCAGGATTTCAGTGTATGTCCTTGGACTCTAAATTCAGTGTTCTTTCCACCACCCACACAATCTCAGTGCTGTATTAGAGCCTGCTGTTTTGAATGGTCTCCTCATTCTTTGTTCCCTTAGGTAAATCATAGGTTGCCATGGAGCCCGTAGGTTACTATGTGAGCATTTCAAGGCCTCACCCAGCAGCTTTTCCCCTTTGTCTCTCAGGTCTAGCTGTGGCAGGTTCTACCTACTTATGAAGCCACAGGAAAAAGCCAATAATCAGCAGAAAGAAGGAAAACAAGCTTTGGGTTTGTTCCTGAACAATTGTATCTAAAGAGTACTGATTATTGGATGGATGTCAACCTAGGGAAAAGTGTCTAGCAATGTGCCATAGAACTATGTTCTTGGTTAGCCTTGTTCTGTTTGATGTTTTTTTTTCTTTTAAAAATAGCTTAAAATATTTTAGTTATTTCAGTAAATATTTTCCAATTACATTTTTACAAATGTTAACATTCATTTGTAAAAATTTTGATTTCCAAATTCTTTCCCTCTCCCCTACCCCACCCCCACCCCTTAAGAAGGCAAGCAGTATGATATATTTGCTATTTTTTTAAATCAACAACTTGATTAAAGATCTAAGGGATCTGCATATCTGATCTGCAGGTGATGTAAAGTTGGGAGGATGGCTAAATTAATTAGGTAGCTGAATAAGAATCCAAGAAGATCTATGAAGGCTGGATAAAGAGGCCAGCTCTAAGAAGACCAGATGTTGGAGGCAGTGTGGTACACTGGAAAGAACACTGGCCTTGCAATCCAAGGACCTCAGCTGGAATCTCAGCTCTACCACTTACTCAATATGCCATCTTGGGCAAGTCACTTGAACTCCTGGGGCCTCAGTTACCTCTTCTGTTAAAGTGAGAAGATTGGACTAGATAGTTCCTGAGGTCCTTTCCAGTTCTAAATCTATGATCCTGCTACCATTCTGCCACGGGTGGCATTAAAAAACCAACCAATTTCTGGCATTTTATTTACTATTCCCATGATGCGTTTTTCCTTCACCTTTCTAATGGAAAGTTTAGTGTTTTGAGTTGATAATAGAGCGTTTCTTATAAGCTTAGCGTGTGACAGACAAAAGTATTGCTTTGTGACAAGAACAAATGATAGAATGTCTAGTCTTGGCCCCTGAGAAGAACAAAGAAAAATACCTCCTTCCTTTTGTGGACAGGTTGGGGCCTATGGATGCCTAAGCACAGTTGCTGTGCTGGTTCTACTTAAAAGGTTTTCCTTTGGTATGTGAGAAGGCTACATCTGGAAACAACTGTAATGGAAAAGCAAAAGACATCTGGAAATCTTAAAATGATAATACCTTTTGAAAAAAGCATTGTTTTGTTAACACTACATTTCTCCCTGGATTTTGTCATCTCTCTGTCTCAGTTCATTTCTCCAAAGGAGTAGTGAGTATATTATCAGCTGCGCTTCCCTCACTAGGGTATCTTGAGAATCACTAAAGTACTTCCTGGCTTAGACATCTGGGGTGAAAGATAGCATCAGAGAAGAGAATGACCATCACATTGGGGCCGTCATGTGATCTTTATACTTTGGAGTCAGCACGCTATTACCGCTCTTGTTATCGCTAAAATTGGTCACCATCCTGATCTACAGGAAAATCCCCAGCTTTTATTCTCTTTCCTTCAGCTCAGGCAGGATCAGGCAGAATCAGGATCAGGTGGTGATGTTGAGTCATGTCCAATTCTTTGTGACCCGATTTGGGGTTTTCTTGAAAAGATACCAGGGTGGTTTCCATTTCCCTCTCCAGTTCATTTTACAGATGAGGAACTGAAGCAAACAGGGTGAAGTGACTTGCCCAGGGTCACACAGCTAGGAAGTGTCTGAGGTTGAATTTGAACTCAGGTCTTCTTGACTCCAAGTTAGCATTCTATCCACTGCAGCACCACCTCGATGCCCAGGCTCAGTGTGGAGGCAGTTAATTGTGCCTTCTATCCATAGATGTGTTTCCTCACCCTCCCCAGATCCTGCTGGGCTACAGATACCAGTGGGATGCCACATGAAAACAATTAAATGTACTATCCAGGAAACTGGGAACTTAAAGGCCCAAATCAGCCCCTGTATTAAATTCCTGATCTTTGCGGGGAGGGGGAGGTTGGTGAGAGAGGCCACCGTCAGGATCAACAGCTGCACACCGCCTCTCTTTGTTCACAGGCTGCATATAAAATGAATCTTGTTGGTGTCGATGCAGGTCTGCTTCTCTGGTATTTGGAGAGCAGACAAGTAGATTGAGTATCCAGGATAATCAATCGACTTCTACAATGATCCAGTTTAACAAAGCCTCCCAGTGCTGGGAGAGTTTACCCCAAAACTTTCTTGGTCCAGGATTTGCCCCAGTAGGCACTGTAGCAAGAGGGGAATCAGTGGAAGCAAACAGCTTTCCATGGTGGTCTTATTGTTGAAAATGGAACTCCCTGAGGTAGGCAAAGGATAAAGGGAGGCTAGCTGGTAGTCTGCTGGGTGCTCACCAGTTCTCTGTTTCTAGCGCTGAGGAGTACTGGGGAAAGAAGAAGATATGGCTGCAGTAATCCTAGAAAGCATCTTCCTGAAGCGATCACAGCAGAAAAAGAAGACCTCCCCTCTGAACTTCAAGAAACGACTCTTTCTCTTGACCGTTCAGAAACTCTCATATTATGAGTATGACTTTGAGCGTGGGGTGAGTCTACCTGCTCTAGGACAGCCAAGGCAGGTCTGTTCAAGTTTGCAAAATACTTTCCATCCATTTAGCTCTCTAGAGCCTTTCTGCCACTTGGCGGCGAAGGGCCTGCAAGTATTACTGCCCCATTTTACAGAGGAGGAAAGCAAGGCTTACAAACATTATGTGGCTTGCACCTAATTACATACTGACTAGGCATCAGGAGCAGGATTTGAACCCTGTCTTCTGACTGCAGCGTCAGTGCTCTAACCACTATAAAAAACTGCCTCTTAGTGGGTCTTTCCTAAGTGTTATTGATGATACTGATGGTGCAGGTCAAGAGCTGGATATGTTGTCTTCTCCAGTTAGAATGTAAATGCCTCAAGAGCAAAGACTCTTGATTTTTTTGTATGGACCTCTAGAATTTCACATATGATTTTGCACATCACTGGTGCTTAATGAATGTTTTTTCATTCCTTCATTCCCAGAATGCACACCTGTGCACTCACTCACAAAGATTTTGTGCAAGTTGTCCCACTTTCTGATATTGGTGATGGAATTCAGATAACAGAATCCAATCATTTCTGTCTCTCAATCACTTTTAGTAACCCCACCTTGCTTACTTTTTTGTTTTCTTTCTCAGAGGCGAGGAAGTAAAAAGGGTTCAGTAGATGTTGAGAAGATCACCTGTGTGGAAACAGTGGTTCCTGAAAAAAATCCTCCCCCTGAGCGGCAGATCCCGGTAAGAACAGGTCACCTTTGCCATCCAGCCATCCCTATGCTGCTCAAAGGAGCCAAAGTATTTTGGTCCAATCCTATAAATAAGCAGAGTTCATCTTCACCTCCATGTACAATAGAAGTACAGTAAAAATAAGTTTGTGATACCACCCCATTTGGTTGGCATAAAGACCTCTCAAAATATAGAAATGAGTTCAATTCAACAAACATTTTTTAGAATACATGGTATCTCATTCATTAAAAGACATGAAGTTTTATAACATGGTTTTATCTTTGTTCTTCAGCACCATAATTTTTAGATGGTATAGCCCAGTGGTGTCAGACTCAAATAGGGGCCACTAGGCAATAAGAAAGGATCTCTGTGGGCACATCCTGACTTAGAAAACCACAAATTAACATTATCTATATCCTATTGTATGTTTCTTTATTTTGTTATACATTTCCCAATGATACTTTAATCTGCTTCAGGTCCTAGTGGGAATTGTTGGGCCTGTGAGCATGTTTGATACCTCTGATCTAAAGTATGTTATTTGAACCACACCTGTGACTTCATCAGTGTATGGAATTCCTGGTGAAAAAACTCACTCCACCAACAGATGGACATGTGTCGTGAAAATTCCATTTTGAGAACATTGCCCTAGGGCACTGTGGTCACACAGCCAGCATGTGACCTTCCTGACTCTGAGGTCAGCTCCCCCTCCACTATATCACATTGCCTCTTATGGTGTCTTATGATGTATAGAATATGATGGCAATTACATCCTAAGCCCTGGGGCATTGTGGAGCTTGAGGGGACTGACACTGGGCCCCATATATTCCACCCCATCTCCCTCTCTGTCTCCCAGAATGGAGGAGCTCAAGCAAGCATGGTGAGGTCTTCTTTTTCAGTGTGTACTGGGAGATCCTTGTCATTCCTCCTGGTGCCTTGGAGAATGTGCTCTTATATCTCTTTCCTAGAGAGTGAATTAGAGGCCTGGTTCTTGGATGCCTGGGGAAGGCCATGTATTCTCATTGCCATCCTCAGCTAGCCTGGATGTGGCTTTGATGATGGGCTTATACATCCCCCTTTCATGATTTTGAGCCTGGACAGACCAAAGAACCTGAGAAACTGGCTGTGTTGAGTCCTGTGGCAAGGTTAAGGGCAGGGCCCACTAAGGTGTGACTTGACCTTTGTGTCAGATCCTTTTATGGCTAACAGATGAGGGCCTGTGCTCTCTATCTCTTTTTCTTACAGAGAAAGGGGGAAGAACCCAGTGAGATGGAGCAGATCTCTATCATTGAGAGATTCCCCTACCCCTTCCAGGTAAGTCCTCCTCTACATAGCCTGGAAGGGACCTTATCATTTTACAGATCTCTGGGGAACAGAGACTGCAAGTGGGCCAGGAAGCCAGGGTGAGGCTAAGGATTACCATCTGCATAATGTTACTCTCTCTGATGGCAGCACCTTGACTTTGTGCTTGGCAGCCAGCTGTGAACACATCCAGTCACTGAGATGCCCATTTGGGCATTCACTTCCTTTCAGTTGTCTCTCTCTGTTGCTGGTCCTGTGAGTTGGAAAAGTCAGCAAGTTGACTAGGACTGGGGGCTCACCATTCAAGGAGGGGCTGCTATTGGGTTTACCATTAACCTCCCCACCCC
>CM053775.1:6966295-6978326 GCA_028658325.1 Potorous gilbertii
GCAGGGGAAGGCAGGGGGAAGGGGGCCCCTCAGTCATGGTTGCAGGAGCACAGCAAAAGTCTAGTAGCAAAGCCAGGGTGAACTTTCCTCTCTTGGATGAGAAAGGAACCAGGGAAGCAGGGGCCTTTTTAGATAGCTTTTTTCCTACTCCTGTCTTCTCCCCTCAGAGTGCTAATGGACACAAGCAGATTCAAGAATACAAAGCAGGAGTGACCCCCAAATCATTTCTCTCTGACTTCAAATTCACTATATGATGCTCCCCAGCTCCCAGGGACAGAAAGCAGGTCATTTCCTGGGATTCTTTCTCCCACAGGCCCTTGCACTGGGGCCTTACATGTGGCAGAGCCTTAAGAAGTGTCAGGGGATCTATCTGACAACTGTTTATCTTCCCAACTATGATTTACTCTTGTTATTGTTCAGTCCTTTCCCACGCTTTGTGCCCTTTGAGCAAAGGTACCTCGGTGGTTTGCTATTTCCTTCTTCAACTCATTTTACAGATAAGGAAACTGAGGCAAGCAGGGTTAAGTGATTTGCCCAAGGTCACACAGCCAAGAAGTATCTGAGGCCTGATTTGCATTCAGGTCTTCCTGACTCTAGGCCCCTGCTCTCTATCCACTTCACCACCTCTGTGCCTTTATTTTCATTGAAGTTACAATGCATTTCTTGTCCTGAGTACACGCATGCCCCTTGGTGGACACCAATAGGAAGGAGTTAATTTAGGAGTAAACATTTTCTGTGGATAAGTGAAGAGTCAAGTTCCTACTAAATCGTGACTTCTACCCACCTCTCCTAATCAAAGGAAGGGGCAGTGTGGCCACTGAGAAACAAGTATGTGCTGGGAAGGAGGAGGGCACTTGGTGAACTTGGGCCAGTCATTTCACCTCTAAGTTGAGGGAGGGTTAATGAGGCTAATAAATCTATAAGTGATGATTATAAAACATTGGGGGGTGGAGGGGAGATTGAGGAGGACCCCCTGCCGGGGAGAAATGACACCGAGGCTAAACCACTTCTCTGGAGGCCCAGAGATCATTTGGGAACCTAGACTAGAAATCGAGATGGAAGCTTCTAGAGTAGAGATTATTTCATTTGTATTCCAATGCTTGTTGATTGGTAGGCATTTACTAGCTGTGTGACCTTAGGCAAGTCACTTAGCCTCTCTTAGCCTCAGTTTCCTCCTCTGTAAAATGAGGATAGTAATAGCACTTCCCTTTCAGGGTTATTGTGAAGATCAGCTGAGACACACACACACGCACACGCACACACACGCACACGCACGCACACGCACACGCACGCACACGCACGCACACACACACGCACACACGCCCGCACGCACGCACACACACACACGCACGCACGCGCACACACGCACACACACACGCACACACGCGCACACACACACTCACACACACACGCACGCACACACGCACACACATACACACTTTATAAGTGCTGCCTGTTATTGTCGCAGTTATCGATGGGTAAGGACCTCACATGCCTAGAATAATGGCTAGAGCATTCTGAGCCCATTCCACTGAACGCACCCCTGCATCTCTGAGTCGGTCCCTATGTCTGGATGGGGTAGACATTGCCTGGAGGTCTAAATGCTGGCTCTGCTCCTTCTGCAGGTAGTGTATGATGAAGGCCCCCTCTACGTCTTCTCTCCAACCGAAGAACTGAGGAAACGTTGGATTCACCAGCTCAAAAATGGTGAGGCTTGTTTGGAAAACCAATGAATGATGTTTTTCTTTTGAAACAAAACAACTTGGGCCATTTGGAAATGAACTTCTAAAATCCTCCACAGTGGCCAAAACTGAGAGTTTCAGATCCATCACATGAAAGACAATGCCAAGAATGGCTGACCCTGTGCTCTTGGCATCCCTGCTCCTTTCTGTCGCTGCACCAACACTTCACTCCTGGACACCTAACAAAGACTGGGCCTTTCCCCTCTCTTGCCAACAACTCAGAGTGATATTTTTAGAGAAGGACTACTCCACCTGGTTATCCTTTCATAGCAAGATCACAGGCTATAGAGCTAGGAGAGCCCTTCGAGGTCATCTCATTTTACAGAAGAGGAAACTGAGGCCCAGAGAAGGGAAGGGACTCACCCAAGAACACACAGGTAGTAAAGGGTAGAGTGAGGCTGTGAGCCTGCACCATGCTGGATCTGAGCACTATGAAGGAGGAGGAAGGAGGGGGGCTTCATCTTGGGAGCTCTTTATGCATTCCAGACCTTCCGAGGATCTACATTTGATCAGGGCCCACAGTTTCTGACTCTGTGTACAGCTTGGATGAAACTTCCACAGGATGCTGTGTGCACATATATTTGTGTATATATAGCTACATGGCTGTTAAGGCCTGACAGATTAACGGGCTGAATTACCATCAGGAAAGGTTGCCTAGAGAAACAGGAAGGATGGCAGGCTGATAATGTACGGTTGGGTTATTGCATGACAGTCACTTGTCCTCATAAACATAACGATTCTCATGCTGAGACTTCTTGAACCACACCCACTTGGCTCCCTTCTTGGGACACAATTGCCCAGCCCTACAGCTCTAAGTGTATTGTTGTTCAGTCACTTCCAACTCTTGGTGACCATGGACCCTACTGTCTATGGAGTGGCTTGCCAGTTCCTTCTCCAGTATAGATTAAAGGAAGCAGGGTTAAGTGTTTTGCCCAGGGTTACAAAGTTAGTAAGTGTCTGAGGCTAGATTTGAACTCTAGTCTTTATGACTCTAGGCCTGAGCTATATCCACTGAGCCGTCTTGCTGCCCCCAAATATAGTGGGTACCAGTGATCTAGAGGGCAGGGGCTCCAGCTGGGAGGTGGGGTCTGCAGAAATATACCCCACCACAACAGTCTTCTTGTTTTAGCTTTATTGATCTATTTTCATTTCTGGATTTGATGCCCCCACCCCCATAAGCGTCCCCCTTATAACAAGGAATGAACCAACATATCAACTTTGTCTGATAGTATATGCACCATTCTGTAGCTGTAGTCCTCCACTTGGGAGAGCAATCCCTCTTCTCTTCTCCAAGGCCCAAACTGCTCATCATAATTACCCAGGGTTCAACTTCTGTTTGTTTTCTCAGTCATTTTTTATAACATTTTCCTGATTTCACTCCATTTGTGGGTATCTTCCCATGTTTCTCTGGGTATTCCATATCCATAATTTCTTTGTTATTCCATTATCTTTCTATATTACAATCTGTTCAGCCATTCCCTAGTCAATGCCTACCCTCTGACTCTGACCTCCTTAAGGGATCTCTTGGTCAAAGGGTAGGAACCATTAAGTCACTGTTATCACATAACTGGAAACTGAATTCCAGTATGCTTAGCCCAACTCATAGCTCCAAGTGTGTGGTATTGTGTCTGTCTTGCTGCAGTGCCCCTCCAACACCATTTCCATCTGCTCTTTGCCATCATTCACAACATTCCAGTTAGACCCTTCAGCTTGATTGAGTCTGAGAAGTTTCTCCGTAGCTGGCACTCCCTCTGCCCCATGCCTATCTCCTGTTCCCCTGACTTCTGTGATCTGGAACAGCTGACTGCCCCTTGCCACCTCTTTCTATACTCGCCCCCTGGTCAGCTCAGCCTTCCCTCTTTCTAGTGGCTGTGTTTCTATGCAGGGCCCTCTGGAATACCCACTGTATTTGTGACAGACTTCCCTCCATTTTTGGTCTCTTACATTCTTTCTATCTTTGGGAGACAAAAGCAACCTGGCTTTCTCCTGAAGACAGCCTGGCCCTGGCTGTCCTCTCCAATGTGGGCCAACATGTGGGGCCAGCAGGAGAAAGTTGACTATCTCTTGCACCCTATGGTGAGTTACTTCCAGATGCTTCCTCTGTTCTCCTCCCTCAGCAGGGTCTCCTTTGAAAAGTGTTATCTAGTGTTATCACCTAGTCCAAATCCTTATCCCAGTTATCTACAGGCTTCCAAGGTACTCTCTCTCCTTTCTTCTGTGTTGTACACAGAACATATGGCTCAATCTTCCTTTGCATTCCAACCCCTAGAGAGTAGTTTACAGCTTCTTACAGTCTGGTTTCTGATCCTACTACTTTATTTAACAGCTCTCAACAGTGTCAACATTGTCCTCTTCATTGCTAAATCACATGACCTTTTCTCTGCCCTCATTCTTTTGGACCTTCTTTGCACCAATGTAAGGGAAAAGATGAAGGAATTCTTAGGAATTTGGCACCACTGACTTCCAGCACCTCTTGGTGGATGCCCCTTCCTGCCCTTGACTTCTGTGACCCTGCCCTCCTTGTCCTCTGGCCTGTTTGAGCCTTCATAATCTCCTTTGCAAGTTCAGTGTATTCCTCCTGTCCCCCTAAGCATGAGTGTCCATCCAGATTCTGTTCTGGGCCCACTTCTTGAGAGACTAGGACCATGCTCACTACAACAATGGAAATGAAAAGGACAAAAACAGAACTGACTCCTGGGTAATTAAAATGATCTTTTGTCTGTTCTATGCAAATGGCTCCCAAACCACATCTCTAATCATTCGCCCTTTTTTTCTGAACCCTTTTTCTCTGACTACCTACAAGACAACTTGAATGTCCTGTAAAGAAATAAGAAATTCATTTTTAAAAAATCATATTGGTATTTTTGATCATTTTGTTGATTTCCTCTTTTAGTTCATTTTTTCCATGTGCTATTTTTTAGCCATTTTGTTCTCTTGGTTGTTTTTGGAGGGTTATGTGAAGAGCTTGGGTGCCTTAGAACCTTTACATGTCTATCTTGACAGGAAAATGTACCTCCCCCACATGATCTTTGGAGATTTTTTTTAATGGAGATAATGTTAGAGTTGTTGAAATGTCACAAATGATAAAAAGAAAATATCGTATATTCGTATAGGGTTTTTGAGTGTTATGTCACTTGACCTTCCCAATTCTCAGATAGGCAGAGAAGATACTACATGTCCTAAAGTCTTAGTAGAGTCCTTAAAACTGCAGTAAGACTTTGGGGACAGCCTTTATCAAATTCGACAATGAGTTCAGCACAATGGAGGGGACATATGCATTAGAGAGAGAGAATCATTCTTGTTCCCACCTATAGTGCAGGCTCTACCCCTGAACTCTCTTCTACTTTTTCTTCTTCTTCTCTTATTCTATGTGGTAGTTAAGCAGCAATACACAGACCAGCTCTTGCCATCCTTACTAAGGCAAATATCCTTTAAAGACAGAATGGGACTTTCCTTTTTGAGTTTGTCTCTTTAGTGCCTAGTACAATAGCTGGCTCGAAAGGTACTTAACAAATGCTTCTTATGTTGCATTTAATGAAATGCTGGACTAAGAATGAGAGCAGGAGAACCTGGGTTTCTTTCCTGGAAAGTGGAAGCCAAACCAATTCTCACCTGCTTCACAGGATGGTTGTAAGAGCAACCTGAGAAAACCCAGGTCAAATGTTGTTCCTGTGCTCTGTGGACAACATCCAATGACATTCAGATGTTCACTGAGAGGTTTTCTAGTACTCAGGCCTCCTGAGAACCAAAATAGACTAATCATCAGGCCAGTGGAGAAAGTAAAGAGAGAGTTAGTTGAAGCTAAGCTAAGTTAATCAAAGGGGAAAAATATATAAGCCATGGGTCCTCCTACTGAAGTAGTGCCAGGGGGGCCCAGGCTGCCGAATGACCTCTTATTGTCTTCTCCTCTCCCCTCAGTGATCCGGTACAACAGTGACCTTGTGCAGAAATACCACCCTTGCTTCTGGATTGATGGGCAATACCTCTGCTGCTCTCAGACAGCCAAAAATGCCATGGGCTGTCAAATATTGGAGAATCGCAATGGAAGTGAGAGATCTGTCATTTCTTGCTTTGCGGGATCCTATCTCCCTTATTTCTGTAGCTGACCTACCCTTGCCATCCCTAAGCTCTTCCCCAGAATACTTGCTTTCTTATCATTGGTTTCTTATTTTTCAGGCTTAAAACCAGGAAGCTCTCACCGGAAGACCAAAAAGCCTCTTCCTCCAACCCCTGAAGAGGACCAGGTATAGGGGGACCCTGGATTTGGATGATGGTTGAATAGTGAAAAAAAAGGGAAAAGAGCTAGAAAGCACTCTAGTCGCCATTGGGTGACACCACACACTTAAAATCTGCGTAATTCCTATTATGTATACAGCACTTTGCAGTTAATGAAGACTTTCTCATTTGATTCTCCCAATAATACTTTAAGGGGCAGTTAGGTGGTACAGTGGATACAGTGCCAGGTTTGGAGTCAGAAAGACTCATCTTCCTGAGTTCAGATCTGGCCTCAGACACTTCTTAGCTGGGTGGCCCTGGGCAAGTCACTTCACCCTGTTTGCCTCAGTTTCCTCATTAGTAAAATGAGTTGGAGAAGGAAATGGCCAACCACTCCAGTATCTTTGCCAAGAAAATCCCAAATGGGGTCACAGAGAGCTGGATACAACTGAAAGACGACCAAACAACAATAAAAAAAAAATACTGTGAGGCATATAGGCAGTCATTTCTGTTTTACAGATGAAAAAACTGAGTCCCAGAAATGCTAACAAATTGGCCAAAGTCAACCAAGTATTAAGTTGCAGAACTGTGACTAAAGACTAGGCTTCCTGGACTTCTGGTTGAGTGACTGATTTGGGCTAGGCCAAGGAATTTGTTCTGTGAGGTTTAGATTCAGTCAAAGGACTTTGAGGACCTAAAGGGCCACATGTGGCCTGCAGGCCACAGGTTCCCCAATCCTGGGCTAGATTGTCTTGGGAAAACACTCCAGATAGGAAGGAGGGGAAGGTGCTCCACTTCTATTTACGTTACATATTTTGACTTCCCACTCTACAGATTCTAAACAAACCACTCCCCCCTGAGCCACCAGGAGGTTCCAACCCCACAAATGAGCTCAAGAGGGTTGTTGCCCTTTATGACTATACGCCGATGAATGCAAATGACCTGCAGCTCCAGAAGGGTGAAGAGTATTTTATCCTGGAGGAGAGCACTTTGCCCTGGTGGAGAGCTCGGGACAAAAATGGGTGAGAGGCCATTCCAGAACTGGACACGCCTGCACCTTGGCACATGCACAGTCTCACAGTCTAATTACAGTGTAATCCAACCTCCCAGTTACCATGGATAGACCCACCCAACACCAAATACACACAAAGAATCCTATAGCCTCTGGCCCAAGCCTCCACTGAGATCAGCCAGGTGGTCAGGGCCTGGTCCCTGCCTGGAAGTTTGGGTATTTTTTGTTTGTTTTGATTTTGCATCTGGCCCTGCAATTTCATTGGCATTGGGAAATACTGAGTTCCCTATGCCCTCTACAAATGCGGATCTGTGACTGTTGTGCAATTTGTAATCTTTGACAGTTGAGTCAAGTCAAGATAAGTCCACCAACCTTTCTTAAAAGTGCCTACTATGCAGTAGTCACTGTGCTAAGCTCTGGAGACAGGCAAAAAGAGTTCTTGCCCTCAAGGAGCTCCCATTCTAACAGGAGAGAAAACATGCAAAAAACTTGAAACACAAGACCTAGACAGGGTCAAGTGGAGATAATTTCAGAGGGAAGGCACACAGAGAGGAATAATGAAGTAAGGAGTAAGAAGCCTGGAAAGGCAGGAAGGGGCCAGGCTAACCAGAAGATTTTCGATTTGAGCCTGAAGGTGATAGGGAGCCCCTCAAGTTTATTCATTAAGGGAGTGACATGGTCAGACCTGTAGCAATAACAAAAGGTTGTTACAGTAGGCTGGGCCTGAGGTGATAAGGGCCTGCACCAGGGTGGGGGCAGTGTCAATGGAGAGAAGGGGTAATATCTGAGAGACATTATAAAGATAGACTCAACAGGACTTGGAAGCTGATTGGCTGGGAGGTGGGGTGGAGGGATGGTAGAATGAGAGTGAGGAGTTGAGGATGATAACGAGATTGTAAGCCTGGGTGACCAGGATGATAGTAATAGAAAGTTAAGAAGCAGGGAGGGCTTGTGGGTTCAGTTTAGACAGAATGAGTTTAAGATGTCTATAGTAGATCAAGTTCGAAATGTCCAGTAGGCAGTTGGAGATCAGCAGAGAGGGTAGGCTAGAGAAGTAGCTCTGAGAAGTATCTGCATAGAGGTGATCATTGACTCTGTGGGAACTGAAAAGATCACCAAGTAACATAGTATAGAGGGAGAAGGAAATTCAGAAGAGGGCCTTCGGGGATACATCATGGTTAGTAGTATCTTGAGGAATAGAACAGCTAGGTGGCTCAGTGGATGGAGAACTGGGCCTGGAGTCAGGAAGACCTGACTTCAAATCAGGCCTCAGATACTTACTGGCTGTGTGACCCTGGGCAAGTCACTTCACCCTGTTTGCCTCAGAAATCTCCCCTCCAGCCAGAAAGCTAAATCCTGGGATCATGCTGCTTAGGAGATTGAAATTCCTCCTCTAGACAAAGGCTGGACTTCAGGAACATTGTCTATAACACGCCATCTTGGGCCATTTGGACAAGCACAGCTGCCTCTGCCATGTGCTCCTGAAGGAACTCTGTCATGAACCCAGTGGCTGTTATCTCTTGAACTGGGAAAGTTCTTTCTCAGGATTTTTCATGGGCAACATCATATAACTCCTACATGCTCATGCCCCAAGGTAGCAGTTATTACTTCCTGGGTGGGGAGGACATCACATGCTCACCTTCAGAATACCCATTTGATGAAGCAGTGTTTGAACCTGTTCTTTGATGGGGGAAAAGAACCAAAAGACAAGACCATTATACTACCTTTTATGGCCCACACAGAGGGGTGGCTCTTATGGCAGAGTGTCCCCTGAACCCTCAGCCAAACAACCATTGGAAGTAATAATCTCGAGTTGTCAGCTATCCTCTGAAGATGATATTGGATGTGTCTATACTCCGTAGAGGGAGAGATGCTCATTCCCTCTTTTGATTGCTTTTATACTGAGCCAAACATACAAGCCTCCAACATAATATCAAACACATGGAGTCTGGCCCATCTGCCATTAGGATGCTCAGCTTCTGAGGCCAGGGCCACACGTTTGGCTCTCTCTCTCCCTGCAGAGATGGCCCAGGGTGACTCATGTCTCTGTCCACTTTGCAGACGGGAAGGTTACATCCCTAACAACTATGTCACTGAGGCAGAAGACTCCATTGAGATGTATGAGTAAGTATGCACAGGGCCTTTGACTACAGTATTTCACAAGGAACAGAGTATTTCTCTTCCTTTCTCAATGTGCATTTTAAAATTCAAATGAATTGGCAACCATAACTCACTTCCACGAGAACAGGGGTCCACCATGGGATGTAAAACTTTTGAAAGGCTGCCAAGCCCAGATTGAATTCTTTCTACTTTCCTTCCTAGCCACAGGAGTGGGTTGTTCTCAAGTCCCTTCTTTCTTGATCTCTTTTCCTTGATGTCTCTTTGATCCCAGCCTAGGCTTGAAAAAGGGGTGAATGATGTCTTCTGTGCCCATCATAAGCACTCAATAGTGATTTATGTGTTGCATATATAAGTAAGTGACAGCCAGACGAGCTCAGGTGGGCCTGTGGTGGTTGCAATACTTCTTCCTGGGTTCAGATCTGGACACTTAGGCTGTTTCCTTATTTCAGGTGGTATTCCAAACATATGACCCGGAGCCAAGCAGAGCAACTACTAAAGCAAGAGGTGAGTGTCCTCTGACATCTGAATCTCATGGACTGGTGTCACCTCCAAGCTGAAGGAGATGAGGTTGCTATCATGTGATGCTTGACTACACTTAAGCTCAGCAATTGCCATGGCAACTGGCAACAGAGAACTGAAAGTCAGGATGAACGTAGGTAGGAACTCTACTTGTTTCTTAGTCATCTTGGCTTCTTCCTCTTCATTCCAGGGTAAAGAAGGTGGTTTCATTGTCAGAGATTCTAGCAAAGCAGGAAAATACACTGTGTCTGTGTTTACCAAATCAGCTGGGTAAGTGACAAGTCCTGAAAATCAGTCAGTCAACAAGCATTTATTAAGGACTTTCAATGTGCCAGGCATTGTGCTAAGCTCTGGGGATATAAAGATCTGAGAATCATCTGCATAAGAATGATAATTGAGCCCATGGAACATAATGAGATCACCAAGTGAGATGGTATAAAGTGAAAACCAACAGAGGGCCAAGGACAAAGGCTTGGGGGGGGGGGGTGCAACCATAGTTAGTAAGCCTACCTAGAGGGAAATCCAGTAAAGGAGACAGGGAAGGAATGGTCAGAGAGAAAGGAGGAGAACTAGGCGAGAATGGGCACCATCAGAAAACCCAGAGAGGAGAATATCAAGAAAAGAGTGATCACCAGGCTAGAAGCATAAGGAATGAGAAAAGCCATTGGATTTGCTAACAAAGAGATCCCTGATAACTTTGGAGAGCAGTTTCAGTGGAATGAGAGCGCTTTCTGAAGGAAGTTAGCTGAGAAGGGGAAGTGAAATATAGGATTATATCTATCACAGATAGAATGATCAAGTGAGGGTTTTGTGAGGATCAGGGAGATGTGGGCCTGTTTGTAGGTTGCAGGGAAGATGCCTGTAAACAGGGAGACAGCGAAGATAGCTGGGAATGTGGGGCTGACAGAGGGGGCAATCTGCTAGAGAAAATGGGATCAAAGACGTTTGCCTTGGGGAGAAGTGACATAGGTGTGATAGACCCCCAGGTGTGCATTCTGATCATCCAGTCAGACCACTTTCTTCTTTCATCATTGAACTTCTCCCGCCTCACTGATTTGGAGGTTGTAGCTTCTTGCTGTTTGTTTCCCAAGTTCCTGACTGTGTGTTCATTTCCCCAGGGACCCTCAAGGGGTGATCCGCCATTATGTCGTGTGCTCCACCCCTCAGAGCCAATATTATCTGGCTGAGAAGCACCTCTTCAGCACCATTCCTGAACTCATCAACTACCACCAGCACAACTCTGCTGGTGAGTACCAGTCTGCGTAAGGAGCTACAAGCAGGCAGGGGGCACGTGGGGAACCGAAATGTCCATCATTTCTGAGCAGAGCTCCATCATGGAGACTGAGGGAGGCATACTTTCTCAATGTGCATTTAAAAATTTCAAATGAGTTGGCAACCATAGCTCAGTTCCACTGAGAACAGGAGAACAGGGGTCCACCATGGGATGTAAAACTTTTGAAAGGCTGCCAAGCCCAGATTGAATTCTTTCTACTTTCTTTCCTAGCCACAGAAGTGAGTTGTTCCCAAGTTCCTCCTTTCCTAATCTGTTTTCTTTGATGTCTCTTTCATCCCAGCCTAGGCTCGACAAAGGGGTGGATGATGTCTTTTGTGCATATCATATGCACTCAATAGTGATTTCTGTGTTGCGCAGCAGCAGCTCGCACACAATTGATCCCCAAGGGAGATTTGTGGCCTGATTAGTTTTTTTTAATTTTTATTCATTTTGAACTTAAAGATAGACAAAAAAATGACCTTTACATATACACAGCACAACATAAAAAAATAAACCATGAACTTCCATTTCACACTGTTTACTTTTTTCTAACCATATAATAACACATAATTCTCAAATATACCCTACTTTTCTGTGCTTCCTTCTTGAATTTCTTTTGTTCTTTACTGTGCACTTTTAATTTTTTTCTCCCTTCTTTTCCACACCACCCTAGAGAAGACTACCATTAGACACAGATATGTGTGTACATATATGTAAAACCATACTATAACCTACTTATCAGTTCTTTCTCTGGAGGTGGATAGCATCTTCCTTCATAGGTCCTTTGTAGTTGATTTGAGTATTTATAATACTCAAAATGACTTAGTCATACAAAGTTATGCTTAGAACAATATTGCAGTTACTGAATACAATGTTCTCTGGGTTCTGTTCGTTTTACTTTTCATTATTTCACGCAAGTTTTCCCATGTTTTTCTAACTTCAACCAGCTTATCATTTCTTATAGCAAAGTAGTATTACATCATGATCATATGCCACAACTTATTTAGTCATTCTCCAATGGATGGGCATCCCCTCACTTTCTAGTTCTTTGCCACACAAAAAGAACTACGACAAATATTTTAGAACATATTCTTTTCCTTTTTCTCTAATCACCTTGGGAAACAAACGTAGTAGTGGTACTGCTGGGTC
>CM053775.1:6978426-6988517 GCA_028658325.1 Potorous gilbertii
AAAACTGCCTACTCATATCCTTTGACCACTTATCAATTGGGGAATGACTCATAATCTTATAAATTTGACAAAGTTCTTTATATATTTGAGATATGAGACCTTTATCTGAAAAACTGTCTACAAAAAATTTCTCCCAGTTTTCTATTTTCCTTCTAATCCTGGCTACATTGGTTTTATTTGTACAAAATCTTTTACACTTAATGTAATTAAACTCTTCATTTTACACTTTGCAACGCTCTCTACCTCTTATTTATTCACAAATTGTCTTCACATCCACAAGTCTGACAGGTAATATGTTCTGTGTTCTAATTTTCTTGTGAGATCTCCCTTTATATCTAGGTCATATATCCATTTTGACCATATCTTGGTGAATGGTGTAAGATATTGGTCTATACCCAATTTCTGCCAGCCTGCTTCCTACCTTTCCCAACAATTTTTATCAAATAATGAATTCTTATTCTTATTCTTATCCCCAAAACTTAAATCTTTACATTTGTCAAATATATGGTTACTATAGGCCTGATTCATTTCAAAGCATGATGCTAAAGAAATGCATCCATGAGGCTGGCAAGTAGTGAAAGTCAATGAAGTACCTACTATGGCCCCAGAAGAGCAAATAAGATGATGGATGTAAAAAGCTTTGGTCTCTTTAAAACATGATATCACTGTCTGTTTCTTCTTCCTATTATTAGCATACTAGATGCCTGGAGGAGCGGAAATATAGGAAAATAATTATAGTTATAGTTGGTGACACTAATAAAACACTTTTTATTATGAATTTAACAAATATGAATGTTTCCATATGCAAAGAAAAATTTTAAAAGATTATATATAGAATGATGAATCTATTACATGATGGCTTTTTTAAAATAAAAAAGCATATGTTAAATTTAACTAATCTATTCATTGCCATCCCAATTAAATTACTAAAAAAATATTTTACTGAGTTAAAAAAGCAACAGAATTAATTTGGACAAAAAGTCAAGAATTTCAAAGAAACTAATAAAAAATGTAAATAAAGGAGATTCAGCTATACCAGACTTTAAACTATATTATAAGACAGTAAATATCAGAACTATCTGATACTGGCTAAGAAACAGAAAGGTAGATCAGTGGAACAGAGTAGACACACAATTCACAGTAGTAAGGACTATAGTAACCTTGTGTTTGACAAATGTAAAGATTTAAATTTTGGGGATAAGAATTCATTATTTGGTAAAATCTGCTGGGCTGGAAAGCAGTCTGGCAAAAATTGGGTTTAGACCAGTATCTTAAACTATGTATGAAGATAAGGTCAAAATGGATACATGACCTAGATAAAAAAGGAGATATCTCAAGAAAATTAGAACATGGAGCACATTACCTATTAGACTCATGGATAGGAGAATAATATATGAAGAAACAAGTGATAGCATTTGAGGTATAAAATGGATAATTTAGATTATATTAAATTTAAAAGCTCTTGTACAGATAAAACCAATGTAGCCAAGATTAGAAGGAAAGCAGAAAATTGAGGGAAAAATCTTTAGACAATCTCTCAGATAAAGCCTCATTTCTCAGCATATAAAGAATTTTGTCAAATTTATAAGAATATGAACCATTCCCCAATTGATAAATGATAAAAGGACATGAACAGGCAGTTTTTGAAGAAGAAATCAAAACTTTATACAGGCATATACAACTCCAGGCCCACTTAGTGTTCTA
Source organism: Potorous gilbertii (assembly GCA_028658325.1). Classification (NCBI taxonomy): domain Eukaryota; kingdom Metazoa; phylum Chordata; class Mammalia; order Diprotodontia; family Potoroidae; genus Potorous; species Potorous gilbertii. The sequence goes on from CM053775.1 coordinate 6,980,131, forward strand.
AGAATGTCAGACTTGAGCTGGGTTTGGATTCTAGGAGTATATTACTAATGAGGACCATATTTTCTTTTTTCTGTGAAAATGTCTTTTGAGAGGAGAAAGAAGGAGAAGCTGGAGATGGGAGGGCGCGGGAAGAACAGACATCAATCCCACAATGTTGCAGAAAATGTGGGAATATGGAAGTCAATTGGAACAAGGCAGTTCTGTGTATAAGGTCCTCAGTTTCTCCTGCCCAGTTGTGGCTACCTGGGAACTGGCAGAATGATATTCTGAGCTAGGCAGGTGTAACCTACTCTTGTGTATTTCAGGACTCATCTCCAGACTCAAGTATCCGGTGTCTCAACAGCACAAGAATGCTCCCTCCACAGCGGGGCTGGGCTATGGTAACTGCTTCTTTCTTGACCTGAATCTAGCACCTTTTGCCCCCCATCTTCACTTCCCACCTCTCAGTGACTTGCAGGAGTGAGCTGGAAGTGGGCCAGTCCTGACTTTCCTCATAGTGAGCCTTTTTGCTATACTGCTATGCAATTCCTGCGTCTAGGAGAACTGAGCTGGCTCCAGGCAGTTGTTTCTTTCTGCCCTTTCCACAATTCCCCTGGGCTTTGGTCCCCACTAAAAGAAACAGGCGCTGCAGAACTGTGGATTGCCAGGACTCAAACGCCCCTTGAAGGGCTTGTCTCTACTCTCTCTTTACCTTAAGACATCACTATTTCCAAAGTTCCAAGATCTCAGAACCCCAGACAAGGGATCCCAGAGTGGCCCTATAAGGAAAAATGAGACATTCCTGGTGCCCACATCCCATTCCTCCCTTGAGCAGAACCCCTCCCCTACAGCATATCCTATGCCTTAGAATTACACAGAGGCTGCTGTTTGTTATAGGGTCATGGGAGATTGATCCAAGGGACCTGACATTCTTGAAGGAGCTGGGGACTGGACAGTTTGGGGTGGTGAAGTATGGGAAGTGGAGAGGCCAATATGACGTGGCCATCAAGATGATCAGAGAAGGCTCCATGTCAGAGGATGAGTTCATTGAGGAGGCCAAAGTCATGATGTGAGTTACTACCCAAACTCTCCATCCAACCTTTGGTGTCTATATCAGCAGGCACGCTGCACTGTCATGTGAGTGTGCCGTACATTGTGTGAAACTTCAGAAGTCTGGGACCTGGACCTGGGGTCACACTATGACAAATGGGAGGTTCAGTCTCTAGTTAAGATATTCCTTGGGAGCAGTCCTATCTCCAGCAGCATTAAGAGGGTGGGAGTGGAAAATGATTCTGCCACAGCCAGGCTTGTTTCCAGTGTCTCTTCCACAGCCAGTTCTCCCAAGTAGGTAGTCTCCATGACTATCCTGTGTTAGATTTACTTCTTTACTCTATCAAGGAATTCCAAGTGTCCCCTTAGGGCCAGTCTTGAAGTGCTGGGGCACAGCCAGGGACTGGAGGGAGGAGAGGACAGAGAAAGGCAACATAGTCACCAGGGCTACTTGCTCTGGCTCCTTCATCAGACCTTGTCTGCCCCAGTCTTTCCTTGACTGCTCTGTGGAGCAACAGGGAAGGCTGGATCTATTACCTGTCCTGTAGGAATCTGTCACATGAGAAACTGGTCCAGTTATATGGGGTCTGCACTAAGCAGCGTCCCATCTTCATCATCACTGAATACATGGCCAACGGCTGCCTCCTGAACTACCTGAGGGAAATGCGGCACCGCTTCCAAACCCAACAGTTGCTGGAGATGTGCAGGGACGTCTGTGAGGCCATGGATTACCTGGAATCTAAGCAGTTCCTTCACCGAGATCTAGTAGGACCTTGGGGGTTTATGTGACTGCAAACAAAGCAGGGTTGGGGAGAGTGTTGGGGGAGCTGTGGTGAAGGTAGATGAATCATGATTGGGTTTGAGGAGAAACAGGGTGGAGATCTGTCCTTTCACTTGAGCCTTCCACTGAAGCTTACATGGAGCCCCACAGATTCAGGGCAAGCTGAATAAAAAGTATAAATGTTTTATGGCTTTTTCATCTTCTCTCCATTTTGCTGCTTTCTCACTAGTCTCCTGCTATTCCCTCTGAGTTACTTTAAGCATTCTCTCCAGCTTGCCTCTGCCCAGTATTATAGCTGAGGAAGAACCTTAGGGTAAGCCTCCTGATGTAGTACAGAAGGGACAGGACAGGTGAAAGGCTCCATAGAGCAGGGAGAGAGCCAGAAGAAATACTGAGGCCTATATTAAGAGGAAATGGCTGATATCAAAGGGGGACAGAACACAGGTGGCAGAAGGTACCACAGGCAGGGATCTAAGAGATGGGAATGGGCTTGGTTATCTGGTACCATTTGCCCAGTTTTGCTCTGAGTGTGAAAACTGTTCATTTGCCTTGGCCTCAGTGGCAAATATTTGTGGATTTGGCATCAGTTGTCCACATTTGTACCTTCTTCCTTCCTTCCATCAGTGGTGGTGGTGGTGGTGGCAGTGGGGGAGGGATCAGCAGGATTTTCGTGTTCTCAGTGTCTAGGGAGGACCTCCACATCCTGCACATGGTGCAGCTGCACCTCCTTTTGGCAACACCTCTGCTTAGCCCTGCCTAGGCCAACTCCCAACTTGCCTTGAGCCCCCAAACTGACCCTCATTTAGTTCTAGTTTAACATCTCCTTAGAAGGATGGATTCCATGATAACTGCACGACTGAAGGAAATCCAGAGACATTTGTATGCCCGCTGAGTTCATTCACTGTCCACCTATTTAGGTGCTTCTCTGAAGCAGAACTCAAGCTAGGCTCATAGTCGATCAAGAAGCTTTTTTAAAATACCTACTGTATGCCAAGGACTGTGCTAAGTGCTGGGGATACAGAAAAAGTTCAAAAAAACTCCCATCGGGTTTAGAGAGGTTTTTCACACGGAAGACACAAAACCTGTCTTATGGAAGTTAACCAACACTTCTGAAGTTCCCCTAGGATTCCACAGGTGGGATTCCAGTGCACTTGCAGGGAAATGTGGTCTCACTGGCATCTCTTCCTCCACAGGCTGCTCGAAACTGTTTGGTCAATGACCGAGGGGTTGTCAAAGTGTCTGACTTCGGTCTCTCCAGGTCAGTGTGCCTTTTCTCTTTCTTCTCCTTGAAAAATAGAAATGTTCTGTGGCTTTTTCATCTTCTCTTCATCTTGCTGCTTTCTCACTAGCTTCCTGCTTTTCCCTCTGAGTTACTTTAAGCACTCTCTCCAGTCTCTCTTTCTACCTTTTCCTCCCCTCGCCCATGTCTCTGACCTGCCTCTTCTCTACCTCAATTCCTTCATTCACCTTCTCTTCCTCTCCTAGCCTTGCTGCCTTTACTGCCTGTCTTCTTCCTAGTCACTTTGGTAATTCTTATCACCAACTGCAGAAGGTAGTTCTGGGGATCCCAACACAATGTGGCAATTAAGCCAACTTAGAAAACTGCCTCAACTATGGAAAGAAAGAAGAAAACAGAGTGCTGTGCATAGCGTTGGCCAGCGGCATTGAGCCTCAATTTCTGTCCCAATTTGAACAGAACCTGAATATCTTTTGCCTAATTTGTTCCAGAAGAGATTGGTTGGACATCATGAGACACATGACTGATCCTACACTTGTTTGGTTTTTTGCCTCTGTCCAGAGGTCCAGGGAGATCCAAGATGAGCATCAGTGATTTGACCTAAATCTCTTTTAGGTATGTCTTGGATGATGAATATACAAGCTCAGCAGGATCCAAATTTCCAGTTCGGTGGTCTCCACCAGAAGTCCTCATGTATAGCAAGTTTAGTAGCAAATCTGACATCTGGGCTTTTGGTGAGTAGACAAGGTAGTAGAGAGGAAGTAGAAGTGGGAAAAGCTCAAATAATCATCCCAGCTGGTATTTCTAAAGTACTTTAAAAGGACTCCAAAGTTCTTTTCCTACATTTCCACTCTATGACTCTCCCAACAGCCTTGTAAGTAAGGTGATTATTGTAAGTATTTTGAGCCCCATTTTACAAATGAGAGACTAAGTGATTTGTCCATGAACACACAACCAGTAAGTGCCAGAGGACAGATTCAAACCCAGGTCTCTGTAGCATAATCTACTTTGTGCTACACTCCAAGGGGCTGTTGTCTATAGTATCTGGAATTACATTAAGGGGTTTATGAGGCATACATGTGTCAAGTATGGTATCATCTTTAGAGACTAAACGTAAATATATATATTGTTCAGGCATTTCAGTTGTGTCTGACTCTTCATGACCTCATTTGGGGTTTTCTTGGCAAAGATACTGGCATGGTTCACCATTTCCTTCTCTAGCTCATTTGACAGATAAGAAAACTGGGGCAAAAAAGTGAAGTCACACTGCTAGGAAGTGTCTGTGGCCAGATTTGAACTCAGGAAGATGAGTATTTCTGACTCCAATCATGGTGCTCTATCTACTGTGCCTCCTAGCTGTCCATATGAATGTATACACTGCATGTGTATATGTGTGTGTGTGTGTATGTGTCACACACACATAATTAATTCTGGTTTTGGTTTGGATTTTTTTTTTGCCTCATAGGAGTTCTGATGTGGGAAATTTACTCTCTGGGGAAGATGCCGTATGAGAGATTTAGTAACAGTGAAACAGCAGAACACATTGCCAAAGGCCTCCGGCTCTATCGGCCTCAGCTGGCTTCAGAACGAGTATATGCCATCATGTATAGCTGCTGGCACGAGGTAAGCCTTCTCCCCACGAAAGTCTTCCCAGGCCATTGACAAGGTACCCATTTCCCACTTTCCAAAACACCTAAGACCTGGCCACAGATTGCCTGCTACACGGATCCCTAAAGGGGAAACCCTTTAATAATTTTTAGTAATTTAGTAATTTTAGTAATTTGTAGTAAATCTAGGGCTACCTCATGGTTTGTGGAGTGGGTTGAAATGCCCTATCACAAGTTCCTGCCAGGCAGCCAAATGCACAGGAGCAGGCCTATACCAAGCCTTGTCTCATTTGTAGAAAGCAATCAGAATTTCAGTGCCCACTCCTGGGTATGTCACTGGGTTTTTCCCAACCTTACTTTTTTCTGATCCTAGATGAAGGCTAAAAGTGAAGGCCTAAAAGTAAATTATTTTCAAATTGAGGGATTCTTAAAAAACAAAAAACAAAAAAAACCCCAACACCTTATTTAATTCAAGCAGAGAACCTTCATCCTTACCATTAAACCGGCCTCTACTCCCTTCTAGAGGTACCTTCATAACCAATTTTCAGCCCTTGGCAACTCAAATTGAGGTCTTGGGCTGGGCTTAAGCCTTCTCGCCCTTGACAATTCACCTTTCCCCAGAAGCATGTGGGCACAGAAGTGTCTAACTGTGGGGGATGGGGGGGGGGCTGGAGTCAGAACAAAATTTTCATACTGCTCTCCTTCCCCTTGACCTTGACTAGATCAATGTGCATGGGTCCCAATGAAGGTGGGTTATGTGACAAAGGAAGAGTCACCCCAATTCCCAGGAACTTGTGGCTTAGACACTGATCTGATGCACTTCCATAGAATACAAATAAAACTGTTGCCTGGACAGGAGGTCCATGATTTCTGCCCCCTCTCAACAATATTCTTTCTCTTTGAGTCCAGAAAGCAGATGAACGCCCGACTTTCAAACTTCTTCTGAGCAACATTCTGGATGTGATGGATGAAGAATCCTGAGCTGTTCTCAGTTCCTTTCATCTCCCCTCTCCACTCCATTTGCTCATTCCCTTTTCTCTGAAGAAATTCCAAGCCTGAGTGGGGAGAGGGAGAGGATGGGGGCAGGGAGGAAAGCCTTTATGCTCCACGAATGGCACTCTACATCTGAGAATGACTCACACGTCTGATCCCCAGGGACTTCCTCTGGCCTGGGCAAAAGCTAAGGAATAGGACCTCCATTCTTCAGTAAATGCTGCTGCTCCAGGAGAGAGAAATCCTTCCTAGCAGTAAGGCCAGATTTGTACTGGATGTGTTGTGTGGATGTGTGTGCATATGCGCAAATAAACCTTTTGGGTGGCCTTAAGTTGGTTGTGATCAGAGGTGGTCATAATGAGAATGCGGATGGGCACAAGACTGTTTCTGACCAAACTGTTCCAGAAGAAATCCCCTAAGTCTTCATTATCATGGTCATCACACTATGTGATGTAACTGATTTCACAAAAGCAGGGCTTTCTTTGTGTCAGGCTCAATTTCACTCAATCCAAGTTCACACAGCTGGGTGCGCAAAGCACTTGGCTAATAGAAAAACAGGGCCACTAGGTGGCGCCATAGCGCACAGGATCCAGCCTGGAGCAGAAGACTTATCTTCCTGGGTTCAAATACTTCCTAGCTATGTGACCCTGGGTGAGTCACTTCACCCTCTTTGCCTCAGTTTCCTCATCCGTCAAATGAACTGGAGAAGGAAATGGCAAAACACTCTCTGCAAAGAAAACCCCAAATGGGATCAAGAAGAGTCAGACACAACTGAAAAATAACAGGAGAAAAACAAAACTGGCCTGGCTTAAGGAGTTTATATTCTACTGGGAAAAGGGAAGTCGGTACAAAGTATTTTGGTCAGGACTTGTGCTTTCCACTGCTGGAAGGAACTGCTTTGTCAGCTCCCTTTATTGACTGAACCTGTTCAGTATTCATAACCTTTGGCTCAGAGAGGCCTGGGGCCCTAAAAGTGACTAAGTAATGACTTGCCCACGGTCAAGCTGCAAGATTTGAACCCAGGCCTTCCTCACTGCAAGGCCAGCCCTCTAGCAGACATGCCACACTGCCTCCCATATGAAAAATGGGTACACAGCAAATCCGAAGCAGCCCCATCTAGCATGGGGCAGCCCTAAGGGTTAAATTCATTAAGTTCCCACTCTTTGGTAAGCACTTTGCTCAATGCTGCCAACAGAGATAAAATGAAAAAAAGTCCTTGAGCTCAGCACTCCAGGAAATTTCTGCTATGTTTATAAAACTATGGGATTGGTTTCCCTCCTGATCCCTTGAACAGCCCAGGGCCTATTGATTCATTAAACAAGCACAACCTGAAGTCCAGCTGAGAGCCAAGTCATCCCCACAGCTTCTGACTCCCCGAGAGCTCTGTGATCCAAGGTAGGCTCATGTATCTGCCTCACAGGATTCCTGTGAGCCTTAATGTGAATGCGTGTGATCAAGGAGTTAAGACTTAAGATTCCCAGAGGTTACAGCAAATAGGGAGGAGGGAAACGGATAACTTCCACTGGGCCATCAATTCAGAGCTGGACAGGACTTCTGAGGCCAATGAATATGATCTTCTCATTATACAAATGAGGAAAGTGAGTCACAAAGGGGCATTCCAGCATGTTCTTATGTGGTGGGCTGTGTGCTAAGCAATGGGAATACAGAGAGGCAAAAACACATTCCAGACACATTCTAATGGAGGATATAACATATCAATAAGTATCTGAGGCAGGATTTGAATTTAGGTTTTTATAACTTCAAGTCTAGGATCTTATCCACTAAACCAGAGTGGGGAACTTGCAGCCCCAAGGCAACTTGTGGGCCTCTAGGTCCTCAAGTGCCACCCTTTGATGGAATTCAAACTTCACAGAACAAATCCCCTTCATAAAAGGATTTGTTCTGTAAAGCTTGGACCCAGTCAAAAGGCTGCACCTGAGGACCTAGAAAGCCACACGTGGCCTCGAGGGCACAGGTTCTCTACTCCCGCACTAAACCATGAAGACTCTTAGTCATCTCTTTTTTCCACATGCCTCCTAATCACTATCTGATCTTCAGCCAAAGCATCCTGAAAACCAGAGAATATTTCTAGGTGTATGCAGGGATGTGCACAACACAAATCAGCTTTGGGATTGGGCAACCTGGTAATGTGATCCTGGCAGGAAACCGGTCTGTGCCTCCACATCCTTTCCTTTCCCTTTCTTCCAAACCCTCCACAATGTGGTCTCTTCATTATCAGATGAGGTTGTGGCTTCTTCCCTGCAGCCCCTGACGCTGGGTCATACTCTTGTCTTGGTGACTCTCTCCCCTCTAGGTTTTCACGACATTGCTCTTTCCTGCTTCTCCTCCTGAATGTCCAACTGCTTTGGCATCTTCATCCAATGCCAATTCCTGCACACCAACCAACCTAGCAGGTCTCCCAAGGCTCTGTCCCAATCTCTTTTCTCTTTATACTTTTTTTTATTATTTTTTTAAATGTTCTATAATTACTTCCTTAAAATTAAGATTTTATCCCCCCCACACCTTTCCCCCACTACCCCCTCCCTCCCCACGACAGCATACAATTCTGTATAGGTTCTACATATACTTTCCTATTGAGTACGTTTTGACTACAGTCATGCTATGTAGTCGCACTAAAATAAATGGAAGAAATCGTATAACAAATGAAAACATAATACACTAACCCCCCCCCACACACAAACATGATCTGCTACATTCTGCGAATGACTTCCATATTTCT
>CM053775.1:6989017-7024779 GCA_028658325.1 Potorous gilbertii
GTCAACCTTCAAGGAAGTCCTTAACGACCAGAGACTCTCACTGTCCCCCGTTATTCCCAGCTTAGTCGGGGCATGTACACATACACAACAGAGTAACTTGTGCGTTCAATATAATGGAAGAGGGAGGGAAAGGCAGGATTGGGTCAGGGTGGGGCTTGGTCTTAGCCTCCCAGAGTTTGCTTCTAGGTCCTGCTCAGGAGCGAATGCAGGAAGCTGGAGGCTTTTGTAGAGGATCTACTGAGCCAGGGTGATCTGTAGCTCCATTCTTTGGATTGATGTCACATTTCAAAGGCCCACCCCCACCCCACCACTAGGAGAGGCAGCTGCCCCCTTTGGCCCCTCCCTGTCACCGTGCCTCCCTTTGATACTCTGGCTGTCACCCCTGACTTTCCTTGGCAGATGCTTCCCCCAGACAGAAGATCCAGAACCTCAGCCGCTTTGTATGGAAGCAGGCGACTGTGGCCAGTGAGCTGTGGGAGAAGCTGACGGCCCGCTGTGTGGATCAACATCGCCACATTGAGCGTACCTTGGAGCAGCTACTAGAGATCCATGGAGCCATGGGAGAGCTGGGGAATGCCCTGACCCAGGCTGAGGGCATCCGGGCTACCTGGGAGCCCATCGGGGACCTCTTCATCGACTCCCTGCCAGAGCACATCCAGGCCATTAAGGTACAAGGGACCTGCACCCATTGGGTGTTGGCCATGGGGCCTTAGACCTGATAGTCTCCTCAGACTCTGCTGTACCACTGTTAACCTGGACTCTACCAGGGACTGAAGGAATCACTGGGCACAAGGGGCTGGCTTTGGGTTCTGAGGGTATCATGGGGCACAGGAGGCTGGCTTTGGGCTCTGAGGGCACCGGGGACTGACTTTGGGCTCCAAGGGTGTTGCTGGGCTCAGGGGACTGGCTTCAGACTCTGAAGGTGTCACAGGGCACAGGGCACAGGCTCTGGGTTCCTGCAGTGTTTCCAGGGTGTCAAAGTAGAGAGGTTCAGAGCAGTGGGTAAGGGCACTCATCTATGGGCTTGTTTGCTTACATGGCTGGCCTCATGAGGGGGTCAAGATGGACCCTAGCCCCTGGATGAAGAAGGGGGAATGTAGGGGAGTGACCACTGTGTCCCTGGCCCCTGTAGCTGTTCACAGAGGAACTGTCCCCAGTGAAGGAGGGAGTGAAGCTGGCCAATGAGCTAGCTCACCAGTTAGCCATCTCTGATGTGCACCTCTCCATGGAGAACTCCCGAGCCCTGGAGCAAATCAATACCCGCTGGAAACAGCTGCAGGTAGGAGTCATACCTGGCAGCAGACTGGAGGGATGTAGAGCAAGGGGGAGGGTCTCATGAGATGAATGTGAAAAGTCTGAGAGCCCCAAACTCTCTAAGAGGGCTGAGGGAAAGGGTGGCTCCCAGGGGACTATGGGCCCTGTAGCTGTAGGGCTCCCACCTCAGAGGGGTGGGGAGGGACTGGGGCCCAGTTTGAGGAGCACGGGGGAGGCCAGTCCAGGAAGAGGCTAATGGATGATTCTCTTGAAGCCAACTTCATTCTTGCTTATTTTCCCACAGGCTTCAGTGAATGAACGACTCAAACAGCTCCAGGATGCCCACCGGGACTTTGGACCAGGGTCCCAGCACTTCCTGTCCAGTGCGTGAGCCAAGATGGGCGTGGCTTAGCAGAGCATCCCTAAGCCTTAGTCCAAGCCAAGTTTGAAGAGTCCCCCTTAGTCGCTGGGGAGCCTTCAGAGATCCCAGACACCCTGTGGAGGGTTGGGGGGTAGGGAGAGAGGCCCCCATCACTGAGACCTGTCTGTGAATTGCCACTTGGGCTTGGGCCAGCCTCAGGCTCTGAGACCTAAGCAGGAAAGAGCTGTAGGGAGAGGGACTTTCAAAAGTCCCCAAGGCCCCATGTTCTAATAGCTTAGTGTCTCCTGAGTGTCTCGCTGGAGAAATGAAGGAAGCTCAGTTTCTCTGACCTGCTGCTGTCCACATAGATGCTCTGTTACCCTTGAGGCCCTGGGATCGTGAAATTGTTCAAGGCTAGAGATGGAGTGGCACACGAAATCCTCAAAGGCTGCTGATAAAGCTGGTAGTCATGGGGTACAGGGAGCGCTCCCATTCCACCAGCCAGAAACAGCGTGCCCTAACCCAGTGCTGGGAGCACCAGGGGCTCTCCATTGGCCACCCAAGACAGCCAACTGTGGATGGCTGTCCATCCTTGACACCTCTGTGTCACATGGGAGGCGGAGGTGTGAATCCAATGCCTTTGTCTCCAGGCAGAGGTTTCTTGTCTCTGCCGCCGTCCCCCAGTTGGCTGCTTGGTGCCCATAGGTGGGAGGGTGGGGGGCACGCAGAGCCAGTTTGCATTCTCTTTCTCTTTTCACTCACCAGGCTCTGTGCAGGTCCCCTGGGAAAGAGCGATTTCACCCAATAAAGTGCCCTACTACATCAAGTGAGTGAGTGAGTGAGTACGTGTGTATGTGTGTGTGTGTGTGTGTGTGTGTGTGTGTGTGTGTGTGTCTCCCTGTGCTGGCTGCCAGTTCCCTGCTGTCTGCTTTCACCCCCTCCATTTCCCTTCACATTCATCGTCAGGGCCTTGCACCCTATTGTAAAAGTTCCTGAATTTCCCCTTATATGCCCATGTGCATATATGTGTGTATATGGGGGGAGGGGGAGAACATGTGAGCAAAGCCTGGTGTGAATAAGGCTTGGGCCCTCCTGTTTTGTAGCCACCAGGCTCAGACCACGTGCTGGGACCACCCCAAGATGACTGAGTTGTACCAAACACTGGGTAAGAATATGAATGTGGAGGTGGGAGGCCCCACAGCTGTCTCAGCCCTCAAGAACACCAGGCTTTGGGGAGATCCTTGCCCCTTCCTTCCTCAGTTTTCTATCCAAGTCAAGGGTCATCATTTGGCCCTAGGAATGTTTCTGTGTGAACTGGAGATTTAGAGTCTGCCCCATTCACAACAGCCTTGACCCCGTCTAAACCATGATGATTTCAAGTCCCGTTGTCCCGCATCTGGGCCCAGAGAGGTCTTTTTTTTCTCTTAATAGCTGACCTGAACAACATCAAATTCTCAGCTTATCGGACAGCTATGAAACTCCGCCGTGTCCAGAAGGCCCTACGCTGTACGTCTCCAGCCGCCCCACCCCCCCTTACAGCCTTTGAGTCCCTCCTGCTGACTTTCAGTCCACCCTGGTCAGAGTTCACTGGTTTATGATGGTAGGATTGGTGGAGGGATGAGCCCTGTCCAAAGGCTGGGAGGGGTTTGGTATATGAACCAAAGCCAAAGCCAGAGCTAACATCCTCCTGGCCCCCTTGGGTGGCCCCCAGAAACTCAGAAAAGTGGAGGGAAATGCTAGGGCTCCATGGCCCTAGGTTGCCCAGGCCTGGTCTCCTAAGGTAGGGCAGAATGAGCTCCTCCCAGCTAGGCTTCTGGAGCTGCTATCCATGGATTTAGGAGAAGATACTAATACAGGCGAGTTTGAGGAGAGGGCTTCTTCACCCTGAGGAGGAGGAGCAGCGTTATAGATGGGGCATACTGGAAGTAGGCAAGGCTTGCATGCATGTGCCGGGTTCATGCTTAGATGGTTTCTTTTATCTCCTTGCCTTGTCCCTGGGCATCCGATATTGGCATAACCTCCCTGCAGTGGACCTGGTAACCCTGAATACGGCTTTGGAGATCTTCAATGAGCATGAGCTGCAGCCCAGTGAACACGTGATGGATGTGGTCGAGGTCATCCACTGCCTGACAGCCCTGTACGAGCGGCTGGAGGAGGAGAGGGGCATCTTGGTGAACGTGCCCTTGTGTGTGGACATGAGTCTCAACTGGCTTCTCAACGTGTTTGACAGGTAAGCCAGGATGACCCTGCGTGCCCCTGGGGAGTGGGGCCTCATTGGCACCTAGGGCCCTGCACCCCCAGCACTCAAACTCTTTTTCTTTTGTCTCCCAGCGGGCGCAGTGGAAAGATGCGAGCCCTATCTTTTAAGACTGGCATTGCCTGCTTGTGTGGAACAGAAGTGAAAGAGAAATTTCAGTGTGAGTTCCATTCTGAAAGTGGGAAGAGGGCATGGTGAGCATTGAGTAGACAGAAGGTTGGTTCCTCAGCTGGTCTTGAGAGCTGCCTTGCAAGGCTGCCTGAGTCTAGACATTGGAGAACATCAGACACCCGGACACCCTTGAGGTGCTTCCAGGGGGACTGCCGAGGGGGCCTGGCCCAGAGCCCAGTTAGCTTCCAGGGTCAGACCAGTTTGACCCAGATTAAAGCAGATGGGGACAAGAAGGGGGAGAGACTTTAGCTTTTCCTCTACTGGCCCCTGTGTGGTTGATGATTCAGGAAGCTCCCAGGGAGTCCGTTATCTTGGAGTTATCTTCTGCTTTATTGGTTGAGTGGATAGAGCATTTGCCTTGAGGTCAGGAAGACCTGTTTCAGTCTTGTCTCTCCTACCTACTGTCAGCTGTATGACCCTGAGCAAGTCATTTACCTTGCTTGAGCTTCAGTTTCCTCATCCGTAAAATGGGGATAAGAATACGACCCAGGAATTTATGTTTGACTTGATAGACAGTAGGGAGCCAGAGAAGGGTTCTGAGTAAAGGGAGGGCCATTGTCTAAATGGATTGAAGAGAGAACAATTTCAGGGGACCAGTGAGGAGGCTTCTGTCCTAGTGTGTGTGGGGGGGGAACCCCAGAATTGCCACCATCCGCCCCTGCCTGGAGCCAATCTGTCAGTGTCATGTGCCCTCCGAGTGGCTGCCCAGCCTCAGTGGGAGAGGGAAGTGCCTGCTCCCACTGGAACACCTGTCATTGTTGGGACTGCATCCTCTCTAGTGCTCCTGGAATGGCCTGTAGGCAACCTTCCCTCAGTTCTCTCTTCTCCAGACACAACTCCCGGATCCTTTAACCAGTCTTCATATGTCATGGACCCAAGATCCTCCCCCATCATCACCATCTTCTGGGTTTTCTTCAGCCATGTGTCTGCTAGTACTCCTCTCCCCTTTCCCCCAAATCTCTCACCCTTTCCCCAGTCATCTCTCTCGGGCCTGATTCTGCCCCATAACTCAGGGACAATATGCTCTCAGTACTTGTGATCGTAACTAGGCCAAGTTGAACAGGGTTTTGTACCAGGGTGCCAACATTTAGAGGGTGGCTGCTGCATTTCTACTTCTTCAGCAAGAGAAACCATTGAATTTAGTTTCAAGTTAGCAAGACCATTCTAGATGAAGTAAGCCAGCCTTGCCCAGCCCCCTGCCCTGGCAGCTGGAATGCCAGGCTCAGTTTTGTTCTTTGCTGTCTCTGCTCCATCGCACAGTATCCCAGGCTCCAAGGCCTCTCCCCAAGGTATCTTCTCCCAACACATGACCCCTGACTGAATCTGTCTGGAAAAGTGGGTCTTTTGGCTCCTTTTGTGATGCCCGAGCTTGGGGCCCAGCTTTTGTGGGCTCCAAGGCTCCTCAGGGCCTCCAGTCACATGGGTACTGTGTTGCTCTTTCCTCCTGGGTGGCTGTCCTGCAGACCTCTTCAGTCAGGTGGCTACCTCGGGCAGCCAGTGTGACCAGCGTCACCTGGGTGTTCTGCTTCATGAGGCCATCCAGGTGCCTCGCCAGCTGGGAGAAGTGGCAGCCTTTGGGGGGAGCAACGTGGAGCCCAGTGTCCGTAGCTGCTTCCGCTTCGTGAGTATGGGTGGGCTCCTGGGGGTTGGGCAGAGCAAGGTGGGCAGTGTGGGATCCTCTAGGGGAAGGGTCCCCCAAGGCTTACCTTGGGTCTTGGCCCTTCTGTGGCATTTTGCCAGAGCACTGGGAAGCCAGTTATTGAAGCTGCTCAGTTTCTGGAGTGGGCCAACCTGGAACCGCAGTCCATGGTGTGGCTGGCCGTGCTGCACCGAGTGACTATCGCCGAGCAGGTGAAGCACCAGACCAAGTGCTCCGTCTGCCGGCAGTGCCCCATCAAAGGCTTCAGGTAGGGGCGCCTCCCACCTTTCCACTTGGGCAGTGACATCAGCAGGGCTGGCTGTGGGTGGTATCCCCACATACACACGGTGAAACTGAGGCACAGAGATCTCTAATTGGCCCCCAATCAGATAGCCAGTAAGTGTCTGAGGCAGAGTCAGAAGCCAGGCATCCTAGGCCTAGTCCAAGGTTATTTCTAGATCCTTTTCAGCCAGGCCTCAGAGCCAGACAGAAGTTGCAACCAGGCCCAGGATATGACAGGTTCACTGGTTGGCAAAACCTATCCCCCACACCAAATGTAGAAATAGGTGCTGGGCACTGCCAAGAAGCCCAGGGGAGCTCCATGTGACTCAGTGTAACCATCAGGGCTACCTTTGGTTTGGCAAGACAGACCCTAAGCTCCTGGAGGGCAGACCCTTTCCCTTTGATCTATGCCCCCAACACCTGGGCCAGTAGCTGGCATATAGTAGGCATTTAAACCCTTGTTGAATTGAATTGAAGCCTTTGGGAAGCTCTTCTCCAAGGGGCAGGCCCAGGTTCATTAGAGCCCTCTTGTCATCCTCCTTTCCCCCAAGGTACCGGAGTCTTAAGCAGTTCAACGTGGACATCTGCCAGACTTGCTTCCTGACAGGCAGGGCCAGTAAAGGAAACAAGCTCCATTATCCCATCATGGAGTATTACACACCGGTAAGGGGGGAGGCCCTGCTGCTACCATCACTGCCCAGCATGCTCAGCCTGCACAGAACTGAGCACACCCAGGTCTGCTTCGGCCTCAGTTCCTTTCGGAGCCCTGCTGGCTGTGTGGGCTTCAGGGTGCATTTGGTTTCTGGCTGAAACTCTTCATAGCCCAAACTTGGCACTGCCTCTGGTCCCATCAACAGAATTTCAATGAGCTTCTCTCTCTGTTCTGGGCATCCAACTGCTTCTCCCCACACTCTGACTCATGCTCATGCACACGCATACACACATGCACACACACATACATGCACATGTGCACACACACACATATGCGCACACATACACACACACAGAGCTCCCCTTTTCCTTCAGCTTCCTTCATGCCTTTCTTCTCCTATGGATTCTCTGAATTGCAGAATTTCTGAGTTGAAATGAGGCCCTCAGCCCCCTTAGCTTCTCCTCTCCCCAATGTCCTGGACAAGTCATCCAGGCTCTACTTGAAGATTCCTCTCCTTTCCAAGGCAGCCCACTGCACCCTGGGACAGCTGTCATTGCTAAGAAATTTCAAAATCTGCCTCTTTACCACTTCCCCCCGTGGCTGCCCCTCAGTCTACCCTTTGTGGCCAAGCAGGAGCAAGGCTGATCACCTTTGACAGAACAGTCTTTCTCTCCCTTCTCCGTTGAACCCTTCCCCATCTTGGCTGCCATCCACTGGACTCTCTTCAGCGGCCTTTGCAAACTTGGTTTGCTCAGGCAGGGGTCAGAGTGGAGGGTGCCTTGTTCCTGGTAGCTTCACCATCCCAGGGCAGCACTGGTTCACGGTTCCAGTTTAGGCTGCCTCCTCTCTAAAACCTTCAGATCCTTTTCACACAAGCCACTCCCATCCATCTTGTGCTTACGGATTCGTTTTTAGCTCAAGTGCAAGAATTTCCATTTACCCTTATTGACTTATATTTTGTTCCATTTAGCCCAATGCTCTCAGCAGGGCAGCTGGGTGGTGCCATAGCGCATAGAGCACCAAGTCAGGAAGACTCATCTTTGTGAGTTCAAATCTGACTTCAGACACGAGTGACTCTGAGTGACTCACTTTGCCCTGTTTATCTCAGTTTCTTCATCGATAAAAAATGGACTGGGGAAGGAAATGAGAAACTTCTCCAGTATGTTTGCCAAGAAAACCCCTAATGGGGTCACAGAGGGGCAGAGAGGACTGAAGAACATTTAGAAAGTCTGACTGTCATCATGCTGAAAGGCTCATTTAGAAGTCTGACTGTCATCCAAGGTGAAGTCATCATATATACTTTTATCTAAGTCATTGACAGAAATCATTGACAGTTAAACATCATAAGCCCAAACATAGATCCCTGGGGTCCTCCACTGGAGACCTCCTGCCAAGATGGCATCAAACCATTAGTGACTATACTTAGACTTCAACCATCTAACCAGTTCTGAACCCAACCAATTGTACTGCCATCTAGTCCATATCTTTCCATGTCTCTTTATGAGAAGCTCTCCAAAAATCTAGATGCACGACATCTACCACATTTCCTTCCTTTCATCTACTGTCAAGGAAGGCTGGCGCTGGCACTTGGCAATCACCACTTTCTTTTCTAGATGGTCACTAACCATTTCTGCCATGGTCTGCTCTAGGAGTTTCCCTGGCCTAGAGTTTGCCAATTCCATTCTCTCCCTCCTTCTTCAGGCTTGTGGTATCTCTATCTCTCTCCCCTTTTCCTTGCTCCCTCAAACAGAGCTGCCATGGCTGACTGCCGGGCTCAGCCATCTCATCTTCTAGCCGTTCTTTCGGGAGCCGATGATGGAGCTCAGATGGGTGGATGATCTGGAATCATCAAGAGCAGTCAGGCTCTCTCTCACTTGTCTCCTCCTTCCTTACCTTGGGGATGAACTCCTCGTTAGCCATTTGTTCTCCTCTTTCCATT
This sequence comes from Potorous gilbertii, assembly GCA_028658325.1. Taxonomy (NCBI): domain Eukaryota; kingdom Metazoa; phylum Chordata; class Mammalia; order Diprotodontia; family Potoroidae; genus Potorous; species Potorous gilbertii. The sequence goes on from CM053775.1 coordinate 6,997,573, forward strand.
CCAAAGGGCATTCTTGGCACTGAAAACAGAAGCAATATGAGTTGGGAGTTCTGCCTTCCCTGCAGGGGCAGTCTCAGTCTCCTTCAAACCATCCTCCAAGCCTCAGCATTATGGAGCTACCAGTTTCCTCTCCAGGAACTCCCATGCTCCTTTTGGGCAAGTAGCTCGTTAGACCTTCCTCTCTTTGCCTTCCCGTCCTCCAAGTCACCCCAGCATGGAGCCTTAGCAAACGTACAGTTAAATTCTAGTTTGATTACTCAGCCCCAGAGAGACATGTTGGAGTTTTGAAAAGCTTGGCTTGATCCGTACACATACTGACGGCTTTGGGCTACTCAATGTTCTCCATAAGCCCTTGGTCCCTTATTGGCTGCTCTGAGGCACCTTCAGTTCTGTCTCTCTCCAGACTACTTCGAGTGAGAACGTGAGGGATTTTGCTACAACACTGAAAAACAAATTCCGGTCCAAGCAGTATTTCAGCAAACACCCTCAGAGAGGATACCTGCCTGTGCAGTCTGTATTGGAGGCTGACTATAGTGAACCGTGAGTACCTGTTTCCTGAGCCCCAAGGGCCATTGGAGCTAAGGCAGGGAGGCCTTCCTGGCCCCCAGGGACAGTGGACCCCATTGTACTAACTCAGGGAGTATTCCGGGAGGGTACTGGGACTATGTCCTGGTCATGGGAAGGAAGGGGTTTGGGGGCAGGGGACTGTGATAAAGAGAGGCATCCAGGTGCTGACCTCTGGCTGCCTTCTCCTAGGCCTGCCTCCTCCCCGATGTTACCACACTCAGATACACACTCCCGCATCGAACACTTTGCCAGCAGGTACCAGAGTGGGCACCACCAGCCCAGGGTGGGGGGGGAGAGAAATGGAGGGGAAACATATAAGGAAACTAGGGAAGGTGGATCTAGCCAGACAAGGCCTCACATAGGCCCATACCCTGGCTCACCCCATGACTTGGGGAGAGCTTTGTCCTAACAATGGAGTAAGCCCTAGTGAGAAAATACCAAGTCTCATTCCTGGGTGAAATAAGACCAGCTAGTCAGGGGAAGCATGGAATCCGGACTCTGTTGTGAAGGCTGGGTTCTTGGGAGAAGGCAGGCCCCTTCATGTGTCTTACTTCTGTTTCTGTTTCTTTGCCCCAGGCTCGCTGAGATGGAAAGTCAGAACTGTTCCTTCTTTAATGATAGCCTGTCCCCTGACGACAGCATGTGAGTCCCTGTAGACAACATTTCCTAGGGACTTCCTGCCTTCACCTTTGGAAGAGGCAGGCCTTGGCTGGGCAAGGCCCCCCTTTTAAGTATGATGTCAAGTGAGGAGTATAGCTGAGTTCAGGAGCATCTCCCTGTTCTCCCATTTCGCCACTTCCCTCCACAGCACTCTGTGCCTTTGGTCCCAGTGGCCTCCTGTTCTATGCTTTCTAGGCTTCTATTCTTCCAGGCCCATTTCTGGAGAAGGGAAGGATTCTCATGCAGAAGAATGGAAATACCTGATCTTAGAAAGTTTCTCCCAAAGACCCCAGTGCCCCACCTGCCAGCCTATGGGAATATCAGATATTGACTCCTGCCCAGAGGGGTCCCATGAGGAAAAGCAATCTCACATCCAGGGTCAGTCTGACTTGGACTGAAAACACAGTATCACAGCCACCTTACAGAGGGGGAATGAAGGCACAGGAAAGGGAGGTGTCATGCTCATGACCGTCCAGTGAACTGCAGGGAGAACCCAGGAGTCCCAAGAGCCAAGCCTTTTCCACAGTCCTCAGCCCTAGAATTCCCACACCCACATCAGCCTTCCTCTCCTGGCAAAGCCTGGATACATAGCCCTCATCTCTCCTTATGTGACTATAGTAAGGGCTCCCCTGACCCCCTGAGGAGAGCTGACAGCCAGGAGCCCTCCATCAGGCGTTCCCCTGCCTAATAGATGATGCCTTCTTCTTCTTTGTCCCCTGTCCCATGTCAGAGATGAAGATCAGTATTTGCTGAGGCACTCCAGCCCCATTACAGACCGGGAACCGAACTTTGGGCAGCAAGCCCACAACACCATGGTCACTGATGACAAGGGAGAGCTGGAGAAGATCCTGGCTCACCTGGAGGATGAGAACCGGTGGGTGTGTGCTTGGGGCTGAGACAGGCTGACAAGAGGGTCCCAATATAGACCAAGGAGTAGCAGTGAGGCCTATACCAGGGTCACTGGATTCCCTGGAGATGAGGCCTTTAAGAGAGGATGTCAGCTTGGGTCATCTGGGAAGAAGACAGGAATCAGGCTGTATATGCCAATAGGTAGATTATTGGAACTGGGGCCAGGATGGGAGCAGGCCCAAAGCCCGGCCCTCCACTGTGACTGACAGATAATGTGTGTGCCAGCTGGACAGCCCTGCCAGTGGGAGTCTCCCTCTCCCTGCTGACCAAGCACCAACGTTCAGACTTGTGAAGGACAGATGAGGGTAGAGAGAAGGGCTATAATCACTCTCCAAATGGCTCACTGGTTTGCAAATGGGCTGCATTTCTATGCATAGCGTTTATGGTCCAAAAGTGGTGCCAGAAAGTCAGGAGGCATTTGTACTGTAAAATGTGGGCTTTCATCCTACTGAGGTTGGGGGAAGGGTGAGGATTGCTGTGTTCTAGATGTGCAAATATGATCAGCAAGAAGCAGGGGAGGGGGGCCTGCACCTTGGACAAGTCTGACCCAAGCTCCTCTACATGGCAGACCTCCCAGCCTGGCCTGGGCAGCTGGCATGGGGCCCAGGTGCCACCTGGCTCCTCGGCCAAGGCCCCTGTTTGGACCTTGGACCTTAGGCCGCATGTCTCTGGCAGGATCCTCCAAGGGGAGCTACGACGCCTGAAATGGCAGCACGAGGAGGCTGCGGAAGGACCCCCTGATGCGGCCCAGGACCCCCGCAACGAGGAGCTCTTGGCTGAAGCTAGGCTTCTTAGGCAGCACAAGAGCCGCCTGGAAACACGCATGCAGATTCTAGAGGACCACAACAGGCAGCTGGAGTCCCAGCTGCTGCGCCTAAGGGAACTGCTGCTACAGGTGAGCATGCCCAGGCCTAGCCCTCTGAAGCAGCTGAAATGCCCTCAGGCTGAACGTCCCCCCCACTGGAACCTGACTGCACCCCCTAATGTTCCATTTGATCCAGTCTGGGATGGAGGCTCCATCGTCCATTAGCAACAAATGCTTAGGGGCCCATGGGAATCCATGTGTTGTAGGTTAGAAATTGCCCACAAACTGCCCAAAAGCTGTGGGCTGATGCTTAGAAATGTTGTATTCTGCCCACCTTGACTTAACAGGGGGAGGTGTGTAAAGCAATGCCACACACTGGAGGGCAGCTGCTTTTCTCCTGTGTGTATTCCCAGCATCAAAGTCAGTGACTGACACATAGTAGTGCTCTTCCAATGAAATCCTAAGAGAGTGTAGGGACATTTCTGGTCCGATGTGTCCCAAAGGAGATAGGATGCTAAAAGAAGGAGGAATTGGCAGCTAGTGACGGTGCCCAGCAAAGAGGGACAGCAGTGTCACTTCCTCCGCCCTTTTCATAGCCACCCCCTGAATCAGAAGGCAATGGGTCTGGGGGCTCCTCGCTGACCTCTTCCCCGCAGCAGTCAGAGGGCAGTCATGCCCGGGAGAAGGAGCGTACCACCCCGGACACTGAGGCTGCAGGTAAGCTGCTCCTCTCTCTGGGCCCCGTCCTTTTGCTGGGGGCTCAGGCCTACCCCAACTGGGTTGAGAAGCCCCCATCCATTTTTTGGTACCTGGTGCGTAAGCTGGCTGCTTCCCCTCTCCACCCTAGATGACGTGGGGCAGAAAAGTCAGGATGTCAGCCTGTGCTTGGAGGACATCATGGAGAAACTACGCCATGCATTCCCTAATGTCCGAAGCCCGGACATGCCTGCCAACACTCTACTGGCTTCCTGATGCGTCCCAACGTTCACCCATACTCTGGATCCCCTTCCCGGCTCTGACCAGATCTTCCCATCCCTGCCCCAACCAGGCCCATCCTGTCACCACTAGTCCTTCCCATTTACTCATCCCCCACTGGATTTGAAGGCTTCAGGCAGCAGCAGGGACTTGAGGTGGGAGAACCTGGAGGGGGTGAAGGGGAGACAAGAGGAGCCAGCAAAGAGGCCTACTGATCCCCAAGCCAGCAGCCGGCTTCCTCTCCTCATTAAGGTGGTACTTTGGGGCTATGGACAGGGCTTGTTCTGTTCCTACCTTCTCTTTAGACCACAGGAGGTGGATGGCCCAGCACCTGCCCAGCTCCAGGTCCATGTGGACACAACTCCACGTCCTCCCCAGATAGTCTGATGCAGAATGCTGCTCAGCATTGATGGTTTGCTGCCTGGAACACCTTCCTTCTTCTGTCCCACCCTTCCTGCCCCATTACTTGGTAGGATGGTGCCCTAGTCAGGCTTTCAGACTAGACTTTCTTGTTCCACTCTCAGTGCCATGCTGGTAGCCACATGTTCCTTCTGGGCACTCCCAGATGATGGGAGGTAGAGTGCTCTCTAAAGCCGGGGGCTCCTTCCACCTTTGGGAGGGAAGGGAGCCCTGATTTTTGCTGGCTCCTAACACCACCTAACATTTGGGCCACATTTGGGAAAACGGAAGCAACACTAATGTAGGTTCCCTCCTCCTTCTATTTCCTCAAGGTCTGTGTCCTGGGTGATTGGTCAGCAATGCCCTGGGAAACCTAGCTGAGGGTGGCTGCTTACTTTCCTCTGGCCCCGACAGGTCCTGGAGATTTGTCCACTATTTTCTCCTGTGGGATCAGGGGTGGCAGCAGCAGGCCAGATCTTCGAAAGGGCTTTGTCCCTGCCACCCCTTTAGGGCAATAGTTGTAAAGGTGACCCCCATGCCAGCCTGCCAGCTTGGCCTCTAAAGGCTTTTTGGAGTTAGAAGCCATTTCAGGGGCTTCATGACTGAACCCAGTGCTTCCCTGGGGCTCCTTCTATCCCTCCTCCCAGGGTGAGGCAGGCAGCCACTCAGATGCCCACAGCCCAGCAGGGGTGCCCATTGTGGCCTCAGAGACCCAACTGCTTTTCCAGAGTATCCTGAAATGTGCATAGATCCTTGTTTGATTCTCTTCTAATGCCAGCTGAACTAAGCTCCCTGGGCACATGGCATAGGCCCTGGCCCCAGAGGCAGGCCTGAGTAGGCAGGGGGCTCTGGGCCTTTGACGGAAGCTTTATACTGGATGGCATCCCCTCCCTCCATAGCATTAGGCTCATGTATCACTGCTCTGTGCATCAGTGTTCTACTGGCCTCACGTGCACATTAAATTTGATAAACATGGCACTCATGTTCTGCCTTGCTCTGTCAGGCCCAGCCTTTGGCCGGGTGGGGAGAAGTGACCACATCCCTAGCTGTTCCCTCAGGGGGATTGTGTCCAGGTTTGCCGCAGGCCATTGTGGGACCCAGGCTCTAGGTTCTGTGGCCAAAGTCCCTTGGTTACCCCTAGGGCTGGTTCCAGGGCCTCAGTTAGACCAAATCAAAGCTCTGACCTGTTCTGGCTCCCCAAGTGTACCAGAGAGGGAACTGAAGGTCTCAGCTACAGGGACCATGGATTCTGCTTCTCCCTGTCCCCTCCAACTCCTAGGCAAGGCAACATAGCTGAGCCTTCAGCCCCTTCTCCTTGCAAGGCCTTGCTTGGCCTCCCAAAGGAAGCAGAGGCCATCTTCCCCTTTGGGTGGCCATAAGATAGGTTGGTGGCTAGGAAAGGAAGATAATCTGTCTGCATCTGTTGCAGTGAAGATGGGGTAGCAAGCTGGGTGTGGGAGGCTCAGTGGCCACCATCATAGTTGTTTGGTGCCATCAAATGCCCAGACCTCAGATGTCCTGGCACAAGGTCACACCACAAAACCAGGGAAACTTGGCACTGGCTACAAATAGGGCACAAATTGTCAAAAGGTGCAAGGGGGAACAGATAGGGTGAGCTGAGGGTCTTCCTGGGGGCCTGAGGAGCCATTGGATGGAAATGGGGGAACTTGATCATTGTTAGGATGGCTATGCTTTCCCAAGCAGATGTCCCAAGACCAGAGCCACCCACCCCCAACAGTGAGCCAGGCTGGCAGGTGAGGATGGGGACTTGGCTATAGCAGGTGTGTGGACTACAGTGCAGGGTGAAGCAGAGTGGGGAATCACTAAGCCTCTATGGGCATACCCGAGACAGGTGTGGTGCTGTTAGCAGAGGGTTGGGGTAAATGAGCCCTGGGGATCCTCGAAATGAGCGGGATGTTGTTAAAGCATCTATTGTGTATTCAGTTTGATGCTGGTGAATTTTTTGTCATGTATGCAAGTGATTGGGTGGGGGTGTTGCTAGCAGCCTGGAGAAGGTCTTCTCATTTGTGGGGTTCGTGTAGCTATAGGGGGCACGAGTTGGCTGGTGATGTTAGGACTGACAGAGGGTTTGCTGCAGTGGGTTTGGGGACAGCCAGTGAAGAAGTGGGTCCACAGGCAGGGGAGATGGACAGGCTCTGCCCGCCTCAGACCAAGAGCTGGCATTGCATCCTCCTTCCCCTGAAGGGATGTCAGTCAGGCAAAGGGCAGGGCTCAGAGGACCAGGGCAGTATGCAACAGGCAGAGCCAGCACCTTTCACCAGTGGCCGAGGCCCAGCTCTGGGAACTCACTTGGGCCAAACAAATCTTCAAAAGGGCACACCAGGTCTTGACCTGGGGTGGTGGAGCCTTCCTTCCTTGGGCCAACCCTATGACAACACAAAACCAAGTGGCTGTGGCAGGGCCAGGAGCGGGGAGGGGCTGGGGCAAACTGGCTTTCTTGAGTCACCACTCACCGTGGTGCTGTTTCCTCTTCTCTCTAATTCTGCTTTGGAAAGAATAAATTTGTACTTGTATGCTTCCACTCTTCCTCACGACTCTCCTTGGTGACGGCAGCCTCATCCCCATGCACTCCTCCTTCCCAAGGGGGCAGACAAGCACCGACTGGTTCTTTCGGGTCTCGTCCTCCAACCCCACTGCACTGAAGGCCCCGGGGCCAGGGAGATGAGTGCTGTCTCCACTATCAACCAAAGTGAGTCTTGAGGCTCAGCTTTTCTTGTGTCTTGGACTCCTCTGTTAAATGGCCAGTTTTGTGTTACTTTTCTCCATCTCTCCAAAAACCCCTTTTCTCTTTATCTTCACTAACATTTTAATTTCTATCGCTCCCAGCTTTTCCTCAAGTTGGAGACATTTTTCTCAACTTAAGATATTTAAAGGGGTGGAAGACAACTTGTATGTCGAGACATAAGGCCTTTGTGGGGCAGAGCCCCGGGACACTGGGAGGCTGTTTCTGGGGTAGTCGCTGCCGGAAAGGGAGTAGGACTCCCCTAAGGTGCTGGGGGGAGGGTCACCATCTGAAAATTTCCTATTTAAAAAAATTCCTCTTACTAAACTCAGATGCTTTTATCTTCTTAAGAACTTCATGGGCTGTTAGCCCCTTAACTTCGGCACCCTAGGACAGAGCTTTGGTGCCACCCCAGTTACAGCTTTATCCTGCTGAGTTTGATTTGGGGGAAGGGATCAAGGAGATTACAGTACAATCCTATAGCTTTCACTTCAGCTCAGGACCCTCTGCGCTTCTAGGCCCAAGGGTGCTCCTGGATGGTATCAGCCCTCCTCAGCTTGGCCTACAGCAAAGAGTTTTCACCTTAACTTAAAAGTAGCAACCTAGTGAGGCCTGTGGACCCCTTTCTCAGAATCATATTGTTAAAATGCATAAAACTCATGGAATTACCAAGAAAACTAGTTAAATTGAAATAGTTTTCAAAATATTAAAAATGCACACACAACTCTCTTCTAGCAACTTCTCTGGCAGTAGGAGCTCATTTTCTTCATGAAAGGTGTACATGGAACATACCTGTGCCCCCCACCCTCAGCCTCAGAGCAGCCCTCACTTCCTTGAAAATCTAGCTCAAGAAGCCTCAGCTGCTAGTGATCTCCTTCCCTACCCTGTGTTCACCCTGGATTTACTCTGTCTGTACATATTTACACATACACACTCCCATATGTAACTACATGTAGCCAAATATGAGTCTCAATACAGAACTAAAGCTTGTATATCCAGTGGCTGCGTGTGCATGAAATTAGACTCTGCCATTAGAACCGAAACTCCTTGGGAAGGACTGTCCCATTTGCCTTTGTATCTCCATGCCTGCCACCTGGATGCTTCATGAATGTTCGCTGACTGATAGTGATTCACAACCAACAGACCTTCCACCTGGGCCAGATGAAGAGCTGCTACTTGCTTCTAAGGCCAGGGTGGCCCTCAAGAGCTGACTGTTCAAATTTCAGTGTCAGCATTTATACCTCAGAAAGTGGCAAAGGCTACAAATCAGGGCTTGTTGATTATCTCCGCTTAAGAAAGTGCTGCAGAGGTGGTCGCCATACAGGTACGCTTCCCAGATTTTTATGTGCCAGGCTGTGGGACGTTTTCCTCTGCTCGGTGATGTGACCTTTGACCCCGACCCCCTCCCTTTGGCCGCCTAGGCTGCATGTTGGTGGGGCGGGGCCCCCAGGTCTGGCTCGGCGGAGTGGCTGCCTTGCTCCTGGCTGTCCTGCGCATGCCCTCGCTGCTGTCCTCGTTCCCCTCCCTGCGGCTGCTCCCCCGAGCCCTCTCCATGACCACTCCGGCCCCTGCCCCCGCCGGCTCCGACTACGTCCCTGGCTCCGTCTCGGTCGTCTTTGTAACCTGCCCCAATGACAAGATCGCCAAGACTATTGCCAGGGCTGTGGTGGAGAAGCGACTGGCCGCCTGCGTCAATCTTGTACCTCAGGTTACGTCTATCTACAAGTGGAAAGGAAAGATCGAGGAGGACAGTGAGGTGATGATGATGATGAAGACCCAGACTGCCTTGGCACCGCCCTTGACAGAATTTATTCGTTCTGTTCATCCATACGAAGTGGTAGAAGTCATTACATTGCCCGTGCAACAGGGGAACCTTCCATACCTTCACTGGGTAAAAGATAGCACCACTCATCAATGATGGTTTTATTTCGATGACTTCTCAGGCTAACTTCTACACACTTTCTCTAATAAATCCTGACCCCCCCCTAAAAAAAAAAGTGCTGCAGATTTAACTAAGTCTGTCACGCATACATCTTTTTTTCTGGAGAAGACAGGCTCAGGGATTTGCTCCCAGTTTCTGGCCTGAGGCCTCAGCCTCTGCCCCTTGGGTACCTCCTCTCCCAGCTGTCACCAGGAAGGATGAGAGCCAGAATTACCAGCAGAGGGCAGTGCCTCTGTGCCCAGCATTCTCTGACAGGCACCATAGAAGAGCTGAAGTGTTATACTATGTCTAAGTGACATAGCGCTTTTCATGGGAGTCATATTATTTGAAGACATTCAATCCCACATTTATTAAAAGTCTACCTAAGTGGGCAAAGCCCTGTGCTGGAGCTATCGAAACCAAAATTGTCCCTGTTCACAAAATGCTTACACGGTCCTGGAAGAGCAGGAGGACAACATGGATGCAGCGACTAGTTTATTTAAAGAGAAAGAACAAACAGCAGGGAGGAGGAGTGCAGTGGGGGGAAAAGTGAGAATCCGGAATGGCTTCCTGTAGGAGATGGCAGCTGAGCTAAGTCTGGAAGAAAGCTACTGCTACTAAGGAGGCACACGAGGCCCAGCAACACGGATGACAGATTTAGAGCTTGACAGATGAGGAAACTGAGGCCCACACTTACACAGGCAGTAAGTACATAAGGTGGGATTTGAATCAACATCTTCCTGAGTCCAAGCCCAATACCCTGTCAACTACAGCATGCTGCCTCTCAAAAGTAAATGGAGGTGATGGGGAATGAATTCATAGCTAAGCTGAGGAACAATGACCAGTCCAGTTTGGCTCAAACACAGATAGGAAAGAAAATGATGAGAAATAAGACTGTTAGAAGCCATCCAGAGGAGAGGGCTGGGGGTGGGGCAGGGAAGAGTCATTTATACAGTACCTGCTGTGTGCTGGGTATTATACTAAGACCTACAAATTTGATCTCACATGCCGGCTTTCTTTTCCCTTACCCTATGGAAGGAGTTTTTATTTCTCACCCCAGTTCCTTCTAGAAGCAGAAACCAAACCTGCCACTGGTATCCCTTCCCTCCTATGCATTCTTTAAGCTCTGCCTCATCACTCCCCCACCCCAGCACTTTCTGCCCAAGTCTAATAAGCCTGGGAGGTCAAAGAATATCCTGTAGAAGCCCAACCTCTCTCCCTCTCAAGCTGGAGCCAAAAGCTCATTTAGCCTCCCCTCATACAGTTCACCTCCCACCACTTTAAGAAGGGTTTTTCTAAAGAACACAGAGCATTAGGGTAAGCAAATTAAGCTGAAAAATTGAGGTCACTGCCCAAGAGCTTCCCTTCTCCACTCCTTTTCTCACATCACTCCAATGCCTTCTGCCACTATCTCCTCCTTTACCCTGTCTCACAAGAAGAGATGGGGAAGAGACATTTATTAAGGACTTATTATGGTGTCATATTGTGCTCAGCACTTTCTACACGTGTTACTTCATTTAATTCTCACAACCACCCTTGGAGGTAGGTGCTTTTATCCCCATTTTACAGCTGAGGAAACTAAGGCAGACAGAGGTTAAGTGACATGCCCAGGGCCTTATCGCAGAGCCACCTAGCTGCTAAGTATCTGAGGTTGGATTTGAACTCAGGTGCACAAGTGATCCCATTCCATCCTGTTTTCTCCAGCAGATTATCCTGCTATCATCCCCATTGTCTTCCTCATGTTCAATATCTCCTTATCTACCCACTGCTTCTCTATTGCCAGCAAACATGACCATGTCTCCTCCATCGTCAAAAAGACTTCACCTGATCCCTGCGTGCTCAACATGTGCCTCCACTTTCTCTCCTCTTGTCCTCAACTCTAGACAGTGTGGTCTCCGACCTCACCATTCACCCAAAGCTGCTCCCTCCAGTTCCCAACATTCTCTCTCTTATCACCCCATCTAATGGCCTTTTCCAGTCTTCACCCTTTTTGACCTCTCTACATCCTGTGACACTGCCTTCCCTCTAGGTTTCCATGATTCTCCATCCTAGTTCTCCTACCCATCTGACTGCTCCTTCTCAGCCTCCTTTGCTGGATCTTTACTCATATTGCACATGCTAGGTGGAGGGATCCCCCAGGCCTCTGTCCTGGGCCCTCTCCTCTCCTCCTTCCATGCTATTTCACTTGATGCATCTCCTAAGCTCTGAGGATTCACTTACTATCTCTACAGTAATGACTCTCAGATCTGTTCATCCTACCCTAACCTCCGGACTTGCATCTCTGTTGTTAGACATCTCAAACTGGATGCCTTGTAAACATCGTAAACTCAGCGTGTCCCAAATAGAACTCATTATCCTTCCTTCCAAACACCACCATTCTAACTTTCCCATTTCTCTCATAGGCACCCCCCCCATCTACTCAGTGACAACCTCAGCATCACTCTTCCTCGCCCCTTATGGCCAATCTTTTGCCAAGCTCCATTGATTCTATTCTCCTAACAGCTCTTCTATGCCCCTTTCTCTTCTCTGACCTCACCCCACCGAGGGGCAGGCCTCATCATCTCACTCCTGGACCAGTATAATGGCCTGCTGGGGGGGGTGGGGGTGTCTGCCTACTACAAATCTCTCCCCACTCCAATCCACCCTCCACTCAGCCATCAAGGTGATCTTCCTAAATACGCATCTATGTCCCCCACTGCAATCAGTAAACTGCAATGGCTTCTTATCATGGCTCCTAAGTTACATGACATGAGATGTTAATCAAGTATGGTTTGGTGGAGAGGAAAGGAGGGAGGAGAGGGTGATGAGATATCACCAGTTGGACTTTTCTGTGCACTGTGTGAAGTCCTTATTCATGTGCTAAACGTTGGCAGACTTGCTGGGGGCCAGGGGAGCATTCCAACACATTCAGTCATGCCAGGAAACTCAATATAGCAGACTATCCTGTCATTTATGTACTTATCATTGAGTAAATATCATTACTGGTTTTGCTCATTTATATTTTTCAAACATTGTGTACCTAAATTCTCAGTCTGCCTTTTCTGTCAGTCATCTAAATTGTTCTTGGGCCAAGGTGGACTTTGTTCCTCCAAGTAAGAAAGTACATGAATGCTACCCCACCTCCCCCAACCCCCAACTTGTGCTATACTTCCTGTGTTATTCTCTTGACTGGGCCTTCCTGTTCCTGATGATTTGGAGATAATAAAAAGATCAACTAGCACATCTCACCATTTTGACTTAAGAAATATATCAGAAATTACCTCCAGGTCTAAATATACAGTGCAGCATTCAAATCTGTCATCAGTTATAACAACCAACGAAGAAACTGTCTATATCCAAACCACTGGAAACTTGGAATTTGAATAAAAAGGGTGAAGCTGATGAATAATTCAGACTGGACAGAGGTTTGCCCGTAGAGAAGCCCAGTAAGGTAATGACTCATCATTTGAGGAAACCTTTCCCACCTCGGATCTTTAATTCATGACTCAAGCTAAATAACTTTGTTTAGAATCTTGGCCTAGTCAAAAATCAAGCTGAACTTTTAGTATCGAGACTCAAAGGAAGGAATCTCATGTGACAGGGTACAGAATACATTTGAAGCAAAAACTTCTCAAACCACATTCAGAATGTAAAACAGCCTTGGCAAATATGTGGGAATCTCAAAGAAATCTCTTTTACTCGGATTGCGACTGCTTTTTACAACAAATGCGACTGCTTTATTTGTACAGGGAAGAACAGTCAAAGAAAACATTAAACAATATTGGCCGTAAGGAAAGAATTTCAAGGAAAAAATCATGGCAAGCCAACAATTCGAAGAAAAGTTTTCTTACCACCGCTGCACATTATAAACTTGGTTTAACGAAAAATTTTGTGAAGACAATAGACTGAAAAAATGCAGGTTTTCTTTATCTGAAAAATAAATTTCCAAGAATCAGTGAACTGAAATCAAAGAATGGATGTTTGGGGCTTCTCAAATAAGGGAAATGGTCAAAGATGCCCATTCTGAAAAACAGTTAAATTAAGTTGAAGGGGCTGCATGGAGGTAACTAATGACTAAACAGTTTGGGGGAAACTACAAGCAGAAAATAATGCCCAAAAGTCAATGATCTTCTCAAAGCCTAAAAAGTATAAATAGGGGCTATGACATATTACTCAAGATCTATTTTTAAATTAATATTTGGAATATTTCCCAGAAAACTAAGTGCTATGAGTGGTGAACACATGAAATGCTTCCATCTAAGTATCTCCGAAATGGAAAATCCAGGGTAGGGAAGGTGGAGATCAAGCTGGCTGCCTACTGTGGGAAGCTGAAAAGGGATGTTGTACAGGTGAAACAGAAGAGAAAATCATCAATAGTTAAAATTTAGGTGAGTTGAACAATCTCAATTTTGTTTAGAAAAAAATCAAATACAAAATGATTCCTGTGAAAATAGTGGTTGACAGACAAAATTTAAAACAGTATTTGTAATCAGCATTAAAAACCCCATTAGGTTCACCCACTTTTAGGGGTGTAAGAGGGGAAAAAAGCTGGGTTTTGTTGTTTAGTGTTACATTTGCCAATAGTTTGCATTTATAGAGTGCTTTGGGGCTTACAAAGCTTTTACCCCTGATGGGTGTGATGTGGTATCCTTAGAGCTGTTTTAATTTGTATTGCTTTGATTTGAAAGAATGAATTTTTCTTCAAGCAATTAACAATTTCTGTTTATTTTTTTGAAAAATTATCTATTTGTATCCTTTGACAATTTTTTCACTGTAGACTGGGTAACTACCTCTATTTATGAATTTTTAATAATACCTTCTATACTTTGGATGTCGTCTTTATCATTTATATCTAAAATAAATATTTCTTCCAGTCTCTTTCCCTTTTTATTTTATAGTTTTCCCTTGTAAAGGAATGTTTAATTTGAATACATTCAAACACAAATTACCTATGTCCCTAATAATTCCTTTAATTTATTGAACATAAATAAACAGAACAGAACAAATGAAAGATGCTGTGGTAAACCTGAAAAGACATGGCAACTGGTTGTAAATGCGAAGTGGAGAGAGCAGAGCCAAGGATGACAAACAAGCTGGGAATGCGGGTGACAAGGAGAATGGTAAAGAGGGGGTAGAACTGGGGAAGAAACTAAGGAACTGAATTTTGGCCATGACGAGTCTGAGTTAACCAATGGGACATTGGAGCTGGAGATCACCAGCAGGGAGGAGGTGTGGTGGGACAGCTGTTCTGGATCAAGGCTAGGGGTGCAGAGACAGACTTGGGGGCCGCCCTCAGATAGACAGTGACTGAACCCACAGGACCGACGAGACCACTTGAAGACTGAAAGCAAAGAATGAAGAGGATCTCGGAGAAAGTTATGGTAAAGTGGACAGAAGGCAGAAGACAAAAAGGATGCATCTTCTGAGTAGTGCCACGGAAGCCAAGGGAGAAAAAGAGAATCCAGAAGGGGTAGTTGGCCAAATGCAGTCCTATAGAGAGGTCAAAGAGAAGGAGAAATGAGAGAAAGTTGATGGACTTAGCACCTATGTGATGACTTGAAACTTCACTGGAAATAGTTTCAGGCCATTGGTACAGAGGGACATCAGATTACAGGGGACAGAATGAAAGGCGAAAGTGGAAAAAACCCCAGAGACAATGAGTTTAGGTGACTCCTTATAAATCTCTGTCTGTGAAAAGGAGGAAAGATATTGGATGGTAAATTGTGGGGATGGCAGTGAAAAGTTTTTAAGGATGGTGAAAACATGGAAATGTTTATCAGTGGTAGGGAAGGACCAGTAGATGAGGAGAGAATGAAGATAAGAGGTGGAAGAGAATAATCAAAAGGGAAAGTTCGGGGAAGGTAGCGAAGACAAGAATACAAGGGTTGGCACTGATAAAGAAGAGGGCAATCTGTCTCAGAAACTGAAAAGAAGCAGATTATGGAAAGCTGACAGAGAGAGGGCATGAGGCACAGAGTAGAGGAGATGAAGGTCTTGATGGATGGCATTTACTTTCAAATGAGATGCTCTGCTGAGGGAGAACTGTGGTGTAAAGGGACTGGAGGAGGGTTTAGAGGAGCTACTGGGGACACCATGACAGTTAATTACAGAAGAATAACAGGACTGCCCTGCACATCATGGTTTTAACTCCTAGTGACCCTCCCTCCCCCGAAAAAGATCCCCCCATAACCTTGTCCACAAACAAGTAAACTATCTGTGGTTTTCCTGAGTAGTGACCAGGATTCTGTGAGAATCAGAGGAGGATGGTAAGGGGATCCTGGGGGAGGGGGAAGGGGATGGCAAGGTGGCTGTTGTAAAACATGAGGCACCACAGAATAAGAGGGAAAAGGATTCAAAGGTAGATGGCAGTGTACCGTTGAACTGCTTAAGACTGTGATAACAGAAGAATAAAGTGAAGTTTAGGAATAAGGCAGCACAATAGGAAGGCTATTATTAAAAGATTTCAAAAGGAATGGGTGGGTGGTAAGATCTAGAATCTAGACAATCTAGATCATCCTGGTGGAGGTTTGAAAAGAGATTATGGGGCTTGAGGAAACTGATGGACTGAGAAGCCAAGTCTAAGGAGCAGGGAACAGAATGGAGAGAAAAGACTGTGAACCATGTACTTAACTCCTCAGGAGAGGGAGAAAGAATATACCAGAGGCCAACAGAGCACTATGTTAAGGATCTAGACCAGGTGATACAAAGGGATGGTGTAATCCTCTATGAAGGAGAAAGAAGTTCCTGAGAAATAGCAGCATAGAGACAGCTTGGGAACAGCAGCCGCTGCCTTCTCCTCTTCCTCCCCCTGGTCCTGTGCAAGAGCGTGTAAGGGGAGACCCCAGTGCTACAGAAGGTATAGCAAGGGAAACAACCACTCCCAGAGGAGCCATATTTCCATCAATGGCAGAAAATGGAAAAAATGAAAGTGTGTGAGATGGAGAGATCAAGAATGTATTGGAGTTTCAGAAGGCAGGATGGAATAAGAAGACGGAAGAGGGTATGGGGCAGTAGAGACCTAGAGCTCAGGTTGATAAGGCTGAGAAGATAGGGAAACCTAGCAAGGGGATGAGATTTTCATGGCAGTTGACAGCAACTTGGAAACGCAGAATAAAAGAAGTAGGACTTGGGAGTTTGTCTGACACAGAACCAGTTGAATGAAGTGCCCAAACTCCAAGGTCTTGTGATGGCTGACCAGGGTATCAGTTTGGGGTCTGGGATGGCAGCTTTCCCAGCTGGTCACACCAAATGCTAGGGAAGGAGGGCTGTAGGTCTCAGGTTCTGTCTAGACATCTAGGTCAAGAAACATATAGCATTTAGGCCCCCCAGGCTAAAGTTAACTCATGGTGGGTCTTGGCCCCACAGCTTCATTATCATAAGACGGAAGATAAATCCCACCTAACATTTAGTACCAATGTGAGTGCCTGTAAGCATAAATTCTCTAGTACCTTTGAAGATCAGGAAGCCTGCTGGGAAAATTGCTCAGGATTAAAAAAAAAAGTAGACTTACCTCTATTGCTTCTTGTCTCCTGAGGGGGGGGATTTTGGATAGTCCTGGCTCCTCCTCTTCAGAGGCAATTTACTGCCTCGGGCTTCCTGAAGATCACAGGATTATAGATTTAGAGTTGGAAGGAACTTTAGAGATCATGTAGTTCAAGCCTTTCATTTAACAGATATGGAACCTGAGACCCAAAGAGATTAAACGACTTGTCCAAGGCAATAAGTGGCAAAAGAGGGACTCAATTTGGGCCCTTGTGACTCCGAATCCAGTCCTTTGTCCACTGTACCACCTTGCTTCTCAATTTATACAATGCTTTAAATTATTAAAAGTACTTTACATGCAGTATCTTATTGGATTACTATTTCACATCCCATGATTGATTTCCTTTTGGCCCTCGAGATCAAACTGCCAGATTCCTGTGGATCACAAATCCTGGCTATGATAAAGTTCAGAAATACGGCACCTTTTACATCTTTGCTGTTACAGAAAAGTTGCCACTAAGAAATTTAACTTTCTTTTAAAAAAAAAAAAGTTGACATGTATTTCTAATTATCAGGTATAGTCAGGAATGCAATCTGGAAGTCAAGCTCTACAGAAGTGAAGACTAGAAGAGAACTGAGAGTTTGAGCAGGTTACCAGAAGATGAACTAGGTAGGGTGGGTCTTAGCTTAGAGGTTGTTTCAAAAATATATTTCCATAGTGTTTAGGCACTGCACAGTTAATAAGAGCTAACATTCATACAGCACAATGTGCCTTGATCCTCTCAACAACCCTGTGAGATAGTGGCTATGATCACCTCCATTTTAGAGATGAGGAAAATGAGGCAAAAATTTGTCTCTAAGGACAAGACCAGACTCTTGAGTTGGACTGCTTATCCATTTCTGGTGGCAGCAAACAATGGCAGATGGCAACTGGGACC
Source organism: Potorous gilbertii (assembly GCA_028658325.1). Classification (NCBI taxonomy): domain Eukaryota; kingdom Metazoa; phylum Chordata; class Mammalia; order Diprotodontia; family Potoroidae; genus Potorous; species Potorous gilbertii. Next base: position 7,014,951 of record CM053775.1, read on the forward strand.
TTGGCCTAAAGTCACTCAGAGCCAGGTCCTTAGCCGCGTTCCTAGATTCCAAGAAATGAGACGTTCCCATACAACATGGCACCCTTCTCTCAATTTCACAGTCCTTTCCAGTACAGACCTTCTAGCACTTGAATTACTCAGAATTTCTAATAGACTTAGTTGAGATCTTAAAGAGATTCTGGATCCCCCATGAGTGCAGGCCCTTTGTTGCTTTTAGCTCCCTAAGGCCCTGCATCTTTTAATGAGGTGAGTCCTGCTGGGCAAAGGCCACCTACTGCTTATCACTTCTCAATTGCATAACTGTGCTGCCCCGCCAGCAGGCAAGTCTCTTAAGAATGGTGAAAGTAGCACACATTTCACTGACCCTACAGAGAGTCTAGCATAAAATCAGGTGCAGATACACAACTTGTATCCTTTGTTACAATTAAAGAAATAGCCTATTTCTGGTTTCCACATCGGTAAGCAGCAACTTGTGTTTACAGAATGAACTGAGTCACTCTCCTTTCTAAAGTTGAACTGAGGCCTACAGCAGAGGGAAGATGGATGCTGGAGGAGGAAATAGAAAGCAAAGCTTTGGCTTCAGTTTTTTCTTATAAGTTTTATCGATGCCTTTTCTTTTTACACCAGTTACTTCACAGTAGACCACACACCCCCTCCCCCCATCCCAACAATGACACAAAAGAACAATTATGCAATTCCAACACAACCGTCACATTTGAGAGCGTATACAGCACGCCACATCAATAGTCCTCAGTTTCTTTATGGAAAATAATGTTTCATCATCTGTGCTTTGGGAACAAGCTTAGTTCTTTTCATCAGAGTTCATTTGGTTTTTAGTGTTTTTGAAAAATTGTATTATTGTCTACCTCAGTTCATGAGTCCTGCAAAGTTCTTTGAATTCTTCAGGCACTAGCATTCCATTCCTACCAGCTTGATTGGCTACTCCCTAATTTCTGGGCATCCATTTTGTTTTGTTTTGCTCTTTTTGCTATTACCATTTTGGTATATGTGGGGATTCTGTCATTGACTTCCTTGGGGCATATGCCCAACAGTGGTATAGTTGGGTGAGAACATTTTTTCACACAATTCCAAATTGTTTTCTATGATCACTGAACCAATCTATACCTCCCACGATGTTTTAATATGCGTCTGGCTTCTAGTAGCCCTTCTCATGTAGACTTTTTATTCTTTTAACCATCTTTGCTACTTTGATAGATATGGGGTGAAGTATCAGAATTCATTTCTCTTATCATTAAGCGATTCTGAGTGTTTTCTTCATGTAGTTCTTGATAATTTGCGATTCTTCTTTTGAAAGCTGTTTGTCTGTATCTCCTTTGAGTACTTTGGTCAGAAAAGGCATCACCTGCAGAAAGGGCTTTGCCTTGCTCACAGTGATTTCAGTGTTACACTTTCTCTTCCCTTAAAGAAGACTGAACTAGTCTGACCCTACCTGACCCCTGAAAGTGGATGGTATGCACTGAGACACTAAGGCAGTGACTGGGTTACAGCACTTTTATCTTAATGAAATTCCCTACGATGATCTCTCCATGGGGATACTAGTCTTTTAGTTGGCATCAGTCACTATCTACTCCAAACCTGCCATGAAGGCGTATGGATTCTTTCGAAAGAGATGATGAGGCAGCCGCAGCAGACCCTGTAACTCCTGCTCTCTGATCACCAGAAGGATCCTCAAGTGCCCATACCCCAAAAGGATATGAGGAAGAAGAATGCTACTCATAGGATTTAGTCAGGACTTCCTAATTTTTCCTGGATTTGAAGATCTCAGTAACCAAAATAAAACACTGGTCAGGTCTTATATTTGGAACAGGTCCAAAAGTATTCTAGCCCTATTCTCAGAAGCAAAAGGCTAAGCTACCTAACTTGGTACTGCACATAAATTCCTCTGTTCCAGAAAATCGGAGAATATTCTTTTCAGGGGAGCTCTCCAGGACCTTTGGAAAGCAAAGGCAGCCCAGGAGTCTCCCACTGTTGTCTCTTATTGGCACTTCAGCCATGCAACAATGAAAAGGACACCTGACCTTGCTACAAGGAGCATATCATCTAAAGTTAAAGACAAAAATCACACATATCACTTAGGTATAAATGAATTCTTCCGCTTCTAAAACTTTACAAGGTTTCCACTTCTGACAAGACAAAGGCAGGGACTACGAGGATTACACAGCTATACTAACAAGGGTGGGGAGGTGCTGGACAGTGTGATAGAGCAAATGAGAAACCATCCTTGGGGAGGCGAGCCTGGTTGACAAGAATGATGGGCAGCCTCCATGTAAAATCTGCTTCCTTTCATTCAGCCAGGAGGTCCATGAAGGCTGTTCTCCAAAATCATATCATGGTGTAGAGAAGTTTCTAAGTTCCTTACAGCTGTGCTAGGTGGTCCTATGCCAAGCTTGAAAAGCTTCTGGTGATGGTGGGTTATGGTCTGCACGTTCAGGATCCAAAGATCCGCTTCCCTGCCGCCCTACACCCATGGATGCCTGAGAAATTCTCTTTCTGAGGTCTGTTTAAGAATCAGGCCCAATCCCTCTCAAGATGTTCTGTGACAGTAGCAGAACTGGAACTGCCTTTTGAAATCCCTTTTCTATCTGCTCCCCAAATCCTCAATCTTGTCTGATTAATTTGAGAAGTCCTGGGTCCATGAGGAGATCATCAGAAGAGCTCTTTCCTTTTTCTACTGATGCTCCAATCTAATTGGAAGGTTTCCTGTTTCTGTGCCTGAAAAGCTTTCAGTAGGAAATATTCTTTCTCTTCCTGGCACAGCCCCTACTAAAGGAATAGGGTCCCGTTCTTCAGCACAAGATTTCCAAAACCATTTGAAAAAGCACTCGATAAATTTTCAACAAAGTACAAACAGATAGTGGCAGACCTTCAAACCCAAGTGGGGATGGGGAGGAATGGCAGAAGTCACAGTTTTCCTCTGATGGAGGTGGTTTTGTTCTGTAGGCTCAACCAAAGGACAACAGCTCCTTATTGGCCCTCTGACCGACGGAAGCCAAGACCCACTGCCCCTTAGGTGCCATGCCTCAATGACACCAAGTCATAGGCTTTCTAAAAGCTACCAGGTCAGTGGTGTCAGCAGGCAAAAATTGTGCAAATTCATCACTGCTCTTTCCTGAGCTGGCACCCAGGACAATGTGCATGACTTACCCTCCTTTATAGTGGAGAGAACAAAAACATGCAAACATCTACAGAGCCTCCTGGCTCAATCTCTGTGGCCAAAATGGCTGAGTCCTCTGATGATCCCACAGAGCAACAGAAAGTTGAGCAGTTCTAAAAGTAAGAGGCCAAAGTCAGTGGCAAAGGAGGGCCTGCATGACCAGATGAATGTGTGGCTAGTCCACTCATTGCAGGAGTTCATTGCAAGCCAGGACCTGGCACCTAGCATCTTGTACTTATCAGTGCAGAGGTTTCCAGGAAAGCAAAAGGGTGATGCAGAAACAGGATGAATTCAACAGGCAACAGAAACATGGTGAGATGTGAATGCAGTCACATTTCCACCTTCACAACATGTTATCCTCAACCCAGAGGACACACCCAAAGTTCGCAAGCATGATGCTTGCCAGGATGAAGATTACAGAGAACTAAGAGCCAAGCTGCCCTTACTTCTCCAGGAGTGAGTCCAGCTGTTCCTGCAAGGAGCTGAGCTGCAAGGGGAGAGGTGAAGAAACATTTCTTCTGTAAATCTAGGTGCACTTACATGTTGCAGAACTCAGGCTTACAGGAAAGAAAAAGAACAATTATCATTTGGCATTTATACGTGTCTTTCATTCATCACCAAGGGATAAAAATGGTGCACCCAAAGAGAGCAGCTCTCAAGTACTGCAATAACCCCAGGGAGCAGATGCTGTCTTTGATTACAGAAAGCCCATAAAATCAAGTTACCAAAGGCAGCAGTGAAGCCACCAGGAAGGAGTACAGCAGATGGGACAGTGGCGGCCATGGTGCTGATCCAGGGGACAAGAGCCAATCAGGGAGGCTACGCTGCATCTCTCTGCTCCCTGCAACATAGGGGGGGAATTCCTATCTGCTATGTCTGACTCACCACTAACTCTAAATGTAGTGCCTTCCTTCCCTGTGTTAGTTATTTGATTTAAATGGATGTTATGTTTTGACTTGATTATGTAAATTCATCAGCAGTGCTAATAATAACTTGTATTTATATGATACTTTAAGGTCTGCAAAACACTTTATGCACAATAGCTTGTTTGAGCCTCACAACATCCCTGTGAGGTAGGTGCTATAATTATCCCCATTTTCTGGATGAGGAAACTGAGGCTGAATGATTTGCCCAGAATCACACTGGCAGTCATCAGATACAGCCCACCACTCTGTCCACTTTGCCACACTAACACAGGAACCAAAACCTTTGAGATGACGATTGTTGAAAATACTCTTTCATTATCCCTATACCTAATGCTAACTCTGACCCTATGACATTCAACTAGGGCAAGCATCACCTCACAAAGCTGTGGACGTGTGCCAAGTACCAGGGAGGTACTACTAAGAGGGCTCTGCTCACCCAGACTCCTACGATGCCAAGCTGTCCTTCACTCCGGCTCCCTGAATGGGGGAATTCCTTCACAGTCTGTCCTTGATCACTTTCCTGGTCCCATGTACTCACCTTCCCTCGATTCTACGAGGACAGCTCCCAACCCGTATGCAGGCTTATCCCTTCTGCACTCCAGTTTCCAAGTACAAAGCTGGCCGACCAGCTCTACCCGGTATGACAGAAGCCTCCCTCTCAAGATGGCTGCCACAAACACTCTCTCCCCTCCCCAACGCAGCTAGTCCCCTTTCTTCTCTCTGCAGATGGTGCCAGCCTCCTCTTAGGCACAGTGGCGCTTCACCTTTGCACAGACGCCTGCCCAGCTCTCCTGTACCTTCTTTATTCCCATGCCCTACTAGTTCAGGTCAGCCTCTTGTCTCTTTCACCTTCAGATCCACACCTTCTAATCTGATTGAAACACTTTGGCTAATTTCAACACATCAGTGGCCTCTCTGCTTACAAGCTCCCAATGTCTTCTGAATTCAGTCCAAACTCCTTAGTCAGACATTCACAGCCATGCATATTCTGACTCTGACCTATCCACGCAGCCTTTTCTCCCACTACTCCCCAACACACACTAGACACAGGCCAAAATGGATGACCCTGTGCTCATTCTGCCTGACCCCTAAATGACTTACCCTCCGTCTTGAGCATCCAAATACTACTGCTACTGCCACCCCACAGCTCCTCTCCTCCTACAGTGAAACCCTACTCCAAACCACTGGACTTCCAGACCCAGTCCAAATGCCATTCTCTCCAAGAAGCTGGTGTGTCTTACTAGCTTTTTAGGTTGGAAAACAATCTCCCATGAGGGTAAGTAATACCAGAAAAGGCCGAAGCTCTCCCAAGGATGCCTATTGCTCCAGGGAGTTTAATCTCTTTCCCTCTCTGGAACCCCTGTGGAACTTGGCTTCTTTAATCTAATCCAACAAATGTTTATTAAGCACTACATGCCAAGACGCTGCAAAGTACTGTGGATATGGACAGACTCTGCCCCTGAGGAGCTTACATTCTGGGGGAGGGAGGTCGGGGGAGAAGGGTATATTTAAACAGATCCATAAATATAATAAAAGGGAGGGAATACTAAAAACCAAAGGGTTCAAGAAAGGCTTCCTGTAGGTCAGGGGTTCTTTACCTGGGATAGATGTTTGGGGTTCCATGAAATTTGATGGGAAAAAAGCTACATCTTTATTTCATTAGAATTGGTTTCCTTTGCAATCCGAAGTATTTCAGGATTTATTTAAAGCCATAATTGTGAGAAGGGGCCCCACAACACAAAAAGGTGAAGTCCTCCTGCTCTAGGTGATGGCACTTGAGTTGAATTTGGAATGAACCTCAAGAAGCCAAAAGGCAGAGAGGAGGGAGAGAGTGCCAAAGGGAGGAGTCTGTATTTTATTCTAGAGACAATGGTATACCATTGCAAACTCTTGAGTAGGGGTGTAACATGGTCAGACCCATTGCTGAGAAAGATTATTTTGGCAGTTGTGTGGAGGGTAGCTTCAAGAGTAGAGTGAGGCAGGGAGACAAATTAAGAAGTCATTGAAAGAGTTCAGGAAAGCTGTGATAAGGACCTAAATTAGGCTAGTGGTCTTGTGAGAGGAAAGAAGGGGAGAGATGCAAGGTATTGTGGAGACAGAAACGACAAGCTTTCACACCTGGACAGAGAGCTGTATGACTTGATCAAAGAAAGAGAGGACGAGTTCTTCAAGATCCATAGGACATGGGGACACAGCCCACACTGAGGAGCAAAAACCAGTCTACCCCAAGAATTCACCCATGCCAGGGCTACACGAGACTCTTTCAAACGGCCACAGCTTCAAATAGCCAGCAGACCTTTTCCACATGGTGGCTTGTTCCACACCATCCACCACCAATACTCCTCCCTTTCTGCCATTTTACTCAGGAAGGATTTGGTCACTGCTGTCCGAGACCATTCCAATGAGATGGGCGCCAATGGCAGGTCTGTGGAGTATCTCCTTACCTTCTGCTTTTCTTGTTCCTCCTGCTGTTTGATCTCATCCAGCGCAGCCTGAAGACGACTCTGGAAAATAAGTCACAGGAGCAACGAATGGTGGGTCTCAGCAATGAAGAGACAATTACCAAGAAGGACAAAGGACTCTTCAAGCAATTGGTCAACCAGAAGCCCTGGGGTGTAACAAAGGCTCTCTCTTTCCATCAATTTAGTGTTTTTAAACCACACTCCCCATTGTAGCTCTGCATCACTTTACTCTGAACATCCTACAAAACGTTCCTTTTTTCCTCCAAATGAATGGTTACAGAATGCCTTCAGATAAACTATTAACCCTTATCTAATTGTGCAACAGAACCATTGTGATCCTTTGGCCACCTTGAAATAAAATGGACAGAGTTGGGCTGGAATTCCTATGCTATCTCCTCCTGGCCCTTCATCCTAGCCAAATATTATCATTCTTAAGTAATATTATTAAGCAGTGGTTTTCAAAGTGTGGTCTGGGGAGCCCTATAGGACTTTGGGAGCCTTTAGGGGATCTGCGAGGTCAAAAATATTTTCATAACAATAAGGAAGATCTCTCATTTCTAATATGGTAATCAATAAATATAACTCACATAAACAAAATCTCTTTTGGGGATAAGGCCCTCAATACTTTTTAAGAGTTTATACTTTTTAAGAGTTTGGTTATGAAACCAAGAAGTCTGAGAATAAAAATTACCATAATCCGCATAACATTTTCTACATTCTACTCTAGTGCTTCCGATGTATATACTAGATGTATGAGCCCAGTCAAGTCACTTAATGTCTTAGCGCTCTAGTTAGCAATCTGGTCTGCAGAGAAAGTTCCATTCCTCACCCAGAAGCTCTCTATACCAATGAAATCATAAATCCATTCTGTCCCTCTTTTGTCCTTTCACATGATCTCAAAGCAAGGGCAGTATCCCAAAACTGTCATGCGAACAGTTGCTCCTCTGACCAACCAAAGATGAAGTCGGTGTGGACTTTTCTATCCATCCCCATTTCAGGTCGGAGCTAGCCTGGAAGCCTCTTCCAACTCAGAAATGAATTTCAAAAGCAAATTTTCCTTTCATTGAGACTTGCTAAACATGTCAGAACTGAAAGCAAATTATTCACCTTTGCTCAAGCATGCAATAGAAGGTAGTTAAAAAATAAATTCAACTCTTGGCTCCCTTAATGTATACAATGGATGCCAAGAGAAGAAAACAGCACATACAGGCATTTTCAAAAAGACAACAAGTCCTCTTCTGTGCAAACGGTAAATGGAAACTGATTGAGGATCAGGATTTTTCAATTGAAATTAAATCATTTCTGACTAATCCCTGCTTTTTAGGTTCACATATGGTATTTAACACAAATACATTTTAAGCCAGTTCGCTCCTTCCCCCAAAATGGTCACAGTAGATGCTGAAAATGATTTTTTAGATTATAGGCATGTCCCCATTGTAAAGAAAAAGATGGAGGGTGGATAGGGGCCTCAGGGGCAGATTTCAGAATGAAATGGAGTTAATGCTGCCTATAGGTGATGTACAAGAAAGCATAAGAGATGAGAGTCAGGAATGGAACTAAGCTAAAGAGAATATAAATATTAGGGGGAGAAATCCCTATTCAATGTATACAGTATGTCAGTGACTTGAAAATAACTGGTCACAAAAAAAATAGGAGATACCTTTTCACAACCATGGCGGGGAGAGAATTCTCAACTATACGAGGAATAGAGATGATTGTTAAGGACAAAAGAGACCTTTTTCAACTACATAAAATTAAGAAGCTTTTACACAGAATAAATGAAAATAGAATAAGAGAAGCAGCTACTAAGTGAGGAAAAATAAAGAACTAGAAACAAAGCAAATGCCCTAAATTCAGGAATGACTGAACAAACTGTGGTTTCTGAAATGTAAAGGAATATTGACTGTGTAGTAAAGAATTACAAATTTCTGTGATTCCATGAATTTGAGGACTTTAGAGAAATATGGGAAAATCCATGTGAAGGAACATGGGACCCAAAGAACATACAAAATGACAATATAAATAAAATGATCACTAAAAGCAAGCTAAGCTGAGCAAATGAAACCCCAACAATGACTAAGGAAAGCAGGCCTGAAATACACATCCGAAGGGTGGTGGGTAGGGAAGACAGGACAAAGAGGAGAGGGAAGGGAGAGGAGAAAGCACCATTAATTTGAAAGAGGGGTTTATTTCCAGAAATGACTTGTGACGTGTAATTTTTCTAAAGCAGAGAGCATGGCTTCAATTCAATTCCACTTTTAAGAGCTACTAAAGGTGCTGAGTAAACAGAAGCCAAAATGAAGAGTTCCTGCCTTCATTAGGAGTTTCACCTCTGGGGTAGGAGAGAGAAGTACATGGGGACAGATAAGCAAATACTGACTAAGTTGAGAGGGGGGAAAAGGTGCTACCATCTGAAGGGTGACTGTACAGCTCACCTTGAGGGCCAGATCCTCCACTCTGAAGGTAAAGTCCTCCTGGCATTTTGCTCTCTCTCCAGCCTCTTGAAGCTTTCCCTTCATCACACCAATCTGCTTCTGGAGTCCTACAAGTAAGAAAAAGTCGTTTCTCCTTAATCTATCCTATGTCAGTGGCAGACCGTGATCATGATCAGTTGGTTTGGTCACAATCTGATGATCACCTGTTCAAAGTTGCCAGAAACTCATTTGGGCACAGGGACTCAAGCCTTCAAGACTGGCCCCTTGGGACTTACCAAAGTAATTTGCTTTCTCATCTTTTTGGCGCTTTTCATCAAATGTGCTTCGTGATGATTTCTCCAGGTCTTTCTTGATGTCAATGATGTTTACTTCTTCGTCTTGGTTATCTTCATCATTGTCATCATCATAGCTGCTAATGTCACGAAATAGCTCTTGAAGCTCCTCATGATCTGTATGAAACGAGGAAACAACAAATAAATGCAATGTCTCAAATACCTCCCACTAGTGTGTAACCCACTGCTGAGTAGAGGCGCATGCTCCTCACGAACAAGAGTTAAGATCAAGAAATACTGAAAAGTCCTCTCCACATATTTAGTAATTGAGAATGGGAGAGAAATGAGAATACTACTCCCAAACCAGAGTCAATCATCAAGAAAGGTTGAAAGGAGGCCTAGGAATCCTTTGCAAACGAGTGCAAGTTTGTGGAAACTGCTTATCCAACAAATAGTCTCTAGCAAAGCTCGAGTTCTGTACCTGATGAGCTATAACCCTGCTTATAGCTACTCATTCCTGAAGAGACGTCCAGGCTGGTCAGAGAACTCTCGTTATCTG
>CM053775.1:7024879-7042153 GCA_028658325.1 Potorous gilbertii
AACATGGCCACTTGTGTCTTTAATGCGAGAGTACACCCTGGTTTGAATCAACTGTCCTCATCATACCATCTTAGGAAATGCCTTTACTAAGTAAAGGCTAAAAGAAGAAAACAAGTTCATGGGCCCAGAGAGGTTCCCAGGCTCCAAGATTTCCGATATAAAAGGATACGGGTACTGACAGCTTCAGCATCTGAGCTCAGCAATCTCCTGACTTCCTCTTCTACATCTAGAGATTCGGCGTCCTGGGCCAAAGGAGACAAAAGAACAGTCACAGCATTAAATGCCCTGTGGTGGGCAGGGAGGAGCCTGCTACTGTGGGCAAAGGCATCGGAACAACCAGCATTCTTTAGCTGCAAGAAAAGAAGCCTTTCTCCAGCACCTGGGCTTGTACAGGATACAGGAGCTTTCTTCTATCAAACAAATGACTGAGGGGGCTTTGTTTGTTTTTCCATCTTAAGACTTTATGGCAGAGTTTTCACACTAAGGACCCTCCCTTTAAATTCTAGTTATTAAATATTTGCACTGACTTCACAATAGTAGCCTGCACCCCTTATTAGCTATTGAGAAATGAAGTGGCTTGAAGGTTCAAATTCCCAGATTTCTTCTCCTTACTGTTAATTCAGTCCTTTCAGTCATGTCCAACTCTCTGTGACCTCATTGGGGTTTTCTAGGCAAAGATACCAAAGTGGTTTGCCATTCTTCCTGACTCCATGCTGGGTACTCTATCCACTGACCCACTCAGCTACCCATCTTTGTTATTAGAAACATTCATAAAAAGTAAGTCTTATTTGCATGTCCCCCTTGAATATTAACTCAAGCAATTATCTCCAGAATATCCAAGGTGTCAAGCCAAAAACTGAAATCAGGACCTCAAAAGGAACACTCCTGAATAGCAAACAACTGTCTATAAAATAGAGACCTGATTTCCTGATATTTAGCTTTTATATCGTGTGTGTATGTATGTTTTACATACATACACACACACACGTATTGCCTTCGCAATAAATAGCTACAAGACAGAGATAAACAGATTACAAAGATTACTGACAAAAAGAACATTTTCCCTAGGAGTTATTTGAAAGACCTAAAATGATGAAGTCATTTTTCAGTGACACAAATTAGGGAGACTTATAGAAGCAATTATTCTCTTCCCAGCTTATTCAATTCAATTCAAATGAACTATGTGCTCATTCTGCAACAAAGAACAAACAATATGATATAGTATCTGACTCCAACTCTGTGAAGTCCGAGGAGAGAATAAACAAATTATCCTTTTGCTCTTTAGCAGGTTAAGGATGAGGCAGGTGAGAATAGGACAGAGTCTCTCTACTGGCTGACTGTAAGACTAGGCTGTGGGGCCTTCCATTTATAAATCTCATAGTCCAAAGTGTTACCTGAACCTCCAAATAAGGATTCAAGGCAGATCTCTTTTTGACATCTTTGCTCATTGTCATGCTCCAAGGCTGCCTGGCAGAGAAATTAAGAGTCTGGATGAAGAATAAACTTTTACCTTCTTGTCTGTCTTCCAGGACCTTTTCTTTCTGATATTCTTCAGGGGCAGAGTGACTAAAACAAAACAAGGTACCATGTATCAGCCTTAATTGTTGGTTAGACAACAGTCTGAACAGATATGATAAAAAGAACATTCATCCTATAGAACCTAAGGAGTGACAGAGGCAGATTATGAAATCACAGCACTGTAGAAGGCCTAGACGCTGGGATTTGCAGTCTCAGATTCAAGCTCAGACCCTTTTTCAACTCTGGCTAGGAACGTAAATGGGCTGAGGCTTGGGGCACATGTCTGAGTCATCACTAAATAAAATTCAGCAGGCGTAACAAGGAGGCCAGGGCAAAAAAAAAGTGTTCTCACTTACTGCCATCGTCCCATAAGAATTCCTTCTCTTTCTCTTCTTTCTCAGTTACTTCTGGATCATTAGTGGCAGCTGGTGCTTCCGCAGGTGGATAAAGATCTCCATCCACAGTACTCACAAGCATCTATAAACAGCACCCCCCCCCAAAAAAAATCAGAAAAGCTATTTTTGGGGCTCTATGACTTAGATGTTAGGTGATTTTTAATAATGGACCACCAACCTTAACACCAAAAAGGCACCTAAATGTAAAAAGTTACATTAAAAAAAGTAAAGGAAAATGAAAAGGAGGTACCTTTCACAGCTGTAGCTGGGAAATTCTTAAACAAGTAAGGCAGAGACGGCCATAAAAGATGAAATAGAAAATTTCTATTATATAGAATTCTGAAAGCTTTTTCATGAACAAAATCAATACAACTAGCATAAGAGCAACAATCAATTAAGGAAAATCAATTGAATTCTATATCATTGATAGAAATCTGGAATCCAGGTGATATATGGAATTAACATAGACCAAGAGGCATTTCTTCAAATAGTGATCAAAAGATATAAACAAACATTTATCAAAAAACTTGCAAAATATTAACAACCTTATGGAATATTGCTCCAAATCATTAATAATTGATTCAACCAACATTTATTAAGTACCTATAACCCTAAGTGCTGGGCACTGTGCTAAACAACAGACACAAAAAAGACAAAACCTAAACTGCCCTTGACCTAAAGGAACTTATATTCTTTTGGAAGGAAGCAACATGTAAAAAGAAAACTAAATACAAAATATATTCAAAATAATTTGGGGGGGGCAGTAACAACTAGGAAGAACAGGCAGACTTCCTCCAGCAGACGGCACTTGAGCTCTGCTTTTGCTAGAGGCTCCTTCAACTATAACCCCAGTGATTCATTTCTCAGTGTCTCTGGTGTGCTTCCCATGACCTTTTGATGATATGCATCAGAACATGTTTTTCAACATTTTCTACTCTGCTATCCTTCCTCTGAGGAATGTGAATGAATTGCTATTGCTTGCCATAAAACAAATATACAGGTACACACACATTTTTACATAGCTCTATTACTAATTGGGGCTCCCCCCCCAGTGGAACCTTTATGTATTAGAAGTTTAGTTCCCATTCCTCTGCAGAATATGAGTTTAAAATTCACCCAAGGCATCCCCAGCAGAAGTCTTTGGTTCTCACTTAAAAGAACGTTCCAAGGCCAATTCTCTGGGCACTGGCCAGAACTCCTTGGGAACACTCACACCCAAATTAATTGGCTATTTTCCTGTATCCCTGTGTAGCTTTAGTTGCTTTTTGATTTCTTTTCTTTCACTGCCAAAACCAGCAGAGAAAAAGTCTTTGTCTTCCCTTATAGTTTCAGAGGTAAATATCCACCAGGGACTACCACGACCCAGTTCTTGGGATCACAGATAAGATCCTCCACATCTCTCTTGTCAGCTGAACCCAAGGAAAGGAGAGAACATTCTGAACCTACATTGTCACTTTGTCAAACAAAAATCCAAAATCAGAGATCTGGAAATCCTAAAACCTCCCAAAAAGAGGATGCAACTCTAATGCGTGTCAAAAGAGAAATATTTTCCTTTACAAAAATGGAAAACTGGGAAGTTATCATAGGGGTTGCCTTCCTGCTCCTCTGAATTGGATGTAGATTTGATGGATCATAATACACCCTCCATCTCTAAAAAATAGAAGTTGGATAATATATGGGATTTCTCCTTTCTTTTCTCCACTTTGGATGCTGAGTTGTCACAAAATCATTCATTTGAAATAAGCCTGCTGAAGCCTATGTAGGAACTGAAATGAATGGGAGAAATGGATTAAGCTTCTCCCTATTTTAAAACTTCTTCAACTTATATAAGGTTGCAGTGAGTATTGAGTTTCAATGGGAGCTATAGATTCTATATGGTAGAGATGGGAAGGGAGCACATTGTAGGCATGGAGTAAAGCCTATGGAATAGCAAGGCCAGTTTGGGATGCAAAACATGTGAAAGAAAAGAAAACGAAATAAGTTTCAAGGAGTAGTCTGGAGGCAGACTATGAAAGGTTTCAAAAGCCAGCTTCATACTTTATCCTAGAAGCAAGAGGAAGTCACTCAAATTTTTTGAGGAATGACCATGCGCTTTAGGAATAGCAATTTCTGAAATAATGCTATAAAATTGAAATGTGTAAGGTTGGCCCCAAAAACATATGAGAAAGCACCTCTCTGTCTCTGTCTGTCTCCTTAGCAGAAAGGTGAGGGGGGACAATAGGTGTGGACTTAGCACTAACAACAGCTAGCATTTAAGGTTTGCAAAGCCTTTTCCAGATGTCATCTCACGTGGAGCACTTGAGCTAATGTCAGGACTTGCCAGAATCAGAGAGAGCATATTGTACAGACAGAAGAAGATCCAGGAGAAAGCCCTTGAGGTCACAACCCATATAAAGGGAGAGACAAGGATATGATTCCAAACAAAGGCAGCTGAGAAAGAAAGCTAGGAGATGAGCCAGGAGAGAGCAGTGTCATGAAAACTGAAGGAGGCAAGTATGTGTGGGAGATCAGTATGGCCAACAATGTCACATACTGCAGGGAGGTCAAAAAGAAGAAAAAGTGAATAGTTTTGGCAATGAATAGAGCTTGGTAACCTTGAAGAGAGGTTTCTAGTTGACCAATGAGATTAGAAGCCATGTTGCAAGGAGCTCAAAGTAGGGGCAATGAGTGTAAATGGCTTTTTTCTAGAAATCTGAAAAGGATGATAGCTTGAGGGGCCTGTAGGTCAAGTGACAGTTTTTAAGATATGGGGAGATATGGGAATATTTGCAAGCAATAAAGAAGGAATCAGCAGATAGTAGAGATTGCATCCTCCTCTCAGACTAGAGCAAAGGAAGAGAGTGGAGTTGTTGAAATGATCTGGAGCAAGGAGGGAGTTCACAAGTGATAAGAGATTTGTAAACTGAAATAACTGAGGTTTCACTTTGTACCTAGCAAACTGAAAAGATACCAAAAGACCTAACTAATCGATGCTAGAGAAACTAGAGTAAGACAGGCACACTAATATACTCTGGTGGGATTGTGAATTGGTCCAATCATTCTAGACAGCAATTCAGAATGATATAAGAAAAGTGATTATCTCCCCCACTTTGACCTAGAAATCCCCTACTGGTCATACCCCCAAGGGCATAAAAATTAAGAAACTGGAAACAACAAACTGTAGTATCTGAATGTGAAGAAATATTACTGCGCTGTAAAAAAAATGATTAAGATTTCAGAGACATATGAATTGAAATAGAATGAAATCAACAGCACAAGGAAAACAATATACACAAAGACTACAATAATGTAAACAAAAAGAATAACCAAATAAAGCTAACCCTTTGTGGTTATAATGAGAAGAGATGAAAGGTACAGTTCCCCTTGAGCCAGCTGTACAAGTCATCAGATGTGGCTATGGCAATTGATCTTGCTTAACTGTTTTTCTGTAACAAGGAAAAGCTCACCAGAGGGTATGGGGGTTGGGAGTATATATCTAGAAATGATTTGGATAGAAAAACAAAAGGCAGCAGTAAAACTTTATAAGAAGTCAGAGGGCAATGTACTTGGCATTTTACGGCAGTCACTTTGTCATGAAGCAGCACTACAAATATAGGATCTAGCAAAAGGCTTTTTGGAGCTAGAGTACTTACCACCGCAGGGGAGGAAGTATGTTGGAAAACAGATTCCAGCATTTTGATTTACAAAGAAAACAAGAAATCAACAGCAGAGATGATGGATAAGAACCAGTTTATACCTCTCTGGTCAAGTGCAGGTGGCTTCAGCAGAAGGAGCCAGAGAAGATCCCAGCTGCTCCTATTTGCCAATTAATGAATCACTACACATGACAGACAGGAGGTTCAATACTCCACAAGCTGTTTACATGACAAGAGGTAATGGTAATAAATAGTTAAGTCTCAAAACATCAAACTGAAACATGAAATTTCATCTTTGCGTCTTTAGCCTAGAAACCAATGATAGGAAATAGTCATTCCCCAAATACAATGGACACCTGGAAGATGTAAGAACTAGCGGATATTAGGAAAAGACCGGCCTAGCCATACCTGGGAAATATCTGCAGTCTTGTAAAAGGTTTTATTATCGACAGTTTTCAAGCTTTCAATAATACAGGGCAGGTCAACCACCTTAGAGGGCAATGGGACACCATCCACACGCACAATTCCATGGCGGCCATCAGCTAAGGACAAATAAACAAAAGCTTCATTTCTGACATCTTTTCAGTGAAATGTAAGCCTCCCAGGTTTACAACACCTAGGACTTGCATAGTAACAAGGTACGTGCATTGGATTTGATTGAGAAATCTACCATTTCTTTTAACGGTAAAGCTGTTAAGAGTTGTGCTATGTAACCAGTAGTAACCTCTGTGGGAAAATGCCAGCTGACATGGTGTTCACAACTCCCAACTCTGCTGGGACTTGTTGAATTTCCCAATTAACGTTTGAGGACTGAATAGCTTGGTGGAGGCTGTGGATTTCTGCAGAAAATTTCATATGAACATAAATGCTACATTTTTTTTATTATTCCAAGCAGTCTATTCCACTCATTCAAACTAGTCCTCAGAAACATTCCTGTTCTAGAGATAGACTATGAGTTTTCTGAAATTAGAACACTGCAGGGGAGGTCATTGCAGATGTGTACTTTGTAGGAAGGAAAAAAACTGCACTTCTAGAATGGTGCTTAGAGCCCACAATTGCAGATTTAATCTCTAGTTCTTTCATGGAGAAAACTCAGAGTCCATGACCGTTATTTCCCCCAAAGTATGCAAATGACAAGGGAAACTTTGGTCCAGACTGTGGGAACAGCTCACTGAAACATCACCTGTTATGAAAAGCAAGCTTCCTCCCAAGGTGGGGGTCTGAAAGGTTATCCTTATAAACAAAGGCCAGTGTTTGCTATTCCCTTGGATAGGGAGAAATCAAGAAGGCCGAATGCATCAGACAGGAGACAGTAAGCATTACCTGTCTGATCTCTGGAAGCCCAACTCTGGTACAGGTACAGTGTACAGAGGTACATGCCCATAGTTTTTAACCGTATTGCTCTTTAGATGGTTTTAGAGAAACCTGGGCAGATCCACATGAGTGAAATGAGCAAATCCAGAAGAACAATGAATGAACACAGCAACAGCCATACTGTAAAGACAACTTGGAAAGACTTAGGAACTCTGATCAGCACAATACCAAACTGCAGTGCCAACCAACATACTGCCCACCTCCAGAGACAGAGAGAAGGCTGAGGAACTCAAGAGCACAGAGTCAAGCACAGCCTTTCTGGACATGGCCAATGTGGGAATTTGCTTTGTCTAACGTTAGTTAACAGATTTTAATTGTTTTTTTTTTTTTTGCTTTCCCAATGGTGATATAAGAGGAGGGGAAAAATGCTAACCTGAAAATAAAAGTAAGTTAAATAAAGTAAGACATTGCCCTTTCACTTCTAAGGGACAACGAAGAGATGTGGACTACTTACGATGTAATTCGATGGTTAATTTGTCTTTCAAGCTGGCATTTCCAGATTTCATTGCCTTTCTCACAATAGCAGCATATTCCTGAAAAGAAAAGAAAAACTTCTAAGACTCGTCACATGCATACCAGATGGCTGAAGAGATGGGCCAGGGAAATTCTGCTCTTAAATCTAACCTTCAAACAAGTTTCTGGACAGACACATAGAGACAACAACTACTTGGCACTCCGTGGAGTCATTTTATCAGGATATCTAAATCAAGGCGGCAAAGGTTGACCTTTATTCCTGGTGCTCCAAACAAGGAACTCTCAGCTAACTGCTAAAAGTCAGGAGGGGTTCTGATTTGCAAGTATTCTAGGTATACAAAATGACCTCAGTCTGGGAAAAGACTTTGTTCATTCCATCCAAGGGCTGGAGTTTGTGCCATTTCCCATTAGATGCCACTTTTCTAGTCCATTTCTAAGTTCAAATCCAGTTATCTAGGGGAAAAGAGGCCCTAAAACTTTATTCAAAAGGACTGTTCTTTCCAATCCCAGAGGTTATCCAGACTTCAATAGCACAACATACTTTAATATTTATGGAGGAGCATTCTATGTAGTATACAACTAATTCAACTCTCAACCTCTTTATAAGTACATGAGCATTCTACAACAAAACAAGTTTGGTATCTAACTAAAAAAAGGACTACCTATTGTAGCATGACAGGGTGACACAGAAAAAGAACAGGATTTAGAGTCCCAGGACCTGGGTTTGAGTCATAATACTATAACTTAGTTACTTAAGAACTATGTAATCTTGGGCAACTCACTTTGCTTCTCTAGACCTCAGTTCACTCATCTGTAAGATGGTACAGTTGAACTAGGTCTCTAGCATTAGAGAGTACTTTCAGCTCTAAACTTATGATTCAATTCAATGAAGATTTATTTCCTATAATGTACCAGGTACTATGATGGGCAATGAAGACCCTATGAAAGTTGATGGAGTCTATTTAAGATGAATATTATATGAAAAAATAGCTCTCAAAAGTAAATAGTCATGAACAAAGGAAAAGAGAACTTCAATGAAGAGGATACACAGTGAAATATTACTATCTTTGGATCCTTAATGACCAATATCCTCTTAAATAATGGTTTTATACTTATCAACTGACAACCAATTGACAACAGAATCCTCATGTATGAGAGTTTGTCTAAGGGTAACATAGTGTGAGTAAAAACCACTGAAACTCAACCTCCAGTCATTTGTTCTGCTCTTCTACGGTTCCTTACCGGAGGGAGACGTAATATAAATTGGCTTTCCAGCTCATGGGGAGGATCCTCTTTTTTCTTGCTCATCTTTTGTTCTTGATTTCAGAGAAGGAAAAAACAAAATCACAGATAGTCAGTGAAAATCCCTTGTTTCCTTAAAATTATTCACTAAAGATGGTATCTCCAAAAAGAAATTGTTTTATATGCACTCTAGCAAGCCAGCAGGAAATGTATACAGCTCAGAAACATTCCATTTCATCCCCACCTCTTCTCTCCAAGTGGGGCAGCTGGGGGCCCAGTGGAGAGAGCACTGGGCTTAGAATCAGAAGACTCATCTTCTTGAGTTCAAATCTGGCCTTAGGTACTTCTTGGCTGTGTGACCCTGGGAAAGTCACTGAACCCTGTCTGCCTGTTTCCTCATGTGTAAAATGAGCTGGACAACAAAATGGCAAACCATTTAGTATCTTTGCCAAGAAAATCCCAAATGGGGTCACAAAGAGTCAGACATGACTGAAAGGAGTGAATGACATCTCTTCTCTTAATGAAAACTATTTACACTTTCAAGGAGAATTTAAGTTACACAATATAATTTCTCTCAAAATCAACTATAAGTTATACAATACAATTTCTCTCAACATAAATTATACATATATATATATATATATTTCATAAAGTAAAAGCTACAAGCAATGACATTCTATATTCTCTGGCAAAGAATAGTCCAACACCAGAAGAGAACACTCTCTCTCTAAGGAAACTACATACGTTCTCCAAGAATCACAGACAAAAGTGAAATAAACCAAGGATTGCAGTCAACACCAAAACTCTTTGGAGTAGTTAGTGACCTATGATGTTTTGAGGAAAATATAGTTAAATTTCCCATTATTTGTTCACTTCGGTGGGTTGAAACAAGGTGAGCATTTATTTGGATAACAGGTAGCTTCTTGCAATGGTGACTCTACAAGCAGTTTATGTCTACCAAGTCTATTTCACCTTGTAGAGATGCTCAAGGTTATCAGTCAATTATTGTGGAATAGCAGCATTAATCCCCTCTGCATTCTAAGTTAATGATAAGTAATGGTGAGTTTTCAGTTTGTTGTTGACTGAAAACTTATTAAACATCAATACTCCTTTAAAAAAATAAAGATGGGGTTAGCTTTCTGTGATATGTTTATAATAATTTCAACTTCACCAAATCAAAGCTATCTAAAATAATTGAGAAACTTTCTATAAGGAAAATCTTTTGATAGCAAAAATTCTTTCCATAAGGTGAATAATCACCTTCCTCCTCTTTTTTGTTATTTCTAATATTCATTTATTGGATTTAAGCATTTATAATTGGAGCAGCTCAGCTTTCATAAAGAGCCTCCTGGATACTGGCATCCCCAAGTTCTTCAGTTTAAAGGTATCCTCTGAGGTGGAGAGAGTGCAATGTGTTTATTTTTTACCTGAAAATTGGGTTCATAGTTAGGAGGCATTAAGGATCAAAGTAAAAAGATTCTGGGCTACTCCATAAAACAAGCCAAAAAATAAACCCCTTTCACTTTAGATTAGAAAACAATATAAGAAAGGCAGTGCTTCACAGTGGATAAATTTGGCCCTGGCATCAAAGAAACCTGGGTTCAAATCCTCTATCTGATGCTTACCAGCTATATAAGCAGAATCAAGTCCTTTAACCCAAACCCTAGTTTCATCATCTGTAAAAAGGGGGTAATACCTGTAGTATCAACCTCACAGGGCTATTGGTGGGGTTCAAAAGACAAACTACATGTCAGCATATTATAAATCTTCAAAGTTGGCACATGTGTATACACACACACACACACAAGATAGTATTATTATTAATTCACCTCAGGAATCTGTAGGTCATAATTGGGCTTTGAGTTTAAACTTCACTATAACACATGTGGGCTAAAGAAGCTGTGTGTGTAGGACTGTGGTTACAGAGGTAAGTGAAAGTTATAATAATAATTGCAGGTAGCATTTATACAGTATTTAAGGTTTGCAGAACAACTGCCACATTATCTCATTTAATCCTCACAACTCTACAATGCCTTAGAGGTGAGCAAACTGAGGATGCGAGAGGTTAAATGACAACTCAAGAGTCATACAACTGGTAAGACCTTGAAATTAGGTCTTCCTAATTACCAAGTCTGGCACTGGCATTTTATCTACTATGCCAC
The DNA here is from genome assembly GCA_028658325.1 of Potorous gilbertii. NCBI lineage: Eukaryota > Metazoa > Chordata > Mammalia > Diprotodontia > Potoroidae > Potorous > Potorous gilbertii. The sequence continues at coordinate 7,035,680 of CM053775.1, forward strand.
TACTATTAATATACATTCAGCCCTAAAGGTGACTTAAATTTTTGGAAAGGCACAGAAAGCAAAGAGAATTTAGCATTCCATAGTATCCTTTTTCACCACAGAAAACTAGACACCCAGCACAAGAGTGGGGGGGAAAAAAACCATAAATGTATTATGCGTGATAGTCATTTCTTCTCTTTCTTGCTTCATGCAAATATTTATACAACTTGTATCATTCAAAGACTAAATATAAATATAAGGAGGGAGGGGAAAGGTCCATCAAAATAAAAGCCAGTGTCTGAGGATCCTATCAACCCTTTAACGCCATCCCAACCTTCTACTAATAGGCAGACTTCTGCCATAGCAATTTAAACTGAAGATTTCTCAGGAGAACTACTTCTAAAATACTTTGGTTAGGTAACTCTGGGGGCAAAATGGCTTTTTAGTATGGGTTTCCCAACATGGGGATGCCCATATCTGGGGTGGGGTGGGAGGAGTGGGCAAGAGAAGCCAGTCAAAGGAATAGAGAGAACATTTTGATTGGATTGCAAAAAAAAAAAAACCTGATTTCCAATCAATAAAGCAGGAAACTTTCTGGAGTACCCTTGGAAAAGTACATCCCATTTTTACTGAATATACTCATAAAGTTTTAAATTTAGAAATTATATAAATCTATTAATATTTTAATAAATTAGTTCTAAATTAATCTGTTTTTAAGTGCATATGCATGGTAAAACCTACAGTTTATTTCCTTCATAATAAATACTACAGTAGGGTTTCCTGAAAGCCAAAGGGCGCAAGACTGCGAAAGGTTAGGAACCTCTCCTGTGATGGAAAGAGGTGTAGTTTGTTAATTCCAGAAGCCCTGTGTTTTATTCCTAGGTCTGCCACTACCTGTGTGAGCTGGGGGAGTTACTTTAACCTCTCCAAGTTTTAGTTTACTCATTTGTAAAATAATTTAAGGACAGTGGTAAAACATAAGGAAAACGATTGAGGAAAGGCTGCTGGTTATACAATTCTCTCAGAATTTTATTTCTCACCATTCTTTCCAGTCATGGCTGACTCTGGTAATGCTGAACCATAAGCAAGAGGATCTCCCATATTTTCCCCCAATCATCACCTCGATGTGATTCAGTGTTCAAACCCCTGGCTCTACCCTTTTAATATTTTTATTATTCTTAGTCTATCTAGTCCAGACCCTGAAAATTCGTTTTAAAATGGTTTTAATATCAGTATTTTCACACAACTGTTTTCCTATTGTAATTTTGGAACTTAAAGACGCAATTAGAAGTAAACACTTTTGAGGAGGGACAAGGTCGAAAGAGACAATATTAGAAATGGAGGCAGGCTAGGATGGAGGGAAACGTAGTTAGTCTTACACAACATGATTATCATGGAAGTCTTGCAAAACGACACATATATGACCTATATTGAATTGCCCGCCTTCTCAGTGGGGATTAATGGGGAGGGAGGAAGGAGGAGAAGTTGGAACTCAAAGTTTTAGGAACGAATGTTGAGAATTGTTTTTGCGTACAATTGGGAAATACAAGTAACGGCGCATGGAAAGCTATCTTGCCCTATAAGAGAGAAGATGGCGGGTACGACAAGGGAGGGGTGTGATGGAAGGGAGGGAAGATTGGGGGAGGGGCAATCAGAATGCACGGCGTTTCAGGGTGGGGGACGGATGGGGAGAAAATGTGGAACTCAAAATCTTGTGGAAATGAATGCTGAAAGCTAAAAATAAATTAATTGGAAAAAAAAACTAGGAAAAAGTGAAGATTCCCTACTCCCCCGCCCCTCCAAAAAAAAAGGCTTAGCGGCACCGTTTTGCAAGAGGAAAATGAGGCCCCAGGAAGTTAAGTATCGGGAGCGTTTTCCATCCTTGGGGGCAGTCCCTTCCCTTCGCCTCAGTTTTTCCACGAGTAAAGCGAGGGGCTGGGAGAGGACCGCTTCTGGCGTCCCCTCTAGCTCCTAGGCCTCCATTTTCCTTCACAGCTCCCTGTCCCGGCCCCCTCCTCCCCTCACACTAGAGTAACGGCTCCGTGTCCCGCAGCCGCCGGGTCGGAGTTTACCTCTCCTCAAGGGCCCAGGACCACTCACCAAAGCCCCAAGGACGAGGACGACCACCACCGCCTACGAGGAACGCCGCCAAGGCCGCTGCTCTGCTCAGGAATCACGGCCTCCACACGAGGACGCTGGGCGGGCACTGGAAGAGCTCGGCAGCCCCGCCCCTGGCCTCGCGCGCGCTGTGGGCGGGATCCCGGGCGGAGGGCCTTCAGGGAGAGGAGCAGAAGGGCGGCGGGGGCGGGGCCGGGAGGCTGCGGAAGGCGGGATTGGTGCTCCCCAGATCTTCCGAGCCTGCCTCCCTCCCTCCCTGCGCTGCCTCCTCGTGCGCGCGAAGCGTGGCCAGGGCTTGGGTGCACGTGTTTTCTGAGGACAAAGCAGCGGGGACGGCGGGGGGGCAAGGGGGAGGGGAGGTGGGGAGGCCGGATGAGGCCCCGTGGGAAGTGAGGCGAGGCCCCTGCCCCCCTTAAGCACCTGCTGCAGCGTTCCTCCTCCACGTTGACCTTTTGAAAAATTTGTACCTCCTCCCCTCATTTGTCAGACAAAATGAAGACCAAAGGAATCTTTGGAAGAAAAAAAACCCTCCACTATCCCTCCCCCCACTGGGCCCGGCCTTAAAGCCGAGGGGCGGAAGCCCAGCCCGTCATTTCCCCCACACAAGACTTAACCTGAGAGGCTCCCCTCTGAACCCCCAGCCTTAAAAACATTGGGGGAAGGTGGAGAACCTGTGGCCTGGAGGCCATGCGTGGCCCCCAGGTCCCCAACTGTGAGCAAACTTCCCAGAACAAATCCCCTTCAGGAAAGACGCCAAGTCTTCCCCCAGGACTCAGTTTCGCAATTGTCAGAACACGTGTCCTCCATCCGCAAAACAGAATGTTTTCCCTGCCTTCCCAGCAAACGGGCTTTGGGTTGGATTCAATGTCCAAACCCAGTTTTTGGGGTGCAGAGATGAAAGCGATTCCTGCAGTCTAGTTAGGAAACTAAAACACAATGGCAGGAATTGGTAAAGGAATTGTACCAAATATGGGAGTGAGTAATACGGCTAAAGAAAATGTGTTCTTTGTTTCATTTTGAAAATGTGTATTTTTAGAGTAAAGTTTAATCAATGGAATTTTTTTGTTTTAAATAAGTTTGTATTGCTGTCTTGGGCTGGAAATCTTTCACTGTCGTTTTTGTGGCTTCTGCTGCTCCAGAATTTGCTTAGAGTCCTTTTTTACAGGTATTTTACGGGCTGTGAGGGGAGAGTTTTCCAGTGGTGTCCTCCATCTTGACTCCGCCCCCCCCCCATTTCTGTCTTTTGTTTTTTATATCACCATAATTTACCTCAATATGCTTTCTCCTCCCAATGAGCCATCTCATATAATAAAATAGTATTTTTAAGACAAAAAAAAGAAAAAGGAAATAATCAGCACAAATGATCAATGCATCAAAACAGCTTGAAAATGTAGGCACTGTACAACATGTGTGGGGTATTTTTTTTTCCTCTGGAGTCATGCCTGTTCCTTAATATTTTGCAACTAAAACTTGGTTTTTTACTTTTAAAAACTAACTTTAGTTACATTTAGGATATTTTTAGTCTGGTGGGGAACCATCTGATTTTGTATTCAATAAATGTTTAACCTTTTAAAAATTTACCAGGATTTTCACCAACAAAATGTGTTGTGGAAACCTTGTTATGGTTAAGTGAATGTGTTGTGGTGTTAAGTGAATGATAAAGAGAATGCATGCTGTAGAAATCAGAGAAATAAATTATCTATAGCTAAATTGGAACTTGAGGAATGGGCTGAAATAACATGAGAAAATGGGTGAAAGAATCTATAAATCTGAACTAGGGATGGGACAAACAGTAGAGAAATTAAAAGAAGAAGGGACTTGGGGCATTAGGGATTATGACAGGTTGAATTGGAGTGAGATTAGAATTTAGAAGTAATAATTTGACATTGGAATGTTGGAGCTATCACAAGATAGCCATTTTTAGAAACACTGCATGCTGGATTTGTTCTGTAAACTGGAGGAGAATTATAGGGTGTTGAATCATATCACTGGAGAGTTACTCTAAATGACTAGAAACTGAGTCCAAAAGCAGGACTGAGATATAGACATCCATCTACGTATGCATACACACATACATGCACATACGCACATACATTAGACACATGCAGTATCTCTTCAGTATTCTTTAATACAGCACTCCTGCTGCCCCTCAAACAAGGTCCTTCTGGACTTTTTTCTCTTGCCTCCAAAATCTGTTTCATGATAGCACATATGTGGCACCATCTCTGTATTTAAATTTCCTGGTCAGTGCCTTACTTGACAAATGCTCAAGGGTGAGGAAGGCAATGTGGTTGTTTGCCTGTCTTTGAAAATTCAACTTTAAAAATGCATCTAAATCCTTTTTCACTGCTTAAACAAACCTAAAACATTTAAGCAGCTTCAAAGAAAAAGCCAACCACCTGTCTGTTTGCCAGGGATGAAATAATGAGGTAATATGTATAAGAATAAGGGTTAAAGTTGAAGCATTTTAATTATCTTAATAAAAAGCAAATGGTCACAGAAAATAAAATTACTCAAAATACCGAAAAAGAAAATTACTCAATTTGATCAGCTATCTTAATAAGTTATCAAGACTGGTTTGACCACTTCATGCTGTCCTCAGAAGGAATCTTTGGCCTCTGATCCTCCAGAATCCACAGCATAGGTGTTGAACTTTGTCAAAGGGCAAGTGTCCTTACTTCTGCTTTTTGAAAATCTCAATAGGGCCAGTGCTGGCCAGAGATGATGGCTGTCCACAATAACTTTTTTGCTCTGAGCTTGGCTCTCATAACCAGCACTTTCATTGGTGCAAGCTTCATCCTGAAGAAGAAAGGACTTCTTAAGGTTGCCAGCAGAGGTTCTGTGAGAGCAGGTATAGTAAATTCTATTGCTGGGCTGCTTTGTCAGAATTTTTCTTTCCTCTTGCCTCCACTCTTTGGGCATTAAAAGATAGGTGGTGTTAACATGGAAAAGAGCCTAAATGGGAATCTGTAGGTATCATTATTAACATACTTGCTGATTGGCTCTTAGAAAAGGTTGAAATTAGTTCAAAGATTGTTTTTAGGATTGTCTCTGAATTTGATTTATCATTATCCATGATAATGGAGGAGAGGAATAACAATTGAGAATTGAATGTACTTTCAATATTTGAAAGATGCTGTGCTGAAGACATAGCAGTTATTCAGTAAATCTATAAGAATTTAGGGATAGAATTGAAGGAGAACAGTTGTCAGGTTGAGATTTTTAAAAGCTTATTACTACATTCATATTCTGTTATTCTGAGTTTGTGGTCAGAAGTTACACCGAATAGACCAGAATTGGGCTTTATATGTGTTGGCTCTTGCCCCTTGGTATGTGCTCTGCCCAAGGGGCAGAGTTTCCCTTCCCTACATATATTGAAAGAAACTGCCATGGGTACGGAGTACTGTGATCAGTCTTTTGCTTTTGGGATTCACAGGTTCTGGTCAAAATGCTCCTGCTTTGGGAGACTCAAAAAAGGAAAGAAAAAGAAAAACCTTTAAGAAGTTGATGGGAGTAATCTAAGGCCCCTCCAAATTATAGCAGGTCAGGAGAAATGAGAAAATTGTCTTTTTGTCTTTTCATCTAAAGAAAAATGTTCCAGTTGTACTGTTGCTCTCTTTTATTTCCAGTCATTTGGGCTGGATTTGTAATTTCTTTTAGGTCATGGTGGCCATGCGTACCTAAAAGAGTGGCTCTGGTGGGCTGGACTGATATCCAGTAAGTTTTTTTTGGTTAGTCCATGAAATTGCAGCCTGAAAGATATATAGCAAAATAAGGCAACCAGTTATTTTAGAATAAGCTGGAAAGATGACCATTCTGCATTAACCAGAATAAAACAGTATTTTTTCTTGTAGTTCTATTTAACTAATTGTCTTCTGACAAAGATACACATAATTATTTATAACAGATTTTTGATCATATTGATTATCACCTGGTCTGATATAAACCAAAAAGCATTCAGGATTTCCTCTTTTACTCCCAAATGGATGTTTCTCTACATCATGAACACAAAAATATGTAACTATACTCACATATAGTCACATAGGTAGAGACCTATTTTCTCTCCCTATTCCTTTCTAAGAAGCCTCTTTAGTATCTTTTCCTTGTACATTTTCCAGGTAGACAAATTAACAGCAGTGACAGTATGGCTCCTGGGGCCTTGGCTGAAAGTCCCATCACTTGGGCCTCTCACTGCTTACAGATGTCTTCCTAGGAGATCTGTACAAACCAGGGTGACAGTCTGGGGACAAGCACTAGCACAAGACACTTGGAGGTACCCAGGGGCCTTGAATGCAAACCTGACCACTCAGGCTTTTGCTCTAGTAAAATGGTCTCGTAATCATCTGGAAATAAGATGCTCATCTCCTTCTTTTAGCT